>JAHHUM010002068.1:0-561691 GCA_036173005.1 Crenichthys baileyi | reverse complement strand
TGACTGCTTGCATATCAAATATTTAAATAAACAGAATCAGAGGAGAGAAGAACGGGGGCTTCAGCTGAGTTTTGCCTGGAGGTGACGGTGGGAGTAGTGGCAGAGGGAGAAAAAGGGACGGATGATGACATTCATTTTTGAAACAGGGAAAAAACAGGGTCGGTTGGGGGTGCTAGTGGGAGGAAAAGCAGCCACAGCGGCACTGGAGACAAAGTGGGAGTAAAAATACTTTGCTTGGCTCCAATCACATCAGATGGAGGGAGGGCGACATGTTTGTTGGCTTACGGCAGGCAGCCATGGTGACAGACGTGCATGCATGCATTCGTTTGAGTGGCCGGACATTGTTGGGGGGCTCATCTGCCTAGGTTTTCTTGGGAAGTTGCAGGAGGATGTGGGGGAAGACCCTGGTGGCTTGTAAAAAGCAGTCCTCTGAAGCTATATCAGTTGCATGACAAGCGGCACGGAGATCAGAGTGCAACAGAAAATAAGGAAAAGGCGTTGGAGTTGGGGGGGTGGTGTACGGACTAAAAAATAGAGGTCAGAACAAAGGAAGGCCTAAGAGATGGCGAGAAGATCGAACATTCACTTCTTCTTTCCTCAGAATAGAAAACTGGAGAGAAGAAGAAATACTGTAAACGATGTACATATATTTTACTTTGACTGAGTGTCCAGTTTTACTCTTGCTGGCATCAGTGGCCGGCCCATTACTGTCAGGCTAATCTTAAAATAATTAATCGGGAAGTCGACGCTTTCTAAAGAGTATTGTAATTGAATCCTAAATTAAGCTTGGGAAAGAGGACACGTCCTGCTTTGCTTCAAGTCTGTTCCCATTCTCCTGTCACACACACACTGACAAACACACACTCCCACATGAGCTTCAGTGGGTCGCGTGTGCAGGCATTCAAGATAAAAAAAAAGGAAAACAACAGGCGAAGGAAATGCTAATGAAATGCATATTTGGGGAGAGAGGGGCCATCTATAATTTAGCCGCGCTCTTTGTGTGTGAATGATGTGTGTGCAAGTGCTGTGATTTATTTTTTGTTGTGAAGAGGGGATAATTCTGTCAGAGTATGCTTTTATTCTTGTAAACAAATGAGTGAAAAAAAGAGCGGAATAAAAGTGTGGTAATAAAGTAAACAGAATGGTATGAATACATTTAGCTGTTGGCATGAATAATTTGTACACGGGAAAGTGGGGTTTGATGAAAAAAAGATGACAGAAATGAGAGCTATTCTGTCGCCTGATGAAATTTTGGGTTTGGCCTCCACAGATTAGCAATTTTGTTGTGCTTGGTTTTCATTTTTGGACATTATCCTGTATGCACTCTTTGATCATAGCCTTAAAGTTACTAGCCAGACCTTTCTTTAAAATCAATCAGACTCACTTTAGATAGTGTTTTTCACCTATAGAGCAACATGCTTTGGTCAATTTTCTGTTGGTTTTTGCTTTTTTGTTGTAAATCATAATTTAATGAAGATCTAATCTACCCTCCACAAAACAGACCTCCACAAACACATGCCTTTGATGATGTCACATATGACATAAGACAACTTATCAGAGGTCTTTTAAGAACATCTATTTGTTATTTTTTTGTTTTTTCCTCTTTGTTTACCTCCTTTAAAGGTGTTTACAAATGTAAGCTTATCAGCTTGATTTTTGTGGCTCTCACAATGCCATCGACCCAAATACACACAAAGCAGTTGTAGCAGTTTTTTTTTCTTCCTCCGTTTTTTTTTTGTGGCTGTTTTTAATAAAATTAATTCCATAAGGGACTTAATCGGCTTGATTCTTGTGCCCCTCGTGATGTCATTGATCCAAATTTACAATAGGCAAAAATGTGTGCTCTTTAAAAATGTTTTTTTTCTTTTTCTTTCACATTTTTCTCTTGTTTTTTTCTTTTTTTTTTGTCAAATTTCTCTTTCAAGAATGTTTAATAATCCCAGCTAATTGGCATATATTGTGTGCCTCTTGTGATGTCATCAACCCAAATACACAAAGAAGAATTTGCATTTATTCTGTGTGCTTTTAATTTTTTTTAATGAACAGAAAATACACTACTGGTAGCTTTAACCGAAACACACAACACCTAATGACTCCTCATAACTAAGGCTTAGCTTCAAACAAGCTGCATGATGTGATTTCACTTACAACTTCTGCCCACATTGCTCCTCATGAGTGACCCCTGCAAAGCTATAGGCAATAGAACTTGTTGGATCAAAGCTCTTGGAAAAGGGTCTACCCTCTATAAATGTCGGCCTGGCTCCATAACCCTGGATGGAGTCTGTTAAAAAAGATTATACAAGATGCGGGGTCAGGAGACAGTCTGGCGAGGCAGCAATGGAAGCTAAGCAGTCCACAGATGTCTTTTATAAAAGTCAAAAGAAAAGAGAACATCTTAGTCATTTTTTTTATTATCCTGTTATACAATGAGATGCTTTTTATTTTCAGATTAATCCAAAACTCTTCATTTATATTTTGTTTTCTATAAAAGCACAAAGAAAACGCTAGATTTGGTCTAAATAGCTCTGCAGCCAATAGCACTTTTTAAGCACTCAGAAACTAGTTTAACTACTCCACTAACATGTTGGTCCTTGCCATTCGCCTTAGTGAACTCGGCTGTGCACTTAAGGTTCCCCTGTTTTGAAACTGCTTTGTAGAAAATTACATACGACAATCTGTCTGCATCTGGATGACAAATCAAACGTTACTTTAGCTGTTTTCCAAATGTTTGAAACCTACTCAGCTCTTTATTTGGCCCAGATCTGACAGCAGCAAACTTGGCTCAGAACATCCCATTTTCTCCTGGGCTGGCAGAGATGAATAACAGCAGAGAGGACAATATTGTGGTCCAGCTAAGCACGACTGACTCTTCTGTCTCTGTGATCCCTCTATCAATAAGGAACACAGGCCTGTCAGAAGGCCTGCCAGCTGTCTGGCTGTCCACGCAGCCTGCTCTCTTTGCAACATCTGGACACAGATGGTATACACTGATCACACACTCACACAATGCATGTTTTACTCATACTGGCAGGGGTTCACAGACACTTTGCACATTTACAGTTTGTCAGAGTACCAATTTCTGTGTGTAAATTCTTGTTTTTCCACACACAAATACAGTAAACTCACATTTGTTTTATACGTGCATGTTACAGGTAAGCCCCTATTTTCTATCACAAAGTTGGACACACTGTGGGAAGTATTGAATGCCTCTCTGGGGACATGTAATTTACACATTCCTCAGTAAATCTTTTGGATATACACAACTCAGAATTTAGTGGTGATTTTTTTCCCCTATTTTTTGTCACGCTTCAACCTGTTGATTTCTACCAATTTCTCCTTTAGAACTATAATATAAGGAGATATAAGAATAGCATTCTGTTGATGTGATACATTGCATCAATAGAAAAGTGCTTCTACATAGAGCAGGTTTGAAAAGGATTGCTGGGTGCTGTGCTTTTGAGCATCAACCACCGAGCAGACGCCACCAGTGTGGGTTGTTTAACAGACAAAAAATAGGTACGTATATTTTGACCTGCTCCATATGTCTTTTGCTTTTAAAACAGCAGTCTCCATGTTTTCTCCAGAGTGAATGTAGATCATTGCATTAATGATATCCAAAAAACTACCTACATTTCAAAATCCTGCAACCTAAATGAATCACAGACATGTAAGAAAAACAATTTCCGTCAAAAGAAAGTAGTTGCTTTGAAACAGGATTTAAAACAAAAACAACATATTTATAGAGGTGACATTTTAAACCGAATGTGCCATCTTATGTTGGCAATTAGCAGAGGTAGCAATACTAAACAGCAGTCTACTCTCTTGAAAATGTAGATCATTATCACAACTCCAATATTTCAAGAGGCTGCCAACATTTCCAAAACCAGCATGTTCCATGATGGAGAGAAACTGGGTCCTCTAAAGGATAGATCAAGGCATTTTTTCTGTGCTCTGTTCAGCCTTCCTGTTGTCTGTTTAAAGTCTTGTTATCTCTTGCTCTCACTTGCAGCCTGAAGTAATCACAGGTGTAGACCTGTTTCCTTTTAAAATGACTTCTACTTCTTACAGCCTCATTTGAAATTAATCTAAACCCCTCAAATGTACTAAAATAACTAATTTTGAGTCTTCTGTAACAGCATTTACACCTAAGAGTGTTGGCAGCTTGATCTGATGACGCTTAAGCATGGCACATTTCCTGATCAGTAAAACATCCAATCTTTGAATTTCCAATCGTCCGGTTCATGAATCAAGCCAAAAATAACCTGATTCCAGCCATCAGCTGATTTCTTTGTGCAGCTCTGCAAAATCTAACTTTTAATAAAACAAAAATGAGAAAACTCAACAAGGTATTAATGCTGAATTACACAATTCACCATCACACTGTAACAAACACAACAGTTGTGTTTTTGTTTTTTTTCTTTGCAGTGAAATGAATATGGCTGATACAAATTCATTCCATTTGCACCAACTGAGTGTGAGATATTCATTTAAATTTTCAATAAGATCATACTGAAATATAATGAAGTCTAAATACCTGCAGTTTCCAAGTCATATGTTATTCATATGGTCCACCGTAAACATAGCTGCCCTAGGGCTTAGTAATAATGGGAGTAAATGTTGGAGTTCCCTGTGAGTCAGAGTGGCGCATGTGCAGCCAGGCCATGCATCAAGGCTCCCACAGGCCTGGAGCTTCTCATTGATCGGCCCCCACACCCCCACCCCATGATTCCAGCCAACTTCTGTGATTGATTCCCAGTCACGGCCCAGGAGATGGGAGGCCTGGCCTGGGCTCACAGAGCCTGGGGCCTCCCAGAGAGTGACCTGGAGGGGGCTGCAGATGGGGGGTGCTAGAAAGCTTATTTCCAGGGCCCTTAACCTCAGTCCAGAAGACCAATTCTAGAGAAGCCTTCACAGCAGGTATGGAGGGCAAGGAAACACATTCATCACAGGAGAAAATTAAGGCCACATCTGCTGCTGGCTTGACCATTATATGGAACTGTCGGGGGATAAACAAGATGGGGAGTTTGTGTTTCAGAATAAGCGGAAGGTGAGAAGGTGAAGGGATATTGGTATGTGAGGGTTTGGTGGGGAAACAAGTCTAGCTTAGCAAGTTATTACACTGTCACACAATAACAATGTTCAAACCTCTTACCCGCTGCGTTTCCCAATCGCACTCAACATCACTGCTGCTGCGCTTCAAGAGGATGCCCTCCACATCTCTTTACACTGGCTGAGCAAAGCAGGAAAACTTATATGAAAATCAATTTTTTTAATTAACTTTGTAAATTTCCCGCTGAGCTATCAAAGGCAGGGGAGTCTTGCGTGTCATGCTGAGTCCGATAATGAAATCAATCAGGTTCAAATTGTTTCAGGTGACTATTAATGAGTATCTAATATCATCCTGAGGAGGAAGGTCAGGATGGCTGTTGTTTTTGTTTTTAAAATGATGGATCACTTGCATGAGAAATATAGATGGTTACACCCGGAGAGACTGGGCAACGCTTCAAAATGAAAAAAAGTTTATGCAAATCCATGTTTTTGCGGAAAAACCCTTTAACTGCATGGCAGGTGCGAGATAATTTCATAACATCCCTTTTCCAGGTAATCTAGGATTGCTACAATGTTTCTCACATTGTCAAATGAAATCATAAGCTAGAAAGACACAAGCCAAACAAAGGGCAGGGGATTCTTTGTTTTTTTTTGTTTTCTTGCTTTATATGCTTCCATATTCATGAATTTCTGCAGCTGCCTCTTCTTCAGTGGACAGCCTCCCTGCCCGAGGAGCTCGTTAAGCTTTGCCTTAAAGGAAGACTAATGGATGAAGCAGAGAGTGGCCCCTCAGGACACTTTAGCATTATTTCTGTAGGTCTATGTGCTTGGAGGTTATTTACAAATTTTCACCCTATTTTGAGCACAATAGTGTTAGTAGCCACTCATAAACACACTCGGCAATACGTGGAATATGTTAGTAAATAACTGAGAGGATATTATATTCCTCAATTCATTCCATGTTCGGGAGAAATCCAGTCAACATATTTAATACCATCATTTCCTCTTGGCAACAAGATAGGTAGTGAAAGAACAATCCAGTACTGTTGTTTCCCAGCCATTGGATAAAACATGGATTGAGCTGTACACAATCAAAGAGGCTTGTAGGAAACTCTGCATCTTTAGTTACACGCATTAACCTACTTCTAGTCCAGCCTCTGAAGGAGACACCACAGAGTGGGCCGCCACCTTTGCTGCTCAATTCAACGCCCTTTGGACCTTCCTCATTCCTGTTCATCAGAACTGCTCACATAAGAGGTGGTGTCTGGGCAGAGAATATTAGTTTAAGATGAAACAATCTAAATATTGTTTATTTCATGGTATTTTGCTTAATTTGTGCCTGTAAAACGGCTCCCTGGTGAAACTTTTGCAATCAGGCCTATAAGCCTTGAGGCTAGTCTATTTGTTCTGTGTTGTGTTTTAAAGTTGCGACTAACTTTATTTTAATGAATGATTAAAACATAGATCGTCCATATCATGCCACTGGTGCTCATATACATCTAAATATTTGTATTAATGGTGTTTCAAGCACATGTAAAACTCTAAAGATTGGGAAATAAGCTACTTTCCTTTGTTAACCAAAACCGCAAATGCCAGTGTGAGCAAAGTCAAATATTTACATATGACTCATCATCATCTTGTGAGAGTCCATAGACGTTCTTCTCTGGCATGTTTAGTAGTCCATTACTCCATGTGATGGCTACTTAAAATAACATTAAGATAATTGTCCGAAAGATTTTTGGTTTATAATTCGTCAAATAAGATTTCCTTAAATGTTATTTTTACTTTAATAATGGTGGCAGAATCGGATTCAATTATCCAAAATGGTAAATGACTTCTAATTTGGCAAATCACTCTTTAAAATATTATTTTATTAATATAATGTTTTATTTACGTTCTGATTTTGCATTGAGACTGGGTGTTTTAACAAGTACTTTGACCTCATTTCCAAATTCTCCAAGATACATCTTGGTTCTTAAACATTCATATCCACATTGAACTGTCATGTCATTGAATCAATTGTACTGGTTCCCTTTTTACTTTATTTATACATAGTTCATTAGTTTTCTTTATTTCTTCATTTTGCTTGGTAGTTTAGTGTAATTGTTCTAGCCTAGTAGAGTTTAACTGAAAAATATTTAACTTGGAATTGAATTGTTGTTACGACTTGCGTTATGTGGGACCCCAGAATGCAGACAAGTAGGCAGCATGATGGTTGGTGAAAAACGATTTAATAAAAATAAAAAAAACTCACTCTCAGAAGAGGCAGGAACAAAACAGAAGCAGGTTGACTAGACAGGCATGGCATGGTCCAAAAAACAAGACTTAAACATGATCAACAAACAACACATGAGCATGATTTGGATAATGTTTCTGCGACGAACAACTGAACAGGTGTGTATAAATGGAGTGTGAACCAGGTGAAGCAAGACAGATTAACTAGGTGCAGGTGAACCGAATAAAGTTGATTAACAGAGAACACAACATAACAGGAGCAAAACATGGCTTGAACAGAACGCAAATCCAAGAAAACAAACTAATAGAACTATAACTAGAAGAACATGAAACAAAACCATAAACAGGACAATAATAAACAGAAGCATGATTCAAAACTTGAGCAGTGAAAAACATAAAAGGAAAAAACCCGAAACCAAAAACCAAACAACCCCAAATCATAACAATTGTTTTGACAAATTGTTTTGTTTGGAGAGAAGTAGTTGCGAATTGTTTCCAAATGTGTGCAGAGTTGGTGTTATGAGAATGCCAGGGCTCAAATCCCTCTTTCATTTAATGTCCTAATACCACTGCCATATTCAGCTGGTATTCACAGGACAATACTTAACAGACCGAAAGTATTTACCGTTATTTAGTCAGTCATTAAATATTAAATAACTTAAGCATATTATTGCACAACAGTGCATATTTATATATTTTTTCTTAACATTTAATTATTAATAAAAATAATGTATGAATAATAAATACATTCCTTTGACAGACAACTTTTATTAATTGGCATTCTAAATTGTATTTTACTACATAACATAGCTAGAGCTAAACTGAAAATTATCCAATTATAATTACAATGATAGAAGCTGGTCCTACTCTTTGGGACTCATGGGACTTACTTATTATTGTTATTTAGCTCACCCCACCCATTTTGTCTTTTTGTTCCCCCAGCTGTGTAACAGCATCTCCCTTTTGGGTTCTGAGAACTGAGGAAGTTGGAGAGGAGCACATTCCTCTCGTTCCACTGTGGCTCTCAAATGGGACACATTTTTTTTACTCTAAGTGCTGCTTTCGATTTAAATCTTATTGTCAAACCAAGACTTTCCTGAGGTAGAAATATCAAATATAGTTTAAAAAACCCAGCACAGAAACAGTTCATGTTGTAAGATTTACGGAATTTATCTTTTAGCTAATAATCAAAACTGTGGAAAATTAGCTTTGTGCTCTAACTAGATTGTATGCATTGTTGATATATTTTCATACATGAGTGCCTTCTTCCTTCAGTGGAAATCTGAATGAATTCCATCTGGGAAAACTGCATCCAGACAGGAGATTTGACTGCCAAATTCACAATGTGGCTCCTTTCACACATGCTTCCTCAACTGTTTGTACACGATTGCATTTTATTTGTTTTCATTCTCTAATGGCGTGTTGCAGGCATGTCAGCCGCATCTCGTTTTGTCACTGAGATTTTTTCCATTTCTGATTCAGTTTTTTTTTCGCCCAGCCGCCTCTTTAGCTCCCAGTTTCGGCGAAGGAAAAGGGCTCCAGCGACACTGTGACCCCAATCTCACTTGAGACAGATGAAGCAGCCTCTCGCCTCCTCCTCCCCCTGTTCGCTCTCTTTCTTTACTGTCCTCTGTTCATCTCCGCTCTCCCCTCCTCCCTTCCCTTAATGACGTCTTTGTGCGGGCTGTGACGAACCGAACGCCTGGCAACTTTTTCCCGATGCACGCTGGTGGGTTTTCGAAGCACCCAGATGAATTTCTGAGCGTATGTTTTGTTTGGTGTGTAAATATTAGGGTCAAACGCAGAGGGCACGCTGATCAGCAGCTCCGAAGGACGACGCAGCAGAGACGGAGCAATTATGAAGCGTTGCGCCAAACACAAAAGAACGCAAAACAACTACACCTTATCTAGCTTCTCTTTGTCTGCCTTTCTCTTTCTCAGCCTTGGGAATCATGCACAGTGTATGTAAACAATTCACTTGCCTTTTCTGCACCTCTCTTCCCATTGCCAGCCACTTGTCATGCCTTGCTGCTTGTGCCATCCAGGCATGATGGTCTGAAGAAATGTTATTTGGCTCTTCCTGTCTCCCTGTGGACCGGCGCTACTCTTCACACTGTCATTCCTTTTGATTCCTTTTACTAACAAGGCATACGTGCTGAGATGCGGGATCGGATTTAGTTCCAAGACATAATATACAGAGTTTGCTCCTCTTGGAGATGAAGCACACACATGGGGATGTCAACGTGCACAGCTTCAGTTTTTTAGGGTTATAAAGATCTAAGTGACAGATGTGCAAAATCTAAGATTTTAGTTTTTTTGTTAGTATTGAATATTCAGTTTGGTGAGTCCTGACAGTGGAATAAAGGTGATGAACCGACACTAATGTGGGATCTCTTTCTAACAGAGGCCGGGCAGGGATGAGTTAAAAGTGCACAGTTTCTCTTCTCTCTGCTTGATGACATCAGTATTGTCTCTGCATCCATGAAATTAATTTTTCTAATCTTAGTCAGCAGGAGCTGGGGAATTTGCACACATTAGTATGGAACTCGATCTGTATTCGCCCTCTGCTGCAGTCTCTTCTCATCTTTATAAACCTCCTTGTGTCACCTCTTCCATCTTTCCATCGTGTTTTCATTTTTCATTCTTGTTAGTCAATAGCCCCAAATGCATGGAGTTTTACTTCTGAACACTGCAGCTTTGTATTAGACTCAGAGGCATCACAGGACCCTGCAGTTCAGAACGAGTTTAAAAGTGCTCCGCTCCGTGTGGTGCAAATAAATAACAGAGAAGTCAGTACCGTTTCCCCCAATAGACTGGCTGCAGCACTTTGAGTCTCCAGAGACGCAGTGGAGAGGATAAAGAGGGTCTGTTGACAATAATTATCTCTATTTGTTTCTCCTTACATGTGTACACATGCTAAAACTGTTTTATTGTGGGTTCCTCTGCAGTCTGGAGAAGTCTGGAACTTGATTTAGGTAGTATCCAGGTCTATCCATCCATCCATCCATCCATCCAATAAATATAAGTATTTTTCATCATTTGTACATGAAAAATGTTTGGGACCCTGTTTGTTATAAAGAAATGAAAACTGGAACTCTGCAGAGCTCATTTAGTGCTTAAAAAGCATTCACTTGACAAATCTATAATACTATGACATATCTTCACATTGTTAATGTGCAACATAAGATATCTATATATGATTTATTTTTGAACAACCTAGAGTATCCTCAAACCTCTCTACAGAAACTATTACCCAGCTGACAGAAAGGGAAAAAATAAGAAATCTTGCAGCAGCCAGCGGTAAACCACCTGGTGATACAAAGGATCAAAATAGTTTGCTGAATAGCTCTTTTGGGGTTCAGCCAATTTCAGACGAAGCTGTTTCTCAATAAAGCAGCTTGTAGCCCATAAAGAACATATGAAGGAACATCTTTTATTGCATCGTTGTTTGTATAGACACGGCCGTGCTGTTCGAATTAAAAAAAAAACATACAGAAAACCGAAGTGGAGACACTCCGGTTCTAAAGGCTGGAATCTGTAGTTCAGTGCACTGTTGCACCTTTTCTGTATATATTGGATCGTACAAAGATCAAAACAGAGGCTGATTTGGAAGAATCATACAATGCCTTGCAAAGTTATTCACTTGCGGGACATTTCAGCATTTTCTTACATTTCACTTTATTTTATTACGATTTTATGTGATAGGACACACAGCAATGCATAACTTGGAAGTAGAAGGACAACGAACGATGACTTGCATGTTTTTACAAATACAAATATAAAAAGTTCATGTATTTATTTACCTTTTGAAACAGACGTTCTCGGCAGTTATAGCTGTAAGTCTTTTAGGGTATGTTTGTAGTACTTTGCATAGTGGCTGAAATCGTTTCTGACTCTGCTTTGCAAAATGGCTCAGGCTTAGACAAATTGGATGGAGAGCATTTCTGAGCATCTTTTTCAGGTCTTTCCACAGACTCTCAATTAGATTTAGGTCTGGACTTTGCTGGGGCCATTCTAATAAATTAATATGCTTTGACCAATGCCATTCCAATGCTATAGCTCAAGCACGTCTTAAGTATTCTGATTCCACAGAATACTTGTTTTCTTCAAGAATTGTCCCGTATTTAGTTCCATCCATCTTCCCATCAACTCTGTGCGGCTTCCATGACCATGCTGGAGAAAAAGCATCTACACAGCATGATGCTTCCACCACCGTGTTTAACTGTGGGGATGACGTGGTCAGGGTGTTAACTTTTTGCCCCACAAAGACTTTTGCATGTAGGCCAACTAATAGTTGTCCTGTCAGAAGATTCTCCTGACCGAGTTGTAGATCTGTGCGACTCCTCCAGAGTAGCCAAGGGCATCTTGGCTTCTCCTCTGAATAATGCTCCCCTTGCCATGTCTTGGTAAGTTTATATCAGGGCTGCATAACATCAGGAAAACCATTAATTGAGATACATTGCTGAGTATTGAACTGACAATATCAAGTTTTTCATGACTCTTTTACCTTCTTTTCTTTCAGCACTATATTCCAACCATTGTTTGAGTTTTAGCATCTTGGCTTCTAAAAATATACATTGTGTGGGCATTGAGGGCAGTAAAGGTCTATTTAAAAGGTCAGATATATCATTCTTCCTTATATTGCATCCAAGCAGTTTTTGAGAGAGCGACATTGTAATCACAAATAGGACCTTTCTGACCTTTCTTGTTTGTTCCTTGGTTTTCCTGATGCTGTTTGTCACTAATGTTTAATTCTATCAAACTTCTGAGCCCTTCAAAGAACAGGTGTATTTACGCTGAGATTTAATTAAACACGGGTGTACTTTTACTAATTAGGTCACTTCTGAATTAGATGCTTTGCACTGGTTTTTATTTATGGGTATGAGAGTAAATTGGGTTCAGTGCAAATGTATGCAATATTTTTGAGATTTTATTTAAAAATAATATGAAAACCTTTTGTTCTTTTCCTTCCGCTTTCTAGGTATCCACTACTTTTAATCTACCAAAATACTGCAAAATACCAATATAATACAGGGAAGTTTGTGGCTGTAACATGTGTGTTAGGCCTGCTCTAAAAAGTAATTCACCAAAGCTGATAAACGCAGAAATCCCCCACCACCCCAGCCCTACCACCCCAAAGAATTTCTTCATTCAAAATGGGACTGGAATAATAACCGTTTACCAATATAGTTTTATGTTTCTTTGATCCCAGTGTGTGTCTCATAATCCGTATTTCCCACCCGTTTGCGTCAAACCTTTTGCTTTCTCCTGATTAACAACTTAGCACATTAAAGGGAGAGGGGAGGAAAATCATTTTCGAAACATACAAAAAATGTTGTCGATTGAGCTCTGAAAAGCAATTTAGCAGGTTTCACCCAACAGTAATTTCACCCATGTTCTCTTTTAATGGCTTTGTTTTGGAAGAAAGGGAGGAGGAAAAAAAAGAAAGCTCACAAGGATCGAGAGGAGTTCATAAATTGAATTTTAAATTTAGCAGTTGAATTACTATTGTCTCCCATGCCTCTTTTTTGTCTCCTGCGTTGAATGGTGTGCCCAGATGAACAAAAGTGAGAAACACAGTTGAAGAAAGCAAAAAAACTATTTGTGTAGTTCCTCTTTTTTTATCGGCAGTTCCTCCTGGCTCAATAAGCCTTCCTCCGCTTGACATTCATAGTTTTTTTTCCAAAATAGAGAACAGTCAGTCCTCTTTAGTTAAGAGGGGAAAAATATGTTTAATTTTGTCAGGAACTGTTGTCATTTTTATTGTGCTCAATGGTGTGAGGAAAATATCTCAAAGAACAAGGCTGCAGTAAACTGAAATCCTATATAATGGAACTTGTCATGAGATGTTTTGGCTCTTCCTCTTTTTGTAAACAGGTGTGAATGATGCTGTGAAAAAAAAATGGACCAGTGTATCTGATATAATTTGACTGTGACTCTTATATCTAAAAACTCCCCATGAAAGTGTTTGAGAAAGCAGCATGGAGATGAGAGGAACACTGTGAGAACTGGAAGTGCGAGCATGATAATCTGTTGCTAGCATGTGTGTGTTTAATCCACTCTTCTGCTCCCAAAACTCTGTAGTTGTTTTTTCTCTTCAGTACCTTCCTAAGTGCAGCATTTAATGGCTTTTTTGTGAGCACGTGTGCATGCTTGGCAGCTGCATGAAGGGATTTACTTGTGTTGCGCCAGCGTGTTTTTGGCAAACTAAGGACCTCTTGAGATGAACTAGTGAATTGGATGGAGTTTGGAAGCAGGGGGTTATTTTTCCCATATCATAAGTGGCCCAGCGCCATGGCAACTGAAGAGGGTTTTGCTGTCTGCCTCCTGGGGCTTTTTACAGTTTGAGCAGGTCATGTGCTGCCCTTTGCTCATCCAAATCACAATTATTGCTACATTAGAAACATATGTCCAGCATCTGTTTGAGAACATTATTCTCCTTGAAAAATGAATCACCCCTTTTGTTTTCAGTTAGTTAAATATATTTATATTTATATATATTATATATTTCTAAGCGCACTTAAGGGCAAGCTCTATTTTGGTGCTCCCGCAATTGAGTTAAATCTTTTGTTAAGTAATGCTCTTTAGTGTATAGTTAATGATTAACAATCAAATATGAATAACATAATGGTTGGTCTGCAAAAATGAAAACGGAAAATTATGCTTCATCCATTAATGTTTAAAAGGTTGGCACAATGTTTATATACAAGAAATGAGAAAAGTGTTTTTCCTCACATGAACTTAGAGCAAAGATTACTCTGTCGTGTGCTTTGCATGCCCAGTAATTTTATCAAATTGTCATTTTTTAGCTTAAGCATTTCAGCTTAGATCTATTCTGCTCCAGTACTATTTATTTATCATTCCTTCAAAGTGCTTTCTGTGCTGGTAAAGGATAGCTGCAAACACCTGTGATTAAATTATGCTTTGTTCAATTCGTCTTGGAAGTTGGTTCTGGGAATGGGACCACAGCCAGGCTGAACCTGTTCTGGTTGCAAGTTGGAAAACCAGTGGGACTTAATTGTTGTGATTCTAACTTCTGTTAGCAATTCAATCCGTTCATCTGATTCAAACAACAAAGCAACATGTTCACGAATAGAGGTTACACACTACTATGCTTGTGTCTGAATTAATGATAGAAGAAAACCTGAAACTTTTACAACATTTAATACCGAGGCAGTCATATTGGATATTGAGTGGATATCGGGGGTGCCTCCTCCTATTTCCATGTTGTAATTCCCACTTCAGTTGACATTCTGTTTTACTTTTACCACCTTTATCTTGGATAATCTCACCTCAAAGGCATACAGTTCTATTAAATTAAATGTGAGATTAGAGCACTTTATGACTATAACTCCTCCATGATTGGTGAAAATACATGCCTACAAAGGAAAATAAACAGATATGCGGAGCTTTTAGTGCAAAGGTATGTAATGATTTGGCAAGACGTTTACACAAAACATTTACACTTTTGCCATATAGCCCATAACATCACCAGTCTAATTTCTGATTTCTGATTCAAACTCTCTGACCTACAGTCACAATCTTACCTGAAAAAACAAATTCAACTTATTAACATTAAAGCTTCATATTGTAATGTTTAGTTATTAATTAGGTTTACCTTAGTTGATGTAAGTGCTTAAAGCCCCAGTCCCTGTTGAAGGAAAATATCTGCTGTTGCTGTGATGCAGCACCAGTTTTTTTTTATCTGTTTGTGGTGGAAACAAGGAGAATTAGTGCTAAGCAAGTGTTGGAGCTGGTACCAGTTTCACTCTTGATTAAACTGGGAATAATTCCCCTATTAATAGCGTCACGTGAGAAAAAGGATGAAATGAAAAGAGGCACACCTTATGATTTTGACCAGAACCATGTGCCAGCACCTAATTAAATGTCACATTTAACTACTGAAATCATGATAATGTGAACCAGGACAGAATAACCCTCCTCACATCCGCTCATACACCTCCATGCTGTGAAATAATTTCAGACACTCATGCCTCTCTCTCACTATCGTGACTCTCTATTTCTAAATCAGTTTCTCTTTCTCCATCCACTCTGTACTTTCTGAAATAGTCCAAACTATCCCATGCACATGCCTCAGTAGGCAAAACCCTTAAAAAGTGGAGCACCATGGCCATCTACTCATAACCAGCTGTATAAAGTGCTCCCTTCCCCTGACATGCCTTCTTGATATTAGCCAGGCAATATGAGGCAGCTGCAATTTCTCCTCTATGGTAGACGAGGTGATATTGAGTCGGGGAGAGGAGAGGAACCAGAGGAGGAGGGTGGTGGTGGTGATGGAGGAGGAAGAGAAGGTGGTTAGAGAGAGGAGAGGGGCAGTGAAAGTGTGGATAAGAAACAGTGGGAGCAAAATGTCATAAATCACTCATAATACCACATGGCAGAGACAAAAGGAAGAGAGTATGAAAGGAGAAAGGGAAGGCAGAGGAATGTCACTTTATCTTCCCTGCAGACTGACAAACTACTGGTGGCGGATTAGCATTAGCCCGATGCACTGTACAGGAATTTTCCAGTGGCTTACTGAGACCCCAAACAAACCTTTGAAACTTCACTGAAATACTTACTGTACAATGGGAAAAAAGCCCTGAAAACATTTTCTTTATTCTCTTTGAATTTCCTTTTAATTTTTTAGGAGCTTCTGCGGAACCCAGCTCAAGCAATGTACTTTTTGAAAGCTAGTACTGACTGCTTGGTTACCTTAATTTCCAGATTCTAATTTATAAGCATGAAATGTTTCAGTTGAAATAAAGTCTGGATTCTGCATAACCATTTTGTAGTTTTTTATAGGAGGATATTCTTTAGTTTTATAGTAATTTTAATACTTCTCAATATTTCTTTTTTTATTTTAATATTTTCTCCTAGACACTTTTAGTTTTTAACAGTTTGTTTTATTTTATAACCTTTTATTGCATTTCATAAGCCTGTCCTTGGAATTTAGACGAACAATTTGATGGATCTGGTTGGCTTGCAGTATCAGGGTGGATTTGGCCTACAACTCTGAAAGAATTGAATATTATTTGAAATACATAAATATGCTAGTTTACTATAAACAGTTTTATGGCATTTGAGGCAGGGACTGGACCTGATTTAGAAAGGGGAGTTGTTGCGTTTGCTTTGAACACCGTTTAAATCATTTTAAGGTACAAGTTTAGGTCTTAATTAAATAGTTTTTTTTAAAACCTAGTTTTTGTTAGCTTACTATCATTAGCTGTCCCTTTATTATCTGTAAATATTAATGTAAAGATTCATCCTGTGCTTTGAGTGAATTATTGGTTGCTGGACAGAGTGAGTTTGCTCAGTGGGCTTCTGTTTGGAGTTACAATCATTAAAGAAGGCTTTCAACCAGTCCTATGGACAGTGATGAATGAATATGGAAACATTTTGCCCCCACTGATGGAAATAAATCCCTTTTCTTTCCCTCCACAGGCGCCCTCCATGGACTTCATGGCTATGAAGCGCTCACAGATGTATGGAATGACCAACAATCCGTACTCCACTCCTCAACAGCCGGGGGCCGGAAGTTACCCCTCAAGCCAATCATACACATCACCTCCTCCACATCGATATCCAATTAGCATGCAGGGGAGGAGCCAAATGGGCATGAGTAGCATGCAATACCCTCAACAGCAGGTATGTCAATAGACCAAAAGGCCTCAAGTTTGAATTGTGTTCATTAGGCATGGGCCGATTAGTTATATAAAGGTGTGCCAAGGTTTTTAGAAGGTTACGATTTTAAAGCAACTAAAATCGTCTGTCATAATGTTCCTTTGATTTAAAAGCGTTTTAATGAAATGCCAGAGAAATCCTTGGAGTTTTTTCTTGATTCAAGGAGCAGAAAGTAAAGAGTGATGCCTCTTCCTCATCTGTTGCTGCACTCATCTTGTCAGCTGGCTTAAGGAAGGATACGAAACGCTTTCCTTGCTTAAAAAAAAATTATTTGACGGTTAGGAAATATTTCCAGTTGTGAAAAACAGGAAGGTTTGATATATACATATGTGTGTCAGCCCACATCATTGTCTCTGTTTGTAGCACAATAGGCCTGCGAGACAATGGTGCTTCTGTCTGCTTTACTGAGTCTTAAGTAAATCAGATTTGCACTATAAGGGTTTGGTTGTGTGGTTGTTAAAAATTTGTGTGACTCAATGCTAGCAGAGACTGTAGATGTGTGTATGTGGATAAAAACGTACAGGGGTTGGAGAATGAAACTTTAACACCTGGTTTTGGACCACAATAATTTATTAGTATGGTGTAGGGCCTCCTTTTGCGGCCAATACAGCGTCAATTCGTCTTGGGAATGACATATACAAGTCCTACACAGTGGTCAGATGGATTTTAAGCCATTCTTCTTGCAGGATAGTGGCCAGGTCACTACGTGATACTGGTGGAGGAAAACGTTTCCTGACTCGCTCCTCCAAAACACCCCAAAGTGGCTCAATAATATTTAGATCTGGTGACTGTGCAGGCCATGGGAGATGTTCAACTTCACTTTCATGTTCATCAAACCAATCTTTCACCAGTCTTGCTGTGTGTATTGGTGCATTGTCATCCTGATACATGGCACCGCCTTCAGGATACAATGTTTGAACCATTGGATGCACATGGTCCTCAAGAATGGTTCGGTAGTCCTTGGCAGTGACGCGCCCATCTAGCACAAGTATTGGGCCAAGGGAATGCCATGATATGGCAGCCCAAACCATCACTGATCCACCCCCATGCTTCACTCTGGGCATGCAACAGTCTGGGTGGTACGCTTCTTTGGGGCTTCTCCACACCGTAACTCTCCCGGATGTGCGGAAAACAGTAAAGGTGGACTCATCAGAGAACAATACATGTTTCACATTGTCCACAGCCCAAGATTTTCGCTCCTTGCACCATTGAAACCGACGTTTGGCATCGGTATGAGTGACCAAAGGTTTGGCTATAGCAGCCCGGCCGTGTATATTGACCCTGTGGAGCTCCCGACGGACAGTTCTGGTGGGAACAGGAGAGTTGAGGTGCACATTTAATTCTGCCGTGATTTGGGCAGCCGTGGTTTTATGTTTTTTGGATACAATCTGGGTTAACTGCGTCCACAGTTAATCCTATTGGATGTGGTTCGTCATTCTTGGTATATGCTGACATTACCCTGGATACCGTGGCTCTTGATACATCACAAAGACTTGCTGTCTTGGTCACAGATGCCCCAGCAAGACGTGCACCAACAATTTGTCCTCTTTTGAACTCTGGTATGTCACCCATAATGTTGTGTTCATTTCAATATTTTGAGCAAAACTGTGCTCTTACCCTGCTAATTGAACCTTCACACTCTGCTCTTACTGGTGCAATGTGCAATCAATGAAAACTGGCTACCAGGCTGGTCCAATTTAGCCATGAAACCTCCCACACTAAAATGACAGCTGTTTCAGTTTCATTGTCTAACCCCTGTAGCTTCATTAGTGTTGTTCAGGGGGGTAGTTTGCAGTGTTCCCTACTGTCACTGCCTGCTATATTTAGCCTGCCTGGGTCAGCTGGTCTACACTCGGAGACCTCTTACTGGGGCAACTGAGCTTCCACATAAGCAAAGCTACAAAAACAGAAGGAGTGTGTTGTACAGAAATATGTTTGGCTTGGCTATTAGCAACTATTAATAGCTATAATTAATAATTATTAACTTTCAGGCAGCCCAACAATTCAGAGCACCACTGTTAAGCAAAGGGGATTGGTTTACTTATTAACAACTATTATTAATTGTAATTAACAATTAATTATTAATAGAATTACTAATAAAGTAATAATATAAAATTGTTAGCACCACCTGATCATGAATCACGAGCCAAACAACAAATGTTTTTTCCAACAGCCATCATTATTTAAATAAAATGATATTTAAAAAAATAGTATTTGCCAAATTAGAAATGAATAACTTTTTGGACAATTGTTTTTAACTGGTCACCAGTTTTGAATGATTTTTGAATGGAGTGATGACTACTAAAATTAGTGGCGAGGAACGTTTAGTGCCTCTCACAAGATGGCAAACTGACAGTTGGCGGGGTGATGTCACATTCAGATTAGTTGTTCAGCTAACACAGATTAAATTATTATTATTTAGCAACCCTTTAAGTTCTACATGCACATTCAAGTGTCATTAATACAAATATTAATTGTGAGCACTGGCGCACATTGCTGCCGATCTCTTTAAACTGTTAAAAACTCATTCAAATGTAGTTTGTCGTTACTTTAAAACACAACAAAAAACAAATGAACTAGCCTCTAGGCTTATGAGCCTGTTAGCACTAGCCTGTTAGTATTAGCTTAGCAGAAAACAAATACCAGCAAAGCAAAACACAATAAAATAAACAATATTTATCCTAAACTAATTTTCTCTGCCCAGACACCACCACTTACCAGTTTCTTTTGTTCGTGTTGTTCAATGATGGTTCTCCATCTATAGCTGGCCCCAACAAGTGAAAAGCATAAGAACTGGCAGACTTCCTGTTTTGTCAAACATTTGCACAGACATCTGCAAACATGCAGTGGAGAAGAATATGCTTGCACAATTTATACCAACGTGGTTCACACAGGATTTTTCTAAGAAGAGTAGTGCAGGGTATATGAACACCAAAAAGCATTATTTTCCTTTTTACCTTCTGAAAGGGAAGTCAGAATTTTTAGATTCTGTTTTAAAAATGGTTAAAGGCAGTTAAAACTTTATGTGCAAAGGATACATTTTTTGCCGTATTAATTTAGCATGAATCCGGTTTAGTTGGTCCTGGAGGCTGAAGCTAATGGCTGGTCCGAGTGGGCCCTAAACCAAAAGGGACTTCTATCACCGTGAAACAACTCTGATTTTAAAAATGTCAGAGCTGTTGTAAAATATAAACTGCTTATATGTTTTTACATAACCTCACTTTAAAAATTACAATACATCCATTTGAACAGAGCTTGTTACGGTAAATGTATCATTCTGTTTCAAAAAAAGCATTTTGCTTTCTATTTTGAAGTGCCTGTTCTGGTAGGGGACTTTAATGCAGTCCCATCTCAGTCACTTCACATCTCAGACTTCATTGCTTTAGGTCCAAACCCCCCTCTGACGCATTTTTGTGATGACAACACACTCCCAAAATGATCATTACTGAGCTCAATAAGGGGTTTCGCGTTATGAAATACACACAGTTGGGAGAGAGCGGGGGTGTATATGTGAAGACATGCTGTGCTCTGAGAGTAATACCACTACACAAAGATGTACAGTCAGTCAGACACAGACAAGAAAATACATCCCTGGTACTATTTTGTGATGAAATCCTCTGGCGTATTTCATAGGGGAGGCTGTGGTTGGGGTAGCAATCACTGCCTAGCGTTATGGAATGTAATTAGTTCAAATAGAATTAGTTGTTCACTCTGGCTATAGCCATGGGAACTGTGCTTCTAAAGTTTCTAATTATCTGGCTCTGGCTTTAAAAGCAGTACCACCGCATTGCCTATCTGCAGCCGGTGAAATCTAGCTCGTGGTAATGAGTTCGGAGGAGGAGGTTTAATTCCACCCTCTCAGATGAGCGTAATGAGGATCACCTACAGAAAAAGCGGTCAGGGGTCTGATCAGGCAGCAGAGGAGAGGTCTGGGAAATGAATGTTCCACAAAACTGCATGCTGCAGAAGGCACAGCGTGTCAGTTCCTGAAGTGACTGTTAAGTACTTGCCAAAAGACGAACTGAAATGCGGTTAGGACAAACACAACTGCAGCTGAATCCGAAAGAGGAACAATCGCCCTCTTTCCTAAGCCTGGATGTTGTGAAACTTTTACAAGATCAGCTGCAAATGTCAATTCTGGCTGCAGCTGCATCAGCAAGAGGGATTGTGGGTGATGTAAGGCACAGCACACACTACCCCCCATGATGCATCACACTTTAGGGCTGAGACCCCAGCTTGTCACAGCCAGACTTGCTGAGTTGTTGCCAAGCAACATGACGTCAACAAAGGCAAGTGTGTTTGTCTGCGATTTCCCTGGGACGGAGTGACTGTATCTCCGTCTGTTTGCATGTAGGGGTTTTAACAGTGGGACAAAATGCCTTTCATTGCTATGATTAAGTCCAACTAAAATGACTTATTTAAAATATGCTCTGCTTGGTAATATTTCATTCACTGGAGTTATTAAAAATGTGTGAAGGGCTCAGTTTTGTCTTTAAAACACACCTCTCAGAGATTAGGTCTTTACCACTGAGGACCCTGGTTTGGTTCTCTCAAAAGCTCCTACCTGTCATCTCATCAGTGGACCTGTCAATAAGACAGATATAATCGGATAAATTCATCAAGTTAAGTAAAGTGCAGCATCACAGTATTATTATCTAGTTCGATTTTTGGTTTACATGGTGTTATTATGATTACAATCATGAAAGGCATGATTTGTCATGTAGGTAGTACCTTTATTGCTTAGTTTTAAAAGATCACTGATGACCTTCTTTTGACTTTCAATCCAAAAAAATTAGTCAACTACGGTATAGTGCAATGAAAAAGTATAATTGTATCTCCAAATAAAGTGTTTCAGGTGACCAAACTGATGTCAGTATTAGACAAAAATATGAAAAAAGATTTTGAAATTATGATTTATTTTGTTAAGGGAAAAACTACCCAAATCAACCTGATGACTGGTTATTTTGTTAAGGGAAAAACTACCCAAGACTACCCCTAATGACTGGTTGCAGGTGCCATCAAGCGTTTGCGATAACTGGCAATTAGTCTTTTACATCTCTCAAGAGGAATTTAGGCCCACTCTTCTTTGCATGGGTTTTCCAGAATGAACAGCCTGTTTAAGCTTATGCCACTGCATCTCAATTGGATTTAAATCCAGAGTTTGGCTTGACTTCACTCCAACACCATTTTGTATTTTTTTTTTTTTTCCCAACCATTTGAACGTTGACTTCCTGGTGTTTATTGGATCATTGTCCTGCTGCATACCCTAAGTGTGCTTGAGCTTCTAGTCACAAACTGATTGATGGAAATTCTCCTTCAGGATAATCTGTTAGACAGCAGAATTCATGGTTCTATCATGGGAAGTAATCCAAGTTCTGAAGCAGGAATCACACTACCTCCACCAAGTATAACTGTTGATATGATGTTCTTTTCCTGCAATGCCGCTATTTTTACCTCAGATGTAACAGGGGCTGCATGGTAAAACAGCTGATGGCACTGTTACCTTGCAAGAAGATGGTTTAGGGTTCAATTCCAGACTGGGGCAATTCTGTATAGATTTTGAATACAGATACTACAATTGGTCTTTGATGACCCACAACAGAACCACAACAAAACCTTTGGAAGTATTTGTACAGATTAACAAGGCGATCTTGTTGGTCTACAAGGCTGCCAGCGTTTCTAAAACAATTATGTTCCATGACAGAGAGAGGTTTGAAAGCTCAGACAGATAAACCTCTTAATGGTTCTTTTAAATACTTTTTAGACATCTCACTGTTATTGAAAATAGAAACTTTTAATCTTCTTCTGTCAGTAACAACCTCCCCTTTCAAGAAGTGCCTAAGTACAATGTGTTCACTAACTTCCAATTCTGGTCACCATGCGATTTCTCTGTGCATTTCTACTTTTACTGAATCTGCAGGAGATGAAAGAATACTTGATGTGTATAGATCTCAGACACTATAGCTGATGTTAAGAATCTATACATTTTCACAGTAAGTAAATAAACGTGACTTTTTTTGTGGAAAATACTTCAAACTGGCAAAAGCAGAAAAACAAAAAAGACTGTTCAAAAGAAAAATTTAGAAGAAAAATGATTAAATTCATAAAATAGAACAAAAACACTTTGTTAGCCCCTCTTTTGTATTCAGAGTGTACACAGAGATCCATAAATCTTTATTTTAACACTAACTTCAACACTAACTTGGCAGACGCTGTGTTACTTGTGAAGCATCATTTTTGTTGCGTGGTTGATATCATGAAAACCAGAGCAAAAATCTGTTGAATATCTGTAATAAAAAAAGATAACATCAAAACAGTTGAATAGGAAGGCAGGTGTTTTTGGGAATGCCAGGTCACACGAGAAAAGCGTCTGTGTGGGAAATTGGAATGAAGGTGAAAAAGGAAAAGTGTTGCCAATTCTGAGCGTAGTTTCCTGTGATGTCAGTGTTGGCAGACGGAGAGGAAAAGGCATTTGAAAGAAACATTAGTGTTTGATGTGTAAGGGAAGGGAGGGGAGAGGGGAGTGATGGAGTGGGAGAAAGCGGGAGAAGAAAGATATCCTGGGAAATAGTTGGGAGTGAGAAAGAGAAGAAGAAAGGAGCGTGTGCGTGTGTGTGGAGGAGGGCAAATGTGTCAACCAATCAGGCAGAAACCATTACCAGTGTTGGATGTTTGTTCCTTACACGCTGGGCTAACTTAATAGAAGCCAAGCATTTAAAGTCAAGTGGAAATGCAGCTGACCTGCCACTTGTTCACTACACACACCTAGAAGAACACAACAGCTCTTCAACCTCTCAAAAGATATAAGCATCCCTTAAGGCTTTGCATAGCTTTGATCAAATAATTTTCTCTTTTGAAAAAATATTTTATACTTATATAGCCATCAGTAAAAATTTTTGCATATAAAATTTTTAAAATGTACTTTAATTTGCATTGAAATCAATCATCTAATACAGGTTCTGTATGTTCCCTTTTTGCAACAAAAACATGGGACGATGTAAATTTGTAGATGTCCTATGCCAGCATGTTGAAACTGTAAGTTATGGGTTGAAAATTCTATGGATTTGGTTGGAAAATTTGAATATGTTTTGTGTTTGCATGCTTGGTGAAAACATCAGTCTCTTTTTTTGTCCTGTGAATCAGTCCTTGCAGTTTTGTAACATCCATTATTGGGGATTTTGTGGAGCATCAAGTCCCATCACGTCTCTGAAGTATGTGTGCTGAAGTATGTTCATGTGGTTCCAGTATGAATAGTGTGTGTATTGGATCAAGGGTGTGGAAGTTTCTAACTGTGGCAGCACTATGCACACTACTTTTGCTGTGACTTCCCCATTTCTTTTTTTTTTCATTATTAAAGATCAAATGACCATCTAGGAATGAAATTTCAATTCTCAAAAAATGCCCTGAGTGGTCAAATTGTCTTTAGCTGTCTTTAGACCAGAAAAAACTACTGTTTCTTTACTTTCATTTGAAACACAGATGTTACTTAATTTTACCACAAACATATTTATAGATAATACACAGATACATTTTTAAACGCTTTACAAAAACTTGAAATTAATGCCAGTAAATGTGTTT
This sequence comes from Crenichthys baileyi, assembly GCA_036173005.1. Taxonomy (NCBI): domain Eukaryota; kingdom Metazoa; phylum Chordata; class Actinopteri; order Cyprinodontiformes; family Goodeidae; genus Crenichthys; species Crenichthys baileyi. The sequence continues at coordinate 537,145 of JAHHUM010002068.1, read as the reverse complement.
TTTTTTCTGTTGTAATGTTAATATTTAATTAACTGGCCATCTCATTAGAATTATTTATTCATTTTGCAAAACATGGAAGTTAGGAGGTGCAAAATATTAAAAACAGAATTTTACAAATTAATGCAATTTGTGAGATAGTCACAGAAACTAGGTTTTACCAGGTTATTAAAGAACATTTTCACACTTTGCTGTTACTAAACATGTCTTTTTTCACTCATGTGTTTTAATGTTATTGTCTTGGACCTGAAGTTCATTTGATTTAGTTTTATTTATTTTTATGTTTGAAGAAAAGCACTTTATTTATTAAAGCTTGAAAAATAATTATGTTAAGTCAAGTTCAAGTCAATTTTTCTTTTTTGTCAAAGTTACAGCACTTGTTACGCTTTACTGTCCATAATTTATGCGGCTCAGGGCCATTAACAAACAATTAAAAAAATAAACACTAATTTCTTTTGCTTCACGTATGCAAATAAAAAAAAAAAAAAATTCTCCTCACTAGTTTTTCTGCCCCTTTGACCTTACTTAGAATTCAGTTTTGGACCTTTGAACAAGATGTTTGGGAATTTGTTTTATAAAACCATAAGCTGTGCTACTTTCCTTGTCAGTGGTCATATTGTTATGCCTGATTGGTACATGTCTGCTTTCCTTTCAGCTGGCCAGCAGCTGTGTACATTCCTGAACAATAAGCATTGAAAGATGGGCTTTTTTTCTTTTTTTATTTGCTTCATCTGTCAAAACATCTTTGACTGCTTCAGACGTTTTGCATGAAAGTATGAACAAATGTGAGGCAACCATCAACTGGGCTTTTTATTTCTTTACATAAATAGCCGCAGACACTCTGTGTGAACTAGCTTTGGTGAAAACTGAATGTTTCAACAGCAAAGTTAATTATGTATCTCACATTGTGGTATAGTAACACAAACTGTCTTTTATAAATAACACCTTTGTGTTTTCCTACAACTTAAAGTCACAAATTGTACGGTTGGTAATCAAATAATGCATTTAAGACAATTATTTTTTAATCTATTGCTGTCATAGTTAGTTTTCGCAATTTTTGACTGTAAACCTCCAGGAATTAGAAAATAGCTCCAAAGGTTTGATTTCTCAAGTTCATCTGGGACTTGTAATTAACATTTTATTAACATCAGAAGTGCTAAAAGGTGAGCTACCTTCACCTGAATGGCTACAGCATAAATGCTTTGGCAAGTATTCAGTATTTTCTCCATTGGTGCTTAATTAGAGTGATTCAGATCTGGGCCAATCTGAATTGAGGGCATAACTGCTGTTATAATTGTTCATGGATTAGAGGACTGCAATTATGCACTATGTTATCTCTTAATGGTAATGCTGTATTTCTGGTTCTTCTTCAGTTTACTGACAATAGAAATAAAGAAAGAAAGAACAAAGACAATACTTGTAAGGAAATTGAGGGAATAATATACGTTTTCCTAATTCTCCATCTTTGCTGGATGTCTGCTGCTTCAGTTTGTGTGATGAACAAAACTGCCTTGAACAGTAAAACCTGCAATTTCAGACCCACATGTAACAGATCTTTGAAGGCACTAGAACAGTCCCAGCAGGCCTTTAACAGACCAGTTACAGTGTCTCAGAGGTTCAGCTCTCTGAATTGCACCCATAGTAAAAATGTGTTAAAACCCCTATAATAATATTTTTATATTATAGTAGCAGAATTTCATACTGAAAAATTAAGAAAAATCTAAACTTTAAGTGTATTTATTCAGTGGAGAAAATACCCCACAATAAAACAAAATGTTTTTTTAATAATGTCAATCATGTTCCACATCATTTCCACCCTAAACACTTTCCACCCTAAACAATAGACGAAATGTGACTTAACCAATTTTCTAAATGTTAACTTTTTTAACTTAACCAGGGTGGCAAGGAACTGTTCCCTGGGAAAAAAACAGTCAATTACAAAAATTTATTTTCTCACGTTTGTTGTCATCTTCTGCTTTATCCGCGACCGGGTCGCGGGGGCAGCAGACTCAGTAGAGACACCCAGACGTCCCTCTCCCCATACACCTCCTCCAGCTCCTCCGGGGGGAGCCCAAGGCGTTCCCCGGCCAGCCGAGAGACATAGTCCCTCCAGCGTGTCCTGGGCCGTCCCCTGGGCCTCCTTCCGGTGGGGCGTGCCTGAAACACCTCCCGAGAGAGGCGTCCAGGAGGCATCCAGTATAGATGCCTGAGCCACCTCAACTGGCTCCTCTCGATGTGGAGGAGCAGCGGCTCTACTCTGAGCTCCTCACCCTATCTCTAAGGAAGTGCCCGGCCACCCTACGGAGGAAGCTAATTTCAGCCGCTTGTATCCGGGATCTCGTTCTTCGGTCATGACACAAAGTTCATGGCCATAGGTGAGGGTAGGAACGTAGACCAACCGGTAAATAGAGAGCTTCGCTTTTCAGCGAAGCTCTCTCTTCACCACAACGGACAGGCACAGCGTCCCCATTACTGCGGCAGCCGCACCGATCCGTCTGTCGAACTCCCGCTCCATTCTCCCCTCACTCATGAACAAGACCCCAAGACTATTTTCTCATGTTGTAGTCACAAATTTCAATGCAAAAAACTTTTACTAGTAATTTCCTAAAAAGTGTGATGTGGATTTGTATTTAGCCCCTCTTAATCTGATACCCCTGAATAAAATCCAGTGCAACTGCCTTAAGAAGGCACCGAGTTACTAATTAGAGTCCACATGTTATTTATTCTCAATGTACATACTGTGAAGGCCTAGATATCAGATTAAAGGGGTTAAATATACCAGAATACCACATGTTTTTTTTGTAAAAATGTTGAAAACCATTTCTCCTATTCCTTCCACTTTACAGTTTGCACTAGTTCGCATGGGATTGTCATAAAAGGTTTAACTAAAACTTATTGAAGATTTAAGATGAAATGTGGCAAAGTGTGAAAAATACAATTTTACGCAGCTCTGCTAATATAACGTGAAAAGCCCATTTCTTTAAACCCCTCTTTCGAAAGGGAAACACAATAGGACATGATATGTTGGTAAGGTTGACGTGTGTTAAACTTTAAAATTTAGGTAATGGCTTTAAGAAAAATATACTTGCTTAAACTTACCAATATGTGCAGACAGAGTTATAATTAAATGGTTTAAAGCAACTAAAGCTGTGACAAACAAGGCTTGACGAGGACCTAAAAGGTTTATCTTGCCCCGATGCACAAAAAAGAATATTTTAAGAGGTAAAATCCTTTTACACATTTTTACCTATGGTGCCAATAGATCTAACATTGTACCCTTTATAAGCAGGATGTACTTATACTATGGTTATATTTTGGCAAAAGGCCTTATAATGTCTTGTGTGGCCAGACCTCATCGTGTGGACTATTGAGCTTAAAGAGCTAGATGGTCAATTTATAACACTTTCTGAATAGGTAAGGTTGTGGGGGTGGGCTGAGAAGCTCTTAGGGGGCCTGGGTGGTGGGGTTGCCTCTGGGGTTAATGCAGGCCGCATTGCTCACTCTAACGGATGACAGGGAAGCCCCAATAAATCAGCTTCTCTGCCAGGAAAGATGGAGGTAGAGGAGGGGAAGTGGCTGCAAAGTGGACCACTTCAGCCTCTTCTCACACCTCTTCTGACACCCTTTCTTTCCTGTGCCCTCTTAACCACTACAACTCATTCTAACTCATGATTCACACTAACTAAACAGAGGTCTGGATGAAAGCAGACAAACTTGTGTAAAAAGACAACAGGGTAAATAAAACAAAGGACGATGATAGTGGAACGCTGATTAATTAAAGGTTCCTCTCTGGCTGCAGAATAGATGAAGTTTCATGATCAATTAATTAGCAAGCTATCCTTATGCACCTCAGTGTCTCTAAAAGCCAGCTCTCATTTGTAACTTTTATTACTTTACTGCTTTGTGGTGGCCCTCAGCCAATCAAACACAACGTAGGGCCTATTCACTGTGGCCATTAACTGGAAAAAGGGAAGCCCCCCAACACCACTCCCCCACCGTCAATCATCTACTATTTTAAGTGATGCTATCAATTATAAAGCATAGAGAGCATGACAAAATACTAAAAGGGACATGAATTAATAAATAGCTTACAGCAAATTATATGTTAAAGTAAGTTGGATTACTTGGATTATATTCATTGAAACAGATCTTTTACAAATACTGCTGTCAGATATTCCTGATGCATTAAGTTTACAACTGCAAGCTCCATCATTGCTAAGAGAGAAGATTTAAGGTTGCAATTTAATGTAATTTAGGGTTGAATTCAGGTAAGAGATGCAAAGCGTCACAAAGTGTGTGTTTTTGAAATTCAGAACTCAGCTCTTTGTGTTTATGGTGCTCTATATGTGCCTATTTGATAAGATAAAAGCACCAAGAGATAAAAGTGGAGCGAAACGAAGGGAGCAAAGAAGAGAGCTGAGGAAAAAAAATTAATGCTTTGCATCTTTTCTGAGTTAGAAGGGGATTAGTCGCTCCTCTAATTGGCTCTCCGAGAATTCTTCTCAGTTTACATCCACATTAGAGATAGATTTTTAATTCTTTATTTCTTTTTTTTTTACTCAGGTCAAGACGGATCTGGCAACTCAGCTTGTTCATTTGTATTCCACGGACACAGAACTCGCATTTATAAACAGATCAGAGAGATCATAAATTGGCATGAGCATGGTGTTGCCAAGATTAAACCACTGAGTGCATCTTGCATTCATTCATTACTCTGAGACTAGTGTGTGGGCAAAGGGAAACGCCTTGCCTTTACTTTTTCAATTTACCCAAACTTAACTAATAAAACTCAACATCTTTAAATATAAGCTAACTCCAATGTGAGAGAAACACTAAGCCTTAGCCTTTACAAAAATAATTAGCATTTGTGAATCATTAAAAACATTAACATGGTAATAAAAGACTTTTACCCATTTTATTGGTTTACTTTCTTGGCTCAGTAACATCTGACCAAACGTGAAGAAATGTTGTGCCCCGTGGCATATTCTGTAAATAAAAATGGATTGGAAAGTGTAAAATTTTCTGTCTGCTACTGCGTTAGGACAGAGTAGTTGCTTTTTGTTTTGGTATCTTCTTTTTTTTTTGTTTCATCATACTTAAAGATTGCCTGACCATTTTGGGCTGAAAGTTCAGTGCTCTGTACTGTAGCCTGAATCCTCCCAGGTGGTCAAATAATTATCAGTTGAAATAATAAAGCCAATGGCTTTGGCATGTGGAGAGGAGTGACTCTTCATTAGTGCAGAAAAAGTGTCTGCATGAGTATAAGGAATGTTATTATCTAGCCATTGCTAAAACATATGTGTAGAAATTTCTTAGCATTGTTGCTTATTGCACATATATATGGAGTTTTTAAGTTGACAAGTCATATTCTACACAGTTTTTTAATTAGATGTCTTTTGTGATTGGCATGGCTGGCTAGCTTTACTAAAACCGCAGTCTCATAAATAAAATGTAAAACAATACTTTAGCACTGAGATTTTCAAAGCCTGTCAATATTTCGAAATCCATCATGGTCCATGATCTACTGGGGTTGAAAACTGAAATGAACACAACATAGGACCTTTTCATTACTTCATTTAGTCTTTCTGTTATCTGCAAAATGTTTCGCTCCCTCTTACTCTCTCGCTGCATGTATAAACCATAGTAAAGTCCCAGAAAATACTGTTTTCAAATACCTTCCTAAATCTTTTGGGCTTGCTCTCTGTTCATTTCTACTTACCTCTCTGATACTGAAAATATCTAACTTTAACTTTAAGTAACATTACCCACACCAAAGAAGGGTGTTGTCAGTGCAACCCAGGAGAGTTTGGACTTTCTGACCACCTGGTCACCGGTCATTGCCAACCAGGCTAAAAATTGGCCATGTGGAAAAACATTACAAAATAATTTTTCCTTTCAAACATTTCTGTCAAGTATTAAGAACATGCTTTTAACCTGTGAATTCTGTCATCAGGCCCATCACCAGCCACTGTCTCATCTGTAACACAGAGCTGAACAGCTCACAGATCACCGTCATTCAACAAAAACGGCAGCATCTTAGCACATCAGCATCCACCTAGAGATAGCTTCACAGCACGAGACCTAAAATTCAAACATAATCTCTTGAACTAACAGTAGCCCCTGATGGTGAAAAAGTGGGAACCAACCCCCTCCTCCCTTTTCCCTGCTTAGATGTAATTGACATGACTCCTACACAACCTGGAGCTTGTCATCGCAGCGAGAGGTAAAAAATGAGCCGAGCTGCAGTGTGCAGAAATAATTGATCTGATAGATGTTTTAGTGCTCCATTGTGATGTTTACATTTGTCGCAAGCCCTCTTTTCTTGGTCATGATGATTATTTTCTATCTGTCAAGAGTGAATTTTGTTTGCTTTAGATTTTTGTATGAAACTTCTTCTATGAACACTGAGAAATTACGAGTTTAGACATCTTAAAGGATCGGTTATTTGTATTAAGCATCGACAGCTGAACTATTTTCATGTCATCCACTCATTTTTTTCCTCCATAACCATTTTCAACCCCGTCACCGAATCACATTTACCTTTTTTTTTACCTTGTTGCCTTTCTTTCTCTCTCTCGCTTCTGTCTTGCTTGGCCTCAGATTGGGGTCAGGAGTTTAGTAGGAGAAAAACATTTAGAGCTGGTGGCATAGAACCCAGAGCCACTCACAAAAATAAAGAAAAAACAAAAATAAATCGCTTTTCACGCACACACACATTGCAGACCACATTAACCTTTTCTGCTTCTGCAAATGTCTCCATCATGGTTCAGTCTTGAACAGCAACAACAAGAAGCCACTTTTTGTTTCATCAGCTTATGCAGTCAGAAATTGAGTACAAGAGAAAGGGAAATTTGTTTTTCAGTCTTTAGAAAGGAAACTATGAGCAAAACAAATGCATGTAAATATCAAACATATCTTCGTGTCAGTTTATAGCCACAGTGTCTGCTCACTTTTACTCGGTGTGTTTGTTATTTGATGCCATCAGCAGGTCAGTAAGTCACGATTGCTGAACAGACAGCTGCGTGTTTTCATTTAGGAATAAAAAGCTGCAGTATATGAAGCACACTGTTCTTCTTATGAAAAAAAGCTAATTGTCTACAATTACATGTGCAATCTTTTATTTCTTTTTATGTTGACGTGATCTGGATGTGTGCTTGTTTATTAAGTTTTGGCTTTACAGAACAGGTCGTCGTATAGGCAGCTCGCATTTCAGGATTCACGGTGCTGCTGTCCCTCACTCTTCCGATCCTCCAAGGGCAGCTTATTCCTGAAGTGTCAAGGGCCTTCGATGTGTGAGAAGAGGAAGGGGGGAGGTGAGAGAGATGAAAGACAGAGAGGGACGGGAATCGCCTTCACCTTGGGAGAAGAGATACGAGAGGATGACAAGAACAATGATGCATCCCCTCTTTCTCTTCCTTATGTTTAATCATGAGCCTGTTGAAGCTGACCCTGTCCTCTGGTGTTTCATGTGTCTTTACAGGACTCACCTTCTTACTCACCTTCTTCTATTAGTGTGCAGGGTTTTGACTGTGAGGCAATGATCTCATCACCACATAGCTCTTAAACACTATTCATTATGTTTTTAGTCATTTACATTTTTGCTTGCCTAAATGAAAGCAGTTTCTAACTGTCCAACAATATAAACATTTTGTGGCTGATTTTCAATCTTCATTTATTCTAAAGCTTTGTCCTGCCAATACCAGTCCTAGTCGGTTGTGATATGAACCATAAGAAGATAAATAGTTAAGCCCAAAATTATCCATACCATGTTTACAGTAAGTGGATGTAATATTGAGGTTTTCTAGTGGCCCCACCAGAGTCCCAGCTAAAGATTAGGGAGATGGCATGGAAGCCCTTCAACCTCAAAGACTTGGAGCTCATCGCGAAGGATAAATTGTGAAAACACATGTGAAAACATGCAAATATCTGATCAGCAATTATAAGAAGGGTTTGATTGATGCAGTGCTAATAAAAAAAATTATTGATATTGAGAAGGGTATAATTCATTTTTGACAAGACATTTTTTTAATAAAATGCAAATAAAACAGCAGTCTTTTTAAATAGATTTATTTTTTCTTTTTAAGGATGGTAAAATGCTTGAATGATAATAATATATCCAAACAGAAGTGTGAATAATTTGGGGCTTAACTGCATTTAATCTACTGTCACACTGTTTCCTGTTGTGTCATCTTTGCTGTGCGTTGAAAAATAAGTCTGGTCAAGTGTTAGAACCATGTGTGTCTCTTTGGTGTGCTTGCCTTCTCACTAGTGCAGGAATATTGAGGTTATGGGTGTGGATTTGAGAGTGTATCAACTGAACACTTAGAAAGGCCTCAAGGAATTAAAAAAAAATTCTAGTTAATTTAATCAGACACTAAGTGATGCCATAAAACTCACTTTCAGTTTCAAGCATCCTGAGGTAAGTAAAGCATCTAGATAGCATAGTGGGAAATTAAGTCATCTTATCATTTTGGTAATTACAGCAACATTTGACTGACGGGTGCATTAGTTTTTTATAAAATGTATTTCATTAATTTAAAAAATAACAATGAAGGATTTTTTGTATTGCTACTGCAAATACGCTTTTAGGATAAACCTTCTGTATTTAATGCAGGAAAGAGGCTGTGTGCTGGAGCAGGATCCAATCGGTAAACATCAGTTATATTTGTGTGAATAAAGTTGATAAAATACATTTCATGGATGCGAACATTTGTAATCCCCGTAGAACATTACTTATTCACCAACATCATATCTTTTACCCCTGTGACTTGATTTCTCTCTGGGTGTGATTTTGCTTTTGCTTCGTATTTTATATCTAAATATGTTTAAAATAGCTTAAAATCGATGACACCCTCTCCATCCTTTCCTGTTATGCTAGTATAAGTGTATATTATTTGGCGCATTCCCTTAGGTAAAGTCTTTTCTGCCAACGAAACAGGATTTCTGATTTCTGTTAACAACAAGCACTCACACTTGTGCTGGAATTTCTAATCTGCTTTGAAACACATTGAAAAGGCTCTGATTTATTTAAGTTGACTTTCTAGCACGAAAATGTGATGAAATATGCCTAAGTAAAAATCTAAACATTACATTCAGCGCAAACCTTTCAATACTGCCTCAGGCAGGAGCTGTCTCTGCTTGAAATAATTTCTATGCTCATTTTGGACAAAAACAACCATGATAAAAACAAGATGAGGTTGATATAGTAAAAAATGCATAGTTATTATAGATAATATTCAGATTGTTTTATAGAAATGTTATGTTTTTGCAGAAATCCTCAATTTACTGTTGGAACATGTGGATTTACAAAATACCTCTCTGGTATTCCAGGCAGTCTAAACAATTTTTTTTCCACTACCACAATTTTTTAGGCATTACAGGTGAGACAGTGAGGGCACAGTGAGCATGTCAGGTCAACTAAAAGTTGTCATTTTGTGTTATTTAAATGCCTCAACCCCTATCAGTGAAGAAGCTTTAGAGAGAAAAAAGGTGAGCCAGCTGCCACTTTTGTCAGGAGTTATTTTGATAGTTGTACACCTATTCATTCTCATGACTGACACATCTGTCAACACTGCCACTCCTGCCTTACCTTTTCCCCGCTGCGTTCCCTTTACTGAAACGTCCTCTTTGATATCTGTTGTTAAGTCTGCGCTTGGATTTATCAGCTGCTGGAGATTTTAAATAAGGAAAAAAAAAGTCTGTTTTTAGATGCTGTCAGTTTACAACTGGGATGGCTTTAATGTAGCTTGCTTCACATGTGCTTGTATATAAGCATTTTAAAATAATTTGAAACATTGTAACATGGTGAAAATACCACCTACATGTTCTTGTTTTCTATCATTACAGTATAGAAATGAATGAATATGATATAAAACTGTTGCTCAGTTACTTAACACATCATTGGGATCTATATCCTTCATCTAAAAGTCATTTTTTATATCTTTCTTGTGTCGCTCCGTTCTCTCCACAAATCTTTCTGCGTTGCTGTCTTTACCCGTCTCTCCCTCTTTATCGTGTGAACCATTGCCTTATCTCCCCCTTTAAGTATCTCAGTATGTAACACCCATCCTTTATCTTTCTTCATGCCTATCTGTCCATCTCCGTCTCTCTAAACATGTTCCCTTGCCGGTGTGTCAGGACAAATTTCTTGTCATACTTTTCATCCCGTTTTATTTTCTGGCAGTTCAGAAGACATTTTGTTCCTAAAAAATGTAGTTACATTGTCTTGCAAAAGACTTCACATCTTTTTAACTTTTTCACATTTTGTCATGTTACCATCTCAAAGTTAATTGTATTGTTTTGGAATTCAGTTTGATAGGCATCGTTTTCATTTTTTTTTTTTTTTTACAAATCTTAATCTGAAGTGTGGTGTGTATTTGCATTTCACCCCATTTACCTCAATTCCCCTTCAGCATAATAACCTAGTTGGGTTCAGAAGTCAACTTAATCTTAGAGGTGCATAATTTTTTTAGCCTGCTTCCCTGCACAAATTTATGAAGAAATGTACAGTTCATTATAATAAACCCTAATTACACCTGGGTTTAATTTTATCTCGTCATACACACATCTGTTTTGTGAAGACCTCTGAGCTTGGAGAACAAATAGTATCATGTGGAGAAATTTAAGGCAGGATTAGCCCTTTAAAAAATATCCCACATTTTGAATGTCTCACTGTTCAATCCATAGAAAGTGTATGGCACAAATGCAAACCTACCAAGACATGGCCACCCAGCCTAATTCATAGACCTCTTAAGGAAAGCATTAATCAAGGAAGAAGCCAAGAGTCCCATGGTAACTTTGGAGGACCTGCAGGGATCTACTGCTGAAGTGCAAGAACTATAAGTTGTGCAATCAACAAATCTAGGCTTTGTAAGAAGAATTGTAAGAAGTCCCATTTAAAGTTCACCACAAATCATACAAGAGACACAGCAAACATCTGGAAGTAGGTGTTCTAGTCAGATGAGATGTGGCGATCACCCCCGAAGATCCCACAATAACCTGTGGTGGTATCAGCATCGTTCTGGAACTAAAAACTGTTAGAAGTGACAGAAGACTTGAGACTTAAATGGAGTTTCACCTTCCAGCAAAACACTGACCCAAAACATGTAGCTAGTTCCACAGTATTGGATATGATTGTTTCAATCAAAGCAAATTCATGAGTGAGAATGGCCCAGGTTAAGTCTAGACATAAATCCAAATGAGAATTTGTGGATTTTAAAATTCCTATTCAGACCTGTTCTCACTAAGCTTGAGATAATTTCAGTTGCTGGTAGAAACATGCCCCCAAACATTTGCAGCTGTTTCAACAAAAAGACCAGGAGGGCTAAATACAAAGGTGAGCCACAACCTTTAGATCTTTGATTGTTACAAATTTTCAAAACTGTGTGCCCTTTTCTTTCTATCCCATAAATATTCACTGCTTTGTGTTGGTCTATCATACGAAATTGTAGTAAAATACATCGAAGTTTTTGGTTTTATTGTGACAAAATGTGAAAAAGATGTGAATACTTCTGATGTAGTAGCACTAACTCTTGCCAGTTGCCTCACTGGCATATAAATGTTAAAAGCGATGCATCGCTGATGTGTGTGCCTGTCAGGGCTGTCAGGATGTGTGTGAATGCGTTCAGGGGTCATTGTGATGGCACTACTTAGCGCACTGGTTGGCTGAGCCCATCTGTCACTCAAAATGGGGCCAACCTCTGGCCCCGGTCACTAGTCAGGCGTATCAATGCTGTGACAGAATTATGAAGCTTTTTGGCCGTTGTTCACCAGCCCAATTGAATTACAAGCAGTGTCTTGTTCTGTGCAAGGCTTTTTAATGGCTGATTTAAGGCACTTGCACCTCACACACACCGCCTGCTTGAATGAGAGTTAGCATGACTATTTATTGCAGAAGAGAAACTTTACTGCCTGGCTTTTCATACAACTCTTGTTTTGATAGATTTTTGATTGAGTTATTCTCAGTTTGTTTGTGCTTTTTGGATCTTAATATGCCACCAAGGCTTTTGTTTTCATCACACTGTTGCGGCAGTTTATGGCGAATTATTTGCTTCGCAGGACGTCTATCCTGTGTCATCTCTCCCCACAGCACTTCACATCTGTTGTCGTTTCATTACAGACATTTATTTGATACCATGTGTTTGCCAAGACACTCTGGATAAATCACACTGTTGTCTGCTTCCCTGCACCTGAGTGAAAGCAAAAAGCAGAAAATGGTCTTATTTTCTCCTTCCTGCACTTATTTTTATTGGTGGAGCCAGCAGCACAGCAAGTCTGTTTATTGTTAAACATAGTGCCAGTCAAAGAGCATCAGGTTTCATTGAGTTGGTGTGTGCTCAACAGGTACAGTGCATTTATGCAGTCTGCCCTAGCGATCAAACAGAAGCTGCATCTGAATAACTCGTTCTTCACACCCAAAGCCACTTTGGCGGGTTGCTACTCGTTAGACCTCAAGTCTGCCTACTGCCTCTGTGCTTATTTGACTGAATGGCAGGGGGCTGGTATTTTTCTCTTATATTTGTTCCTGTTTCTGTCTTATTTGATTGTCTGCAAGCTATACTTCCATTTTTGCTACCCATTTATTTTGAATGCAGACCAAACATAAACACTTTGGCTTCTCCAATAAACAGTTTGGAGAAAAATGGTGATTACACTATGAAATGAAGTTATAAGGTCTGCTTCTAGAGTTAATACATTTGATATTTAAAAAAGAGATGCTATCAGTGGAATAATGGGTAGAAAATACAGTGCATTGCAAAAGCATTAATACCCAACCTTGTATGCAGGGTCAAAGTAACAAAAATTAACTTTAAATGAACTGAACGTGTGTAATACGGAACATTTTAAAATTGAGTGCCGTAAAAACCAACATGTGACTAATTTCGCCTCTGTGAAAATTAGAATCGGTGAATTTGGAGGTCATTAAATAATAACATGGTAAATATTAATGTTATAAATATTAAGGTAATCATTCACTGCCTTGATTTTAGTGCCTCCACTTTTACACTTTAGTTTTATCATTCATTGCATTCACAGTGTAATTTTTGTCATGGATTCTAATTTTCACAGAGGAGGAAATAATCACGTTGGTTTTTACGACACTCAAATTTACCATGTTCCCTATTTCACACCTTCAATTCATTTCAAGTTAATTTTTGTTACTTTGACCCTTCATAACCTTGTCATGTTATAATCACATACTTTAAAGTCTTGTATTCATTTGATTGTCCAAAACAAGGTAGCACATAACTGTGGAGTTTAATCGAACATACAGTATATGTGGGTTTATAAAAATGTCTATGAATGCAAATTGTGGATGTTTGCATGTGCATTATGTCCCCTTTACTCTGAGACAAATATATAAAATCTAGTGTTTACATTCAGAAATCACCTAAATAGAGTATTGAATATGGGAAGAAACCTGTGCCATCAGAAACTGAATTTGAATTGCTCAGACTGAATCTGTATTTGTGTAATTTGAAATTAAATGCATTGGTTTGAAAATGAATTTCACTAAACTGAAACTGAATATAATGGTTTAAAACTGAATTTGTTTGCTTTGAAAATTGCTTTGCTTTGTATTGAAAATTCAGTTTGATTACTTTCACTTTCCGGTCTGAAATTCAATTTCAGTTCCAAAATTCAGTTTTTTGTGTCACACATACGTGTTGTTCAAGCCACAGATTAATCAAACACAGATTTACTGATTCACGGATGTCATTTACTATTGCTGTGTCCAAATTCAGGACTGCATCCTTCGAAGGACGCATTTGTAGGCCGATAACGTCCTGGATGAGGCGACGAATGCTGTCCAATCTCCAAGGTTCCAACAAATGCGTCCTTCTTATCCCCAGATTTGCAGGATGGGTCCGATGTATCCTCCGTGTCCCACCCTATCCCAAGATTCATTGCGGGTCGAAGTAGATTGTTCAAACGGAAGTAGCAAAGGCCGGAGGAGAGAGAAAAGTTGTGAATAAAATTGGATAAATTGCGCATTCTGTGAAACAACTGAACTTTTACAATGTTTTTGGACAAGAATGTAGTTGTGTAAACCTGAAATATCTGCTCAGTTTATCAAGATATCGCTTAATTACACAAATGCGCCGATGTGTTCGTCCGCTGCCCCAGCAGCCGACGCGCCTCGCCAGCTGTCAGCTGACCGAGTGGTTGAGGTGCGCTAAACCCCAAGAGAACAGCTGACTCCCGACACATTGTTTTCAAAATCCCACTGGGTTTCCCCAATGGGTGGAAGTTAAACAGATATAAATCAGTCAGATGAAATCTAATATTAATGTTTGGTTTATTTATAATAATAATAAATATTATTATTATTATAATTATGCTCTGCAAATAAACTGATTTAAACTTTGTTCCTAAAGTTAGTGTTAGTGTTTAAATTGTTGAAAGCTTTACAAATAAATTAAACAAATGGTATTTGTCATCAATGTATTTTATCTAGTGTTATATTTTTATATCTATGAACACAAAAAATATTTTCAACATTTTAAATGGCTGAATAATGAACAAGATCATAAAGCATTAACATTTTAAAACAAAACAGCATTATAAGCCATCAGCAATATGTAAAAGGGTAAATAAAAACCAGGTAGTTATTTACAGCAGAGACAGCGGTATTAACCTTCAGGCTCCATTTGTTCGGCTTCACAGCTCTGTGCTTCATGCTAACATGGTTGCTAGGCAACAGAAGTTATGCAGCTACAGGTAGCATTAGTGTTGCTGTTTGACCATCATTTGTTTACATGACGCTGCTTATAGAATGTCATTTGACTTGGTGATTGACATCCGCCAAGCTCATGTAGCTGCACTGCTCCAGCTTAACATGCCGTAAAGGAAGTTTAATATGATGTGAAACGTAAATCGATGAATCTGTGTTTGATTAATCTGTGGCTATCCTCAAGGACCCGGATGTGTAACAACAAAAACTAAATTTTGGAACTGAAATTGAATTTCAGACCTGAAAGTGAAAGTAGTAAAACTGAATTTTTAATACAACAAAATACATTTTAAAAGCAAATGAATTCAGTTTCAAACCATTAAATTCAGTTTCATTTTAGTAAAATTCATTTTCAAACCAATGCATTTAATTTCAAATTACACAAATACAAATTCAGTCAGAGCAATTCAAATTCAGTTTCTGATGGCACAAGTTTTTTCCCATAATTGAACAAACATCATCATGCAGACCTATGAAGGTAGCAGTCAGGTCAGATATAAAGCTTTGGAGTAATTAGCAGGGTTACATTATGAAACAATATCTCAAGCTTTGGAGCAATTCTCAACCCATCATCCAATAGCTGAAGGAGCATGGCACATGGTTGCCCACCTTAACTGGCCTGGCAGGGAAAGCATTAATTGGAAATGCAGTCAAGAGACCCATGGTAGCTTTGGTGGAACTCCAGAGACCCACATCTCAGATGGGGGAATGTTTTACCAGGACAACTATTGTACCGTGAAAAAATAAGTTACTGTTGAAAGAAAGCTTTAATCAGTCCCATTAACTTTTGTCCACAAGCCATTAAAGAGAGACAGCAAACATGGAAGAAGGTTCTGTGGTCAGATGAGGTTAAATCGAAGTTTCCGGCAAGCTTACGTATCACCATTTCTGTCAGATGGCAAACCTTGCACTTCAACCTAGAAAATATCCTTACCATGGTGATACATGGTATCACCATGGTAAGGATGGTGGCAGCATGATGTTATGGGATGGTCTTCTTCTGTTCTTTCTAGAACAGTGCTGCCTATATATAAGAACTCGCTCTCACTGCCCCCAGTGGACAACAACAGTACAACATGCACATAAACAGAGAGTGACAGGATATAGAACATAAAGCTGTATCTTACAAAGTAAATCAGTAAACATGAACACATAACACAAGATAACTTAAAGACAGGTTAAGATGAGAACATATTCCAACACCCCCCCTTGTTCTCATCTTCTTTACCTTCAAATATTTAGTGTCCAAAAAACCATTCTTTAAATTTCAGCAGTTTTGCTTTTGATGCAGGTTTGGTTAAGATGTTATGGGATGGTCTTCTTCTGTTCTTTCTAGAACAGTGCTGCCTATATATAAGAACTCGCTCTCACTGCCCCCAGTGGACAACAACAGTACAACATGCACATAAACAGAGAGTGACAGGATATTGAACATAAAGCTGTATCTTACAAAGTAAATCAGTAAACATGAACACATAACACAAGATAACTTAAAGACAGGTTAAGATGAGAACATATTCCAACACCCCCCCTTGTTCTCATCTTCTTTACCTTCAAATATTTAGTGTCCAAAAAACCATTCTTTAAATTTGAGCAGTTTTGCTTTTGATGCAGGTTTGGTTAAGATGTCAGCAAACATCTTTTCAGATGGCAGTATATCACATTGATTTTCCCTTCTCTCAGTGCATCGCGTATAAAATGATACTTCACATCAATGTGTTTGGATCTCTGTCTATTCACAGGGTTCTTACACAATGCAATGGCCCCTTGGTTATCACCATGAAGTGTTGTACAGTTGTATTTCTTGTTATCCATACCATTTAAGAGTTGACTTAAGTATAGGCTTTCTTGTGAAGTAGCTGTTAACCCAATGTACTCAGCCTCACATGTGGAAAGAGCCACAGTTGGTTGTTTCTTGGACCTCCAGGAAATGGCTGGACCCTGTGGCGTTAAACTGAAACAATAACCTGTGGTGCTGCGCCTGTCCTCTACAGAGGATGCCCAGTCAGAGTCACTGTAGGCTATAAGGTTCAAGTTTTCATTGTTTTTCTTGAAACTTAGTTCATAGTCACAAGTACCTTTTAGATATCTTAGAACATGTTTAGCATTTACTAGATCCTCTGTCATAGGTTTAGCTAATGTCTGTGAAAGTTTGCTCACGATCCAACTGATGTCTGGTCTGGTACAAGTCATGGCATAAATCAGACTACCTACAATCTCACGATAGTTTGTAGGATTCATTCCTTTCGTTTCATCAGACTCATGATTTTTCTTGTGATCAAGTCTTGGTTCACATGGGGTGGATCTTGGTTTGCAGTCCAACATTCCATATTTTTCCAACATTTTTAGGATGTACTTCTTTTGACTCATTTATATTTCATCCTCTTTTTATTCAAAATGTATGCCTAGAAAATGCGATATTTTGCCTAAATCCTTCATGCTAAACTTTGATTTCATTGTTTCTTTGAAACTGTCCAAAACGTCAATGCTGCTAGCAGCAATGATCAAGTCATCCACCCAGATGAGCACGATAACCGTGTCATTTTCTGTTTGTTTTCTGTACACACAATGATCAACTGGGTTCCTTTCAAAGTTGTTTTGTTCAAGATGATCATTTAGGAGTTTGTACCAATTTCTCCCTGATTGTTTTAATCCATACAGGGATTTCTTTAATTTATACACACATTTCTGTCCTGTTTCTGTTTGCTGTTCAAACCCCTCGGGCTGTTCCAAGTAAATTTCTTCCTCAATTGTTGCATGCAGATAAGCTGTTTTGACATCCATCTGATGTACTTTAAGGTTGTTCTGAACTGCTATCTGCATCAATGCTCGGACTGATGTTATGTTAGCTGTTGGAGCAAAAGTTTCATGGTAGTCTATACCTTCTGTTTGGCTGTAGCCTTTACATAACGAGCTTTGAAAATCTCTTTTCCTTCATTTTCTTTGAGTGAATATACCCACTTCCCTCCAGCTGTGTTTCTACCCTCTGGTAGGACGCTCAGTTCAAATGTTTCGTTTTCTTTAAGCGAGTCAATTTCGTCCCTCATTGCCAGTCTCCACTTGTCTGTCTGTGGTGACTTCTGAGCCTCACTGAATGTTTGAGGTATACCAAAAACGGCCCTGTAACAATGATTAACAGTTATTTGTGTTGCATCTCTTGTTTTAGGATCTAATTGGTAGTCTTCCAGGTATTTTGGGAGTCTTTTCTCTCTTTCTGGATAACGATTGCTTCGCTTTGTTTGAGTTTGATCACTAACAATTTCAGACCCAGTGAGATAGTCTGAAAACTCTGCATTTTGAGTTTCCTGAAGACTAACTTCCTCTTGTTCACTTGGGGTGACATTTTGGGTAACATTCTGGGTTAAGGGTGCTACCTCATGTCTATCTGTCTGCATGAGGTATCTGTGGTCCTGGATCCCTAGATCCCAGGCATCTGTCTGTGTCTGTTGGTCAACACCATTTTCTTTTATGAACTTCACTAGCCTGTGTCTGGAAACTTTTCTCACCTGTGGGTGGTACACCAAATAAGCTGGGCTGTTTTTGCTGTACCCTAAAAACAGTACCTTTTCCCCTCTTGAGTCTAGTTTCTTGTGGTGGTTGTTGTACGCGTAGCACTCTGATCCAAATACCCACATGTTCGAAAGATTGGGCTTTCTTCCCGTCATCAAGAAATATGGGGTGTTTTTGGTTCTATTACTATAACATCTGTTGCGAATGTGTGCAGCACACTGAATAGCATATGGCCATAGTTCTTTAGGTAAGCCCTTTTCTGACAACATACACCTTCCCATTTCAAAGAGCGTTCTCCACTGCCTCTCTGCTTTTCTGTTTTGGTGTGGGGAGTACGGCGACGACGTTTCATGTCTGATGCCTTTATCTCTGAGTAGCGTTTGAAAATCATTACATGTGTATTCGGTACCATTGTCTGACCTAAAGCATTTAACGTTACCGTAGGGTGCACAGTCTGCCAGAAACTGCTTTGTTGCTTTAGTCACGTCACTTTTTGTTTTTCAGAAAATAGACTGCAATGGAGCCTGAGAAGTCATCAGTAAAGGAAATAGCATACCTGTGTCCTTCTAAGCCTATAGGGTCAATAGGTCCTGATAGGTCAGTTTGAACCAACTCTAGTGGCTTGCTCGTTTTAACATCTGACTCCTTGTTTCTGCTGTTTATAAATTTTCCTTCAGTACAGATGTTACACTCCATTTTACTGTTGTCAGTGATTTTCATTCCCTCTACCACATTTTGTAATTTCATAACATCATCCATGTTACAGTGTCCTAATATTTCATGCCATGTCTTCAAATCGCTAGCTAGCTTCACTTTATCCCTATTCATCATGTCATTTAAGTTTTCCTCAATGCATCCTTCATTATTGCTTTTCATCCTCAGGTAATACAGTTTCTCATGTGCCTCAATAGGGAACACAATACCATTTCTACTCATCAGTTCATTCTTCCCATCTGTGAATGTTACACTGGTTCCATGAGCTGTAGCTGACATTACAGAAAATATGCTCTGTGGGTAGGATGGGATGAGTAAAGCATTTTTCAGAGTAACTTTAACATACCTCCCTTTTGAGTTCAACAGTTCAATCTGTGCATCGCCACGCTTCAGTGCAACGTTGTTCATCTTCTTTCCATCGGCCAGTTCCATGTAGTGTCTACCCGGATCAAAAGTCTTGTCAGTTCTTATGAGCAACTCTTCATCAGTGATGATGTGTGATGTGGCTCCAACAGTCCACCATTATTCTATTCAGCTTGATGTCAGGTAGAAGGTTCCGGCTGACTTTGAATACCATGGTCTGGTCCTCCACATGGTTGTCCTGCATGTCTGAAGTCTGCTTGGCAACATCTTTCCGTTTCGATCTTCTTCTGCATGTCTCGTCATTATGGGTTGTACTTCTGTGGTAGCTGCACCATTTTGGCGCGGTCTTTTGGCGGCAGTCTCTCGCCATGTGCCCGCGCTGTCCACAGTTGTAGCAGTTTACTGTCGTCATGTCCACTTTCATTACATTATCTGACTTCACTTTGCTTTCAAACTTTTCTGTTTCTTCATAGCTTCGAAGTCTGCTCTTAAACTGAGTGAACGTCAAGTCTTCACTGCTCTGTGTTGTGTGAACAACAAAAGGCTTGTATGATTCCGGGAGACCCTTCAGAATCATTGCTATTATTAGTCCGTCACTAATAACTTCTCTTGCATTTCTCAGAGACGTTATTGCTTTTTCAGCACGTAAAACATAGTCTGTCACTGTTTCGCTGGGTTCTTTTAATAGGGACATGAGCTCTGTGTAAAGGGCGATGATCCTGGGCTTACCCTGGCTGGCGTAATGGCCGCGCAATATCTGCAGAGCTCTTTTTCCATCGTCGGCGGCGTCTCTCATCACCAACGACAGGCTCTTATCATCGAGGACCTGGATTAGTTCCGCGTAACATTCAGCGTTTTTCTCTTCGTCCGGGTCCGCGGTAGAAAGGATGGTGTCTTTTAAGCCCAGCGTTCTTAAGTCAGCTAGGAATTTTACCTCCCAAAGCTCGTAGTTGTTTTCGTCTCCGTTGAAAACTAGTCTGTTCCATCGTCCTCCCGTGTGGTGTCTGGGCCCATAACCTGTTGCGATTTCTTGTTCGACACTCATCTTCACAATGAACCACGCTTCTTTTCGTTAGATAGCTGTGTTCTTTATTGTAGAACGGTCAGGCATAGAGGAGGAACTTCTTCTTCATCTGGTTCTTTCTAGAACAGTGCTGCCTATATATAAGAACTCACTCTCACTGCCCCCAGTGGACAACAACAGTACAACATGCACATAAACAGAGAGTGACAGGATATAGAACATAAAGCTGTATCTTACAAAGTAAATCAGTAAACATGAACACATAACACAAGATATCTTAAAGACAGGTTAAGATGAGAACATATTCCAACATCTTCAATAGGTATAAGAAAACTGATCAGAGTTGATATTAAAAGGGATGGGGCTATACATCCGGCAGTCCTGGAAGGAAATCTGTTAGAGGCTGCACAAGACGTAAAACTGGGGCGGAGGTTTACCAGCAAGACAGCAATCCTAAACATACAGCCACAGCTACAATATAATGGTTTAGAACAAAGCATATACATGACTTAAATGTCCTAGTCAAACTTCAGATGTAAATGCATTTGAGAATCTTTGGCAAGACTTGAAAATGATTATCACAGTGCTTTCGACTGACAGAGCATGAGCTATTTTGCAAAGTATGGGAACCCGAATCAATGTATAGACGTACAAAGCTGGTAGAGACAGACCCTAGAAGGCTGTAACTGTAGCAAAAGATGAGAACAGTGGTAATCCTGATGAAGCCCACCGTGTTACACCAGACTGTCAACATTAATAACTGGACAGGGCTGCTTCACTTTACTGGCGGAGCTTCGATACACGTCTAATGATACGCATATGTGAGAGAGTTTATCTTTCTGCATTCAGTCAAGTATTAAATCATCAAATAGTAGCTTAGTAAGTGTGTGTGTGCAGTTCTGTCTGCTGGTAATGAATCCAGTGGTGCTGTTGGCATGGGTAGGGCCATGCTATTAACCTCTCTGCCAGCCGGACTGATCTCACCCTGCCTGTCCGTCTCATCGGCCTAATGACACACTCTCTCACTGTAAGCTCCACTAATCCACACACACCTACACACACAGAGAGACACACGTACAAACATGTCCTCTCTAATCAAATTTCCACTGAAGTGAAAAGTATTCAACACTGTCCAATCACTGCTATTGAGAAAGTCAAAAGCATTGAGAGAATATTTCTTTTCTTACAGCCCAGTCAATGGAAGCCACTCTTCAACACCTGTTTCAGCTGTATTATTGTATTATTTTCAGCTGTAGTATTGTCTCCACTGGTACTCTGCTGTCACCAGATCAGATTTCACTCTGTTCTCTACCAGCCTTGAGTTTTATCACAACTTTTATATTAGAGGGGTTTTTCTCTCATAAAGCCTCTGCTCCGACTGCATGCTCTTATCAGACAAAGCTGTATAGTGTGGTAGTTATGTTATGTCAGAGGGGCCCCGTAACACCATCATTTGAGATATAAAGCACGCTAAGTTTAAGAGTTTTGCTTTGCTCAAGAAGATTTAAGGGGACATCTTAAAGTTAAGCACTGGAAGTGGACAAGCTCGACAGATGTCCCAAATTAAGGCCTGGTGTAGGTTTAACGAGTTTGCGGCAGAGCAACAAGATGTGATGAGAAGGAATTATGATGTTAAAATTGCTGTCAGTAGTTGTAAATGTTGTTTAATAATCTGTTCTTGGCTGTTTGTGTAAATGTGTATCTGTGACTGTGTGAATGAGTCGACGCAGCAGTTAGGAGCACCTGGCGCTTGCTGTAGTCATAACAAACAACACGAAGGGATTAAGACTACATTTGTATTTGTGCCAGCTTGTTACATTCAATCCTTGTTCGCTTTGTCTCTTAAAACCACCATGTAATGCAGCATTTCCTCTTGGCATGACTTTACCCTTATGAGTTGGTTTTTCTTTTTTTGTTCTGCCCTGGAGTGCCACCACTCATCCATGTGTCCCTCATTAAGGTTACGGCCTGGGACGGGCCTACAGTAATATCCGGCACTTCTCAACTCATCTGTGAGCTGACCGAGTCAGAGATAATGTAAAGAGGTGGATGCATTTGGCAAACTAGAGGACATAAAGTTAGAGGTGTCTGCAGCAGGAATTCATCAGGCGGAGGACTGTTGGGAGACTGGTGTTTGCTCTTGATCTCTCTAAGAGCCTGCAGATGAGGGACATGGTCATAATAATTTTTTTTTTTTTTGCATAGGCTTTGTATGCCTTTTTCCTTTTTTTATTCATATGCCAAAAGCAGTCTCCTAACAGGTTAGAAACTCCTTTTATGAGATATATGAGTACAGATCCTACTCCTATCTTCTCAGATTGTGAAGTTAGAGTTCTGACGTTCAAGAACAGTTGAACCCAAACACGGGCTCTGTAACACAAACAACAACTGAATCACAGTTGCTGCAACATCTCCCATCTAATCAGCTTGATTTTAATTTTTTAGCAGGTTGCGCCATATGGCCAGCAGTCGATGGGGGGATTCAGCAGGGAGCAGCAGGGAGGGCAGCAAGCAACCCCTCCGTACTTCAGCCCTCCTCAGCAGACTCCCACAGGTCCATCCCAGAGTTCCTACCTGCAATCTCGACCACCACCACAGCAGGTACTCTCATTCACCTACAGACTGCACCTTCCTTACTAAGACAAAGATGCTTGAGTTTCTTGCTAAAATAATTCCTTCCTGTGCTGTTCCCAAATAATTAAAGGAGGTATTTAAGTAACCACAATTTTCTCTAGCTCTATAAAGCATTGATTAGCACAGCACTGCCCCCTTCAAAATAAAAACACATCCTCTTTGATTTGTTTAGAAAGTTGACAGAAACTGGCTTTAGCACTAACCTATTCTACTATTTCCTTTGAACATAAATTCATATTTAAATTTCCTATGGGGTAATTAATTTTCTAAACAACTGACATCAGTTTTTTGTGTTTTGAAGTGAATGTTCTGAAATAGACCATGTTAAATGTTCATGTGTTTAATTAGGCTTGAGGATATTAGTTTGAATCTATAACCTACAGTAAAGGAGTGTTATACAAAGACTAGATTGCATGTTTCCAATATGAGTTTGTCAGTTTCAGTCATTAGAAACTGGAGACTTGACTTGGACTTGCTGGTTCAATATTGGAAAAATTGACTTAGACTGGGTAAAATCACTTTGGATGATCCCTGGGACAAATAGTTGTAATAATGTAATTAGTATATTCTAATATTTTTGTAGCAGTAGGTGTACATATTCCTTTTCTGTATTAAATAAAAGCAATTAGATCATGTCAAACATTTGTTGTTTATTTTGTGGAAATACCATCAACTGGGGTATTTTCCACTCAAGGTTATCATACTATGTTGACGCCTTACACCTGACCTAACCAAAACTCTTAAAGTGGACATATCATCCTTCCTTTTCACACTTAAATCATTCAGTTGTGGTCTATATACAGTGGAACTACAATGCTTTGGTCTGAACTCCTCGTTATTGTAGCTCCACGGGCTCCTCTTGGTGCGCCTCTTTAAATGCTATTGACGCACTTCACACTTCGCCCCCCTCAAGTTCAAAAAGCGCTGCACTTTACTCCTTCGGCCATTTTTGTAGTTTGATAACAATTATCTAGCCCCTCAGAAACAAGACAAAAACGGCAAAAACAATACAAAACTGTTTATGTAATAATACTATTAAAACATGCAGTACGGTTATGTCTTCAAGGAGCTGAAAGCAGCACACAGCACTAACATAAGCAGAAGGCCATCAAAACAATGGCCAGGATGTCATATCAACACATAATAAATTCATGTCTAAATTAAATGTTGTTGTCATTTCAGCGTTATTTGCAGCTAATTGCTTTGCTGTGTCCGTTGTTTTCAATAGACAGAAGGAACTGACCCCTTAATCAGATGACGTCTTTCAGCAAACCCTTCTTGATACTGGCTGGGGCTGCTGAAGGCACTCGTCCTTGAAGTGGGGGAAATAGGAATTTCCCCACTAATGTGGAAACATCTCCATTAAAAAATAAAATTTGGACTACAAAATCGCAGCGAGAAATAGATATGGTGGATACGCGAAATTGATCAGCCGGAAGTCCATGACTTTATTTAGCTGTTCCGCAGAACATACTGTGATGTAACAGATGATAGAGAAATCTGAACGGACTGAAAAATATGACCCAAACAGAATATAAAGATATCTCTGCAACACCTGGAGACTAAATTCAACTTTTCTGCACTCCTACAGACTCCCAAGTACACAACAAAATGTATTTAAAGGCTAAAAAGGTGGATTTTGCATGATATATCCCCTTTAAATGTCTTATTTGGGCTCATTAGGACTAAGCTTTTATTCTAAGAAGACTGCTAGTCCTGACAAGGTTGGTTTGCACCTAAAAGGCAGAAACAAAAGCAAAAAATAACATGCACACCTTTTAGATACATTGGATTTGTATGCATCACATGCTCAAATCCAGGCCTGTCCCAGTGCGGTCACACATGTTGAAACTTTTGTATGCACAAAACCGAATTCTCAGAACAACAAAAGGTTTGGAGTGCAGATATGAATCGAGACTTCCTTCCAAGTTTCCAGCTTCTTTTCTGCAAAACATTTCCATCCTGTAGCTGAGGTTCAAGGAGTTGTGTTTTTGGAGTTAACTGAAGGCTGCCAATGTGTTTCTCATCCGCTCTTAAGTATGAGGGATCTGTCCGGCTGTATGGAACGACTGTGAGCCATAGCCCTGCACAGATGGGAACAGAGTGAAACAAGAGAAAGACATGAGCAAGATCAGAAACACTGCACCAAATTTAGACGTGAAAGAAGAGATCAGATACAACAAAAATAGAGAAAAATAAAGTATTTTTTTGTTTTATTCTGGCGAGAGAACAATTATGCCTGATAAACCTCGATAATGTCAATCAATATCAGTCCACATCTCTTCCTTCTGCACTCAGTATGCAACTAAACAAGAGGGGTAAGACATTTATAGCTACCACGCAATAACATCCAGATTTCTCAAAAATGTATTTTATTTTGTAACGGTTTGTAATTTGATCAAAATAACCTTTTAAATTGCGTATAGCTCAGTACAAGTATTACATTTTTTAAGCGTGTTACAGAATACAAGACAAACAAAAGAGAAGCATTTACCCTATATGCCTTCCTCCAGACAGAATGTATATAGTATCATCACGTTAACTACTTGAGATTTAACTTTAATGTGGAAAAAAATGTCTTGCAAACAGCTCTGAATTCAACAGACTGCCTCAGTTGAACTTGATTCCAGGAAATCTGTCGTCTTGTTAGTCGATATAAAATAAATGGTTATCTTTCTAACACTACTTATTGCTGCAGATTTGCTTAACAGTAAAAGTGGCTTTGTGTACAAACCAAACATTCTGTACGCTCTGAGCATGTGAAACCAAAGTCCAGTACATGACATATCAGGGATCAGGTATTTTTATTAGAAGGTCCATCCTTGCAGTACACTGCTACATGTTCAGTTATTGTCCCAAATGTCTCTTTTTTTATCCCAGATGCTAAAAACATGCATTTAAACTTTTTGCAGATTTATTTAAAATCTCTACCAGCTGATGCTATCTGGCAATAGGCACTGATACTCTAATTAACCAAGCGGTAAATAAACCCCTTATTCATACAAACTGCAGTGTCCACTCACACGAACAGCTGTGCAGAAAGACGTGATCACAAAGGCAGATTGTCACAAAAAGGAAACTGTAAATCTTATCATCGTAATTTACATACTGTGTCAGCCAATGTGGTTTTGTCTCTTACTCTTGTTTCCTTACTTAGCAGACACACACACACACACACACACACACACACACACACACACACACACACGCCTGGAATGGTTTGGATCCATGGCCACATTGACATTTTGCAATAGTAATGGTGTGTTTTCAGCATCACTGATGATATGGCGGTAGTTGACCGACACTGACATTTATACACTAGGTAGTTCAGCCAGAACACACTGATTGGCCCAAGTCTCATTTCACCTTTGCTAATAGGTTCCTGATTGGTTACTATGCCAACGTCTGGGGTGACCAAAGAGCGGACTTCCTTCTGTTTCTCATTGTAATGCATGCACCGAATTTTATATTTCAATCAACATGCATATTTGCATCAGTGCTGCATCCTGCTGTCTTTACCTATAATCAAGAAGTCCTTCCTACGGTATGAGTTACAGCTATAAAGCATTTTATGCCCCGGCAGCACAGCAGGGGATATGTGTGAACTCCTAGCTTCTATCTGCACACCAGGACAATATAGAGTCAATAAATTCACACCTTTTTATCAGCTAATAAGCCTCTAGCTTTTATACTTGTCATTTTTATACAAGTTAACGGTCTGGCTCAACAATCAGCAGTCCACTTCACAGTAAAGTTAATGTACACTTTGTAAAAAATTGAAATATAGGCAACAATATTTTAAAAAAAGGGTAAAATGCCTAATATTTTCCCTGTAAATCCAGCCTAAGCTTTGATTCCAATTCTGGAATGATGAATAATACACATTATCAATAAATAAAAAGCGACGTTTTACACATGATAAGCATGCCTGTGTGATGGCTTTGGGACATTAGGGTTGTACATTCTCCATTCAGTGAGGGTTTCAGAGTAAGAAATAAATACTAGAAAATATCACAATGAATTTAAATAACAAAGAAGCTCAGTGCTTGCTTTTGATTTTGGATCTAAGAGGTAAACATGTCTGAAAATTAAACTTGCACAGCAGAGTTGGGCACGATTACAAAAATATGATTTTTTTGTATGCTTTGAGCTTTGTGTTATTACTTTCATTTTTCTGTTCTGAGCGAGTGTGTTCATCTCATTCAGCATCTATACGTGTGTGTCTGCTTGTGTCTGCGTGTTCCCTAATCAGGCAGGCGTGGTGCTGCAATTCTGAGCTGTGAAAAGGTCAAACAGTGACCTTTGTCTGTGATTTCTGGGCTGAAATGAAACATGATGTGAGCCGCACCGAACGGATTACATGCACGCACCCGTGCACAATTGCAAGCACACGCCAGATTACGATGTCATTGTGGTTTTGACCCCTGTTTTCTGACCCTGCATTACTCTGAGAAATCCAAGCTGAAAAGTTCTTTATTTTGTTCTCCTGGCGTTCTCAGCAGTTCGTTTTCCCGCTACTCCACTCCCATTAACCCTAGCCAGAGGACATCCTCTCGTTGATGGAACCATTCCAGCTGCCTTTGACACAGAGTTTGCTGTGCAACAACTGCTATTAGCTGGTTTTTGTAACGAAATGGAGCAAAAATGCCTTCCTTCTTTGAGTCTGTTGCCCTCTCATGACCTCATTTGATTGCAAGGAGGAAAGCAGAATAAAAAAGACATTTTCCAAGACATCAGCAATCATACAGAAAATAAAAATATATGTAGCACCACTTTGGGGAACAGGCTGGTGAATCACTGGTGGATTTTAAAGGTCTTGGATATTTGAGAGAAGCAGATTTTTTTTTTTTAACTGGTGACTGAGAAACAGAGTGGTAGTTATATTTAAATAACTGGCGCTTTCTAACTACAGTGCTGTGAAAAATCACTTGCTCCCTACAGACATCATACTCCATTACAAATCATAGTGCTGTTGAAAGTAAATTCTGTTGGGATATTTATATACAGTGGGCAAAAAGCAGTCAAATTTGCTTCTATTTAACCTTTGAGCCAGTTTAATAATAAGTCCAGGCCAACAACTCAAATGTCTAACCATTTACCAGTTAGCCCAATGGCAGCCTAAAAGTGGTACAGGGCCATTAAAACGCATTTGCCCTATTACAGATTTCTGCAGTTATTATTTTTTTTTTTTTGAGTCTTTCACATCACCACAGATGAATTTTGGCCAACTCTTCTTTGCAGAAATGTTTTAACTCTGCAATTTTTAGGGCTTTTAAGCATGAACGACTTGTTTAAGATCATGTTACAGCATCTCAAATTGATATAGTCCAGGCTTTGACTAGGCCAATCAAACACATTGACCTTTTTTTGTTTTTTTGTTTCTTTTTAGTTTTTTTGGGCCTAATTGGAGCACATCGAATCATTGTCCTGCTGTATAACCAAATTGAGCTTGAGCTTAAGTTCACAAACTAAGGGCCAGACATTCTCCTTAGGGATTTTCTAGCAGAGAGCAGATTTCATGGTTCCAACAAGTAGGGCAATTTGATAGTTTGGCAACCCCTGGGAAGATTAAACTCTCTTTTCTTCATTTGTGTTCAGTAGGTCTTACTATGGTTCACTGGAGTCCCAAGGCTTTAAAACTGAATCTCTTAACTCTTTCCAGGCTAACAGATGCCCATTACCCTGTTTCTTATCTGTTGTTGAATTTCTGTCGATCGGGACATGATGTGTTGCTTTTTAAAGTAATTTGGCCTAGTTCGTGTTGACAGGCAGGTTGTTCTAAAGGGATTTCTTGAGCTTCAGCTGAAATGATTCTGTAGATCAGGCAGTAATCAGTCCTTGCTATAGCAAGTGAAATTGAACCAAAAAATGGGGTTAAACACATTTTACTTCTGCACATCACTGTTACAGTCTACTGTTGAGAGCAGAGTCTTTAAACTTGCAATTAAACTCATGTATAATTTATGTTATGACTAAACTGACTGACTGCTAATATTTATGATAACACACAGAAATAGATAGAAACTGCTCCTTTTTTATTTAAAAGACTACCAATGGGGACTTTAATTGAAAGGGCTATAATGTCCTCATTTGTGAGAGGGGTATAATTCCAGGAAGAGGATATTTTATGGTGTATACATCATATAGCAGTGGGTGAGAGCAGGCTCTGTAGATGAAGAGAGAAGGTGAAAAGCGACTCTGGCCACCCGCCAGACCTAAACTCATAATGTTGTTCTGCCTTTGATCGGCTTTTCCTTGGAGCACACACCATTTAATTTTCATTGAGAAACAGTGTGTTAAACTGATGTTTATAGACTCATAACGTTTAACAGAATTTAGCCACAACTTGTTTTAGTGTTCTTGAGAATCTGTGGTATATCAAGTGCTGGATTCGAGTGAGGTTTGAACTTGACTGCTGGTCTTTGGATAAAAAGCAGTCAGCCCTTTTTCAAAATCCTTTTTTCACTTTCCTCTGTGTGAAACCGATCCCAATTGCTCTATTGACTTTTACCATTTCCTCTTCCTGTCTGAGAATGTGCCCTGGGGACCAGTGCTTTAGCATAGATGAACTCTGAGCTGATTGGAGGGGGCATGCTCACTTTACAGGGACTTGGGCAGATAGAAGCAGATTCCCTGAGGTGACGTCCTGCAATGTTTTAACTGGTGTCAGCTGACAAGAAAACCAGACAATGCAATATTATTGGTACAGCACCATTCATGCACACGTAAATCTACGTACTTTGCAGGACAATAACAACTTTTTCAGATGCAGTAAAGCACTGGTGTCCAAACTTTTTAGGCCAACAAGTTGAAAGTACTCATGAGCAACAATTTATTTTTTAATTACTACTTTTGTAGTTTTTTTTTACCTACTGAAGAATAAACTAACCACATAATATTTTAATAAAACAAACAAATTAGTCTGAGTTTTGTCTGTAAGTAATTGCAGATCTGAAAGATAAAAAAGGTCTTAGATGTTTGCCCTGTTAAAAAGACAAACAATGTCCTAGATTTTTTTGGGTTGATTTTTTTTTTACTATTTTCTTGAAATTGTTTTGTGTGCTTTCAGCAAAAACAACAGGGTTCAGGTCACTCTTCAAAAACTTTTATTTTATTTTACCAAATTTGATAAATGGGTTTGGCCAAATCTGCTTTTAAATAGGTCTCTGGAATTTTCTGATCTTATAAAGCAAAAAACGTGGTAAATAAACAAATAGTACTTTGTCTTGTACCTAACATTTGAAATTTTACAAAGATTTTAATTTGTCAGCATCTTTTTTCAAGTGCCTTGCGTCACTGAAAATTTCGCTCTAAAGATTGAGAGAGCTGTCTGTCTGCATTAATTAGGAATTAAAGGGTTAGTGTCTTTTTAATGACACATTAATTTTCTCATTTTAATCCTGCTATTGTAGGATTGCAACATTATTAAAATTTTGCATTGTGATTAGGGTGGGCAAAGTCTTCACGGTTGTCAAAATCATCATGGTTTTGTAAAAATGAAATCTGGAAAAAGTTTTTTTCCATATTTGACATTGCTGTAGAACAAATATGAACTCAGTTTTCCTGCAGCATAAATGGCCTCAACATTATTAGTAGTATTAATATTGTTAGTAGTAGTCACATATTGACTCTCATAAACACACATACTGGGATGTCCCTATTCATTTTTAACTTTAAAGTTTTATCTTTACAGTGAGACCCTGTTCATCACTGATTTATCTTTTTTTTAAAGGGTAAAATTAAAAATCGAAAATTTTAAATAATGAAATTTAATTCCCAAAATATGCAAAATTTTGAAAAACGGGGGTTTTTTTAGCGGGTTTTTGGGTTTTCCTGAAAACATAAACCTATGCCTATCAACATAGAAATGTATTTTTAAAAAATGACATTTTTAATAATGGGAACATTTATTGAACATGAACTGTTCCAAATCTGTCTGTCAGCATCACTTATGGCGTTTCCAGTATTTCTAAAGTTTAATACAAGCAGCGATTAACAAAGTTATCAAATTTAGTAACTGCACTTAATTAAGCCACAAATTAAACGTCTGTAAAAAAAATTGCCCCCAGATTTTAAAATCAGCCCAAAAAACATGCTTTGGGAAAAGGAGTGCGTATAGATTTTTTAAGCTTTATTTTTAAAAAAGGGTTGTGTCTTACATTCCCCTGCTTTTGTTGGTGCTTTTGACAAAGTAGACACTTGTCAATCACCTTCAAGTAAAAACCTTGGATTAATTATTTGGCTGTTCTGCTGAATGTAGGAAGACCATTGGCTAAAATGCTGATGGTCCAAGCTGGTAACAAGTGGAACTTGCTTACTTAGTATTAGCTGGATAGAGGCTGCTGGAAATAAATGACTACTTTATTTTTTTCCTTTTGCTTGGGGGGGGGCCCAAAAAACCCCTTTCGGGGGGGTTTAACTTTCCCCCCTAAAAACTCTTTTTTTTTTTTGGTTTTTTCATAAATGTTTAAAATGTTTAGATGATCAAACAATTTTTTTCAAAAGGTTAGGTTTGGGAAACAACTTTTTTAGTTTGGGGGTTTTTTATGGGGGCATAAAGCGGTATGAACCAACTTGGTCATATGTGAGAATGTATTGAACCCCTTAGTTAAATAATAAAGTGACTTTGGTTATGCACATTATTTTTTAGTTTCATTGGACACCCCATTTTTTGGAAATATAAATCAAAAAATCACCTAAAATAGCAGCTGTTCTGTAAACCCAAAAAGTAGACTAAAAAAATTTTAAAAAAGCAACAAAATAAATTTAAATATTTTTGCAAATGCCCTCTTTTGGAAAGGGGTTAAAAACCATCTATTAGGCTTTTAGACTCCAGTGAACCACAATAAAAGCCATTATCCACAAATAGAGAAAAAATGCAACAGTGGAAAACTTCCTCAGGAATGGCCAGCCTACACAAGGTACTGCAAGAGTGCATCAACCACACATCCAGGAGGTCACCGAAGAACTCAGAAGAAAATCTAAAGCTCTGCAGGCCTCACTTGCCTCAACTAAGGCCAGTTTTTATGATTTAAGAATAAGAGCTAGACTGTGCAGAAATGCCATCCTTGGCAGAGCTCCAAGGCAAAAACCACTGCTGACACTGCTACGCAAACAAACAAACAAACGCTCGTCTCAAATCTGCATTGCTTCTTCAGGACCAGGAGGACTTGTTGCAATTGATTTATCATTACCAATTATCATAATGCTTGATGGCTGATGTTGCTGCTAAGAGTGACACAACCAGTTATTAGGTTCACATGTAATTACTCGTTCAGATGGGGCTAGGCTGGTTTGGATAGCTTTTTTCCTTTACTAAATGAAAACATGATGATCTTAAATATTTAAGCTTTTTTTGCCTTAAGATGGCTGTAATATCCCTACTTTACTTTCTGATTCCTGGTTGCATCTGTTTATTACCCTGAAATGTTTGATGGACATTCAGATTTTATTATTCACCAAAGACAGTTATTAAAATTATTAATTGGTATTAAAACAAATTGTCCCTTAATTTCTATGCTGTTGTCAAAAAAAAATCTAATCTATTACTTTTTTATTGCAATCACTAATGGATGTAAAGACCCTATCAAATGCCTACATTTTAGTGCACGAGTTGAACGGATTCTGTAACATTCATTACTTCTCATGTTACTTCCCATTTCCTGTCTGTCACCTCTCAGCCCCCCAACCGGCTGCAGCAGCAGGTCTTTTTCCTCTCGCCCCTTATCCAGCCACCCCCCACCCCCACTTTTAATCACACCAGGTTAATTAAAAGGCCCTCGTGCCTTACTTCGACCCACCCCTCTGGCTTTATTACCCCCTTGTCATATACTTGCTCTGCTGCCTCAGCCACCCCCGGACACCCCTCATCACACACACACTTACACACTCTTTCAATCACACAGAAATGGGAGCTCACCTTGGCAATGGCAGGAAAGCTGAGGGGAAGAAATGGAGGAAATGAGAGACAGGAAGGAGTGTGTGAGTGGGGGCAGTTAATAGGACTGAAACAAAGGTTTGTAGGTGGGTGTGTGTGGAGGGGGATTGCCCAAAGTTCAATGTCATTAATTGGTCAGCATTTGAATATTAAGCGAAGAAGTCTGTTAATTAACGGGATAATAAAAGTGCTGCTGGGTGGAAGGGGGTGCAGGGAGGGCCGGAGGTGGCAGAGGGGGAAGTAAGGGAGGACAGGCTGTGGAAATGGAGGGCATATGGCGAGATAGTGAGAAGGAGGCAGAGAGAGGGAGCGAGGCTGGGTGCGAGGTGATAAGAGGGAGAGAGACGTCCGTGGGTAAAGGTCTGGCAGTGGTAATTTGCGAAGAGCCACGTTAATTGTCATAACCTTTTAAATGGCAGAGTTTATCGGAGTCCTCTAAATGTCCTCGCGCATTGCCACGGCAACCCTGGGCCTGCCACACTCTGATTGGCCACCACAGACGAGCACTTAAGCTTGATGAGTTTTGAGGCAAAAGCTAAATGATGAAACTGAAAAAAAAAAATATATATATATATATATAAACCTTATATTGTATGTCAGTTAGTTTTCTAGTGTATGCGTGTTTGATAGTGTGTCTACATGCAATGTTTTTAATTTAGCGTTTTTTTTTTTACCCTAACATTGACTGACATTCGCTAATTGCTCGGCCAGAATTTGCCATAGTTTTTTTCCTCCGTTTTTCCCCTCATTTTTTGATTTATGTTTGTTTTTGTACTGCGGCGCTGCAATTCAAATGCAAATGAACAAGAACGAGAGAGGTGTTTTTGGAACGGTTAGGACAATCATAATGGCTCAAAGGAAGGGGGGGGTAGTTAGCGTCGCAGCAACCCTGGGGCCCCATTTAACTGCCATTTGTTAGGAAATGCCGCTACATTTGTTCTTGGATGCAGACTTCATAGACTGAAAGAAAAACAGACAGTACCCCAAAAAAATGTCACAGTCAATGTCATGCTCGCCAACACACTGCCATTGTCCCTCAGTGCTTTAGCAAAAGTCATGTGGGTGTACACCAGTTTAATGGTGTGCCAAAGGGAGTTGAAGTGAACGAGAGGTAGGGCTGGTCATGACAGGGACTTGCAAAGCACTTGTGAAGTGAAAATGCGCTTTCATTTGATTGGCTTTTGTTGGAGAATTAAAGCGAACACCCCGACAATGTAAGCTCCATCTGACATCATCCCACAGGGAAAGCCCGTACAAATGCAGAGGAGTGTGTGGAGTAAAGTAAATGTGTGCATATTAATTTACCTTTGAGTCTGCAAGTGTGTTTGTTTCTCTTCATGATGAACACTTTCCTAGTGTTTGTGGGTGTGTGTGTGTGTGTGTGTGTGTGTGTGTGCGCGCGTGTGTGTGTGAATCTTGTGTCAGAGCTCTGGTCCTTTCTTGTAGTCTCTTCGAGCTAAAGGTCAGGGGGATTGCTGAGATAGAATCCAATCTGAAGGACACAGCACTAGAACAGGCCCTGCTACAAATGGACCTATTAAGATAGGCTGCAAGCACAGGCAGACTCTCTCTCTCTCTCTCACACACACACACACACACACACACACACACACACACCACTCAGGGTTAAAAACATATACTGATGCAAGCAATGTGTTACACACAGCTTTTTCTATTTTAATGGTCACCTTTTCCAGTTACATGGAGTGGCAGTTGGTCAGATTGTCCCTTAAAGCCATTTAAAACATACCATGTTTGCAAAAAATCTGAATGTAAAAACTGTCTTTAAAGTATTCCTCAGTGGATGTATAAAATACTTTTGAAAAACATAATACAAAACATACTTTTTAGATTTTTTTTAGATACAGAAAAAAGCTGAATAAGTTCCTCCCTGAATGTTGTTTCAGGCTGATTGGTGTGAGCTTGTGTGCCTATCTGCACGTCTGAACCAAAGCAGCCTCTTGAATATGGATGTCCTGCTCCCCACCCCCTCCTTGATGTGAAAAGGCTGTTTTGTGTGTTGTTTTTTATTCTAACATGATTTTTGCACATTTCTCTTGTCAACAGTGTAGTCAACTTAAGTTAAACGAGGATGCTTTTTTTACGGTAGTGCCAGAACATAAAGAATTTTTTTATGGATGTAATTCTGAGGATGTGGTTATTGTTCACATGGACATCGCAGGAATCCTAATTTCAGGGTTGCATAGCATAAAGCTTTCATACATCGCTTAGCAAAAAGTAGCCACATCACTTGAACTTTGTCACGTTTTGTCACGTCACATCTGAATATACACAGGTCAAAAAAATAAAGGGAACACTCAAATAACACATCCTTGATCTGACAACAAAATCACACAAAAATCATCAATGGAAATCAAATGTATTAACCAATGGAGGCCTGGATTTGGAGTCACACACAAAATTGAAGTTGAAAAACACACTACAGGCTGATCCAACTTTGATGTAATGTCCTTAAAACAAGTCAAAAAGAGGCTCAGTATTGTGTGTGGCCTCCACGTGCCTGTATGACCTCCCTACAACGCCTGGGCATGCTCCTGATGAGACGGTGGATGGTCTCCTGAGGGATCTCCTCCCAGACCTGGACTAAAGCATCCGCCAACTCCTGGACAGTCTGTGGTGCAACGTGATGTTGGTGGATGGAGGAAGACATGATGTCCCAGATATGCTCAATCAGATTCAGGTCTGGGGAACGGGCAGGCCAGACCATAGCTTCAGTGTCTTCATCTTGCAGGAACTGCTGACACACTCCAGCCACATGAGGTCTAGCGTTGTCCTGCATTAGTAGGAACCCAGGGCCAACCGCACCAGCATATGGTCTCACAAGGGGTCTGAGGATCTCATCTCGGTACCTAATGGCAGTCAGGCTACCTCTGGTGAGCACATGAAGGGCCATGCGGCCCTCCAAAGAAATGCCACCCCACACCATGACTGACCCACTCCCAAACCAGTCATGCTGAAGGATGTTGCAGGCAGCAGATCGCTCTCCACGTTGTCTCCAGACTTTGTCACTTCTGTCACATGTGCTCAGTGTGAACCTGCTTTCATCTGTGAAGAGCACAGGGCGCCAGTGGCGAATTTGCCAATCCTGGTGTTCTCTGGCAAATGCCAAGCGTCCTGCACGTTGTTGGGCTGTGAGCACAACCCCCATTTGTGGACGTCGGGCCCTCATACCATCCTCATGGAGTTGGTTTCTAACCGTTTGTGCAGACACATGCACATTTGTGGCCTGCTGGAGGTCATTTTGCAGTGCTCTGAGAGTGCTCCTCCTGTTCCTCCTTGCACAAAGGTGGAGGTAGCGGTCCTGCTGCTGGGTTGTTGCCCTCCTACGGCCTCCTCCATGTCTCCTGGTGTACTGGCCTGTCTCCTGGTAGCGCCTCCAGGCTCTGGACACTACGCTGACAGACACAGCAAACCTTCTTGCCACAGCTCGCATTGATGTGCCATCCTGGATGAGCTGCAATACCTGAGCCACTTGTGTGGGTTGTAGAGTCCGTCTCATGCTACCACGAGTGTGAAAGCACCACCAACATTCAAAAGTGACCAAAAAATCAGCCAGAAAGCATAGGTACTGAAAAGAACCACTCCTTTATTGAGTGTGTCTTGCTAATCGCCAAAGATTTCCCCCTGTTGTCTATTTCATTTGCACAACAGCATGTGAAACTGATTGTCAATCAGTGTTGCTTCCTAAATGGACAGTTTGATTTCACTGAAGTTTGATTAACTTGGAGTTGTATTGTGTTGTTTAAGTGTTCCCTTTATTTTTTTGAACAGTGTATGTTGCATGAATTTGATGTGACAGATGAATTCATACATGCTTTTACATAGGAAAATAGGAAAAAGTCTTTTTGTGGTATGTCTCTACCAGCTATATTAAGTAACTTAGAATCTTATTGAAAAGCTAATTTATTTCATTAACTCAATTCACTAAGTGAAGTACATTATATAGATTATTTACACACAGACTGTTTTCAAGCCTTTATTGATGATTTTCTGCTTACAGCTAATTAAAACAAAGCATTTCAGATTAGAATATTACATTAGACAGATAAAAAAAAAATTTATTACAGAAATGTGGGCTTAATGAAAAGTATGTATAATTCCTGCCTAAATGTTATTTTCAAAAGAAACTTTTAATCTGACAAATAATCTTCATTGAAATGCGTATTCTTATTTAATAAGTACGACTGTATTCTATTGTTGCTACTGCTGTGTGTTCATTGTCATTTCCTGCTAGAAGGTGAACCTGCTTATTTAGCTTTTGCCATCTTCTCACAAACTCTGACCTGCTTCCCTGTCCCTGTGAAGAAAAGCATTCTCTTAGCATGGTTATATCACATCCATGTTTTACTTGATAATTATTTTACTTGCCTGTCTGTCCAGGTGGATGTTCATGTCTTGGCAGGTTGTGCCATTCTCTTTCCATTCCAACAGTGTTGTAAAATGTTCACAGCTTTGGAGTTGTTGGTATTGTTTTCTAACCTAATCCTGCTTTAAACCTCTCCACAACTTTGTCCTTGACTTAGCTGCTGTTATCTTTGG
Organism: Crenichthys baileyi; assembly: GCA_036173005.1. Lineage (NCBI taxonomy): Eukaryota > Metazoa > Chordata > Actinopteri > Cyprinodontiformes > Goodeidae > Crenichthys > Crenichthys baileyi. The sequence continues at coordinate 499,672 of JAHHUM010002068.1, read as the reverse complement.
TCTTCATAATGCTGTTTGTTCACTAATGCTCTCCAGCAAACCTCTGAGACATAGAAGAGTGTTATACTGGACTTCATTCAATAATTAGGTGACTTAAGAAGGAAATTGTTTGGACTGGATTTTATTTTGGTGTATCCAATTAAAAGAGGGCTTATTACATATACATGGCTTGCCTTTCAGATTTTTACAAGGAAAAAAATGACAACCATGTATTATTTTTCTTCCACTTGACAAATATGCATCACTTTGTGGTTCACATAAAATCTCAACAAAATATGCTGAAATGTGAGAAAGTTCCAAGCATATGATTACTTTTGCAAGGAACTGTATGTACTTGGATGCAAGGGGTATGGTGAAATAGGTTGGGTTGTGTCCATATGGGAGCCCCTCTTATAGAGATGCAATTAAGCTTAATTTTTAATGAATATTAAAGGAATTAGCATGGTATTTGGTAGAGATTTGCATTTGTCAAGGTGCAGGGGAAAGGGAAATGACTAATTCGTTTGGTAATCATGAAAAGAGCAGTGGAGACGGGGAGAGACGAGGAAGGGAAGGATGGATGTGGCACTGATGAAGATCAAGAGAAGGAAAAATGGGGAGGTATCCTAAAGGTGACGAGGGGAAATTGATATAAGAAGAAAGACGTCAGAGGGAAATGCTTGGACCAGCAAAGATGAAAGAAAACTGAGCAATTTTGACTCTTACAAAAATGAAAACTATTTAAAATGAACCAAAATGTAGTTTGAGCTATGTTAAAAAAGCTCAAGGTTTTGAACACAATGTTTAAAAAAGCACCAAGAGCAGAATGAGGCTGTGCACATTGGATTCAAATTTAAAAGCTAAAGAATTAAAAAATACACATAAACTGTGACAAGTTTTGTTTCTGTAAAGCACATCTAATACTCATTGTTAGAAGACGAAAGAATAAGTCTAACGTCAAAAATCAGCGTAACTTAACATCTTGAAGTTTTGTTGTGGTTGCTTCCTGCTTGTCATGCACTAACATCAAGCACTCTTTAGCTGTCATGCCAGTTTTTCTGCTTCTCTGTTCCAAGAGCATGATTTGAAACGAGCAGAGCATGGCAAGGACCTCTCCTGGCTCCCCCATCAGAAAGTGTGGATTGCAACCAGCCAAAAAGGCTGAAAAGAACATCCTTAAATGAGGTGTGAGGAAGGTGTAGTTGTGTCCTCGTCTGCTAATTTATGACAAAAAAAATTTGAACAATGCTCAAACACTTAACTTAAAAGCTGGGCAATGATGCAAGCATATTTTTAAAAGCAGGTTTGTGTCGAATTACAAAAAAAAACAACAGTCTACAAGCACAAGCAACACATTTCTGCTTTACACTCACTGCCTGACTCTCGCTTGCTTGCGACTGATTTGAGTTGCTGGTGCAATATTGATTTACTTCTGTATAAAACCTCTCCGGCTCTATATATATTACACCACATTCAGCAGTCATCTATTCAATCAAATCTAATATTACGCTGCCTTTCCACACAGCTGTCTAATAGCATTTAACTCACAGTTTGATTCCTGCATTCCCTCATGTACATCAAACACTTTCCTTCAATATCCTTCATTCGCTTTCACTATGCCAAGATGAAGTCTTTTCAAAAGCACTGAGGATGAATGAGTGTCGCGGCGAGTGTGTGTGCATGAAGACAGGATTAGCTGTGGCCTTAGGCTTAAGGTATGGAGTGGAGTGTATTTTAGAGGCTTCTAAATTAGCTAGGAAATGGGATTTTGAGACAATGGACGGTAAAAAAAAAACTGAAATGAAAGGATGCACTTGCAGCACTCCTTCATTTGGTTTTGATGTTCTTTTGCTCTCACTTTTTCAATTCAGTTTTCATCTGTTTTGCTACTCAGGGATTTACAATATCTCTGTTTCTTTTGCATCCATCATTTCAGATTCCTCTCTTATCTATCTTTGGATGCTCATCTTCTGTGTTCATATCTTTAACTGGTATGATGTAAGAACATGAGAGTAAACGGTAGTAAGAAGCTAACCTCACTTTGACCCACTTAAAACCCCCAGAGTGCGCGCACACTCACACACACACACACGTGCACTCACACACAAACACTAGAGACTCACCCCGGTGTAAATACTGAACTTGAGTCAGCAGCCTCTTTTCTATTCTGGGTTCTCTGTGTGTGTGTGCATTTTTGTTTATGAGCCATCCACAAGCGTCCACACATCAGAAGGCCACGATGTCCTGTCCTCTCTACCTCCTGCCTCTATTTACCTGGGGAGGTGTATTTGTGTCTGCGAAGGGCTTCAAACACATCCAGCCATGTAATAAAGGGCTGTTGTTGGGCATGCATCTATGATGTTTGTATGCACACATAAACACAGCTTGCCCAGGGGCATGACACAGAAGCTAACATAGCCCCCTGTGTAAAAAAAAAAAAAAAAACATCCTCTGTGTTGTGGTCCTGTTGTTAAGCATCTCTCAGTGCCCAGCCACCTCTAGCAGAATACATGATCCTCTAACTGAACCACATCTGGTATTTACTGGGGTTCACCCCTGGCTTTCAAATGTGTTTAGAAGGAATTTTGTGTTTACATGTTTTGTATACGAATGAAAGAGTTGATGACTCCCACTTTTTACACTGTATTGTGTATATTTGGGTGACTGATTCATTCTCATGTTTATTGGGTGTGTTAAAGTTGTGTGTTTTCTACTGTCTGTGATTAAGTTCTGTTACAAGATTCAATTCCTTTCAGTTTATATAGCAATTTGCAACAAAGCTCTCTACAGGACAAACTGGTCTAATTATAAACTCAGTTCAATTACATCAGATTCATTCCAGTAAAGTCATATATACGTATATATATATAAAGTATGTTACTTTTTTCCCCCTGAGTATAGCTACTGTGCTTTTAACTTAGAGTTCTCTGTTTGTTTTGTCGTTCTATAGAAACTACACTTGATGCGTCTCTTTTCCTGGACCGAGCCACAGATGGAACAAATACTAAACATAAAAACAAAGGCGACAACTTTGTTTTTTTCTTTTCTATAGAAGTTTCTTTTCCTGGGCTGGATCAGACAGCACCATGGCTGCCATTAACTTTGAATTAGTTCTGTTTTTTTTCCATAGAAAGTATGCCTAGGTCAGTTTTTTTTCTATATAGAAACATCACATAGGTATTGGTGCCAATAAATTTCTGCACTTACTTTTATTTGCCAAAAAGCAGTCCTGGCCTAGTGTTTCTGTTTCTCTGTTTAGCTGTCTCTTCCCTGGCAGAGCCATTTTTATATTATCCAAAATCTCTCAGTATGCTAAAGCACTTTGAGTTCACTGGATTTAAGGGGCCAAGCCCAGCTAACACTCGCCACAATACTAGTACCGTTCTCCTGGCAACCGCCAAACCCAGACCCGTCTATCAGATTGCAAGATGGAGAAGCGTGATTCGTCACTCCAGCAAACGTGCCTAAGTCACTGCTCTAGAGTCCCGTGGTGGCGTGCTTTACACCACTGCATCTCACACTTTGCAAAGGACTTTGTGAAGTATAGCTTGAATGCAGCTGCTTGGTCAAGGAAACTCATTCCATGATGCTCTCTATGCATTGTTCTTGAGCTAATCAGAAGGCCACATGAAGTTTGGAGGTCTGTAGCGATTGATCTTTCAGAAAATCAGCAACATCTGCGCATTATGTTCATCAGCATCCGCAGCCCCCGCTCTATCGGTTTAAGTGGCCTAGCACTTTCGTGGCTGAGTTGCTGTCGTTCCCAAGCGCTTCCACCTTCTTATAATACCACTGACAGTTGATGGTGGAATATTTAAGAGCGAGGAAATTTCATAACTGGACTTGTTCAAGTGTGGCATCCTATCACAGTACCATTCTGGAACTTGACTGGCCTCAATGCCATATTGGTTGGCTGCCCTGACCTGATAAGCCCAATTTACTGTTTTAATTGAGTGGATGTGTACACCCCAAAGGTAACAGTGACACAGTAAGAGTTTTTTTTTACATTTTTTAGGAAATGCAAATGCAAACATAGAATATTTTCTATTTTACTTTGCGAATGTAAGGACAGATTCTGGTGATATATAGCCCCGAGCATAAATTATAATTCATACATATAAGATGTGATTACACAGACACTTTGACTTAATTACAGGTAATAGTTGGATGAATGCAGTTTCCTATTATTAGTAGCTATTAAAGGAGTTTGTAAAGGTTAGTATAAGAGAATGAAATGAACTTTCAAAGGTCCTGATCATTCCTACATCATTCATACTCATCCTGAAGCTAAAATGGTTTTACAGTTAATAATAGGCCAGTTTTCACATGATTCATCTCCTGCTGTGAAGGATTATCTCCTGCTATAAAATGATATCACCTAGCTGACAGAAATATTGCCCACCTACTACAGTATAATCACACCAAGGATAAGAAATCAAACTGGAGGGGAGAGATGGATTTTGAGTTGTGTGTGTTTCACATAAACACCAGGCTTTACGTGTGTGTGCGAGCGCCTGTGTGTGATCTCTCGCCGTGACTCGCTGATCAGTTATCACTAATCCCTCCACTCAGAGCTCTTTAACAAGTTGCCATTGTGTTGCCGACACTTTACATGATGGAGGAACGACCTTCATGGTGAATGAAAAAAAGAGGCAGAGGGAAGGAGGGAGAGATGCAGACGGAGGGAGCGAGAGAGGGCAACACCTCCGACAATGGAGAGAAAATTGGTTTACACTAGATAGTCTTGTGATTACAGAGGGAAAGAGAATGACTTGGATTGAACAATAGGACTGAGTGCATGTCTTGATGTGGGTTTGTATGTGAGTGTGCATGTTTGGAGGATTAGTGGGTGGTTAGGCTAGATTTGGTTGAAATGAATTGGTCGGTGCAGTGTACTGATGGGTGTGCGTTTGGATGGTGTTTCTGTGTATTTCTTCATGCAGTGTCCCATTTGTGTTGTGACTCCGTCTAACTGGGAACATCAGAGTCTATCACAGCCTTGTAAACCTAAGAATCTCTAACAGTTTATTCTGTCCCTTCATCACTTTAACACAGCTATGAAGCTCCTGTTTTAATATCAGCTTGTGGTGTTGACATGCTGTATTTATGAAGTTGTTTTTGGTCCAAAGACTTATGCGGCAAACACCCTGGAATGCAGTAGTATTAGAGGAATAACATGCAAACTTTTAAAAATATCTGTTATACTTCGTGGACATGTTCTATTGTCTTTTCCATTTTGAAGAGTTTTAAGAGAAACAGACCAGTGGTTGGATATTTATACTCAGGGACCCGCAGTCAATTAAAAGTTCCAAGACACTCTTGTCCTACAAAAGTAAAGTGCAAAAGACTAAAATGCTTCTGTTACATTTGTTTGGGGACCTGAAAAAGTGTAGCACCAGTGGTCTGGCTAAAAACAATTTTTCTTGGTATGGAAATTTTTTCTACACTGAATAAATGTACTCAAATTAGAGGGTTGACTTTTCTAAAGCTGTTATCATATTTGTATATCAAAGAGTGTTGAGGCATATTATTTTACATCTGAACAGGTCTACAAACTTGAAATGTAACATGTTTTCTGGGCTTTAACCTGCCAAAACCAGTTTTAGCCTAGAACTATCTAGATTTTTCTATAATGTAAAACTATAGAATAAAATTACAAAGATACAGTATTCATGTTTTTTCTAGCCTTCTTGCTGTGAGCAGTCATAAGTTACTCATATTAAGACCAGAGGCAACTTCACACAATGTGTGTGAAAGTGCACAATTTTGCTAATAGAGAGGAAAAAAACCCAAACAAAATTATTACACAGTTGCCAATTTAAACTTCTTTAGCACCTTATATTAACGGTTAGCACTTCCATATCCTGCCTGTTCTATGACAAACAGAAGTTGAAAGTCAAAGGCTTTAAACAAAGCAACTTTTTGTACTCTGTTGTTGGCTTCAATAACAAGTTATCTTGTTCCTTCTTTCTCTGTCACAGCCTCAAAGATTCACAGTCATTTTTCGACATTGAGTAGGAACATGGTTTCCTTTTAAATAGATAGTACAATTTACTGATACTGAAAAAGCTTAGTAAGTCTACAGTAACAGCTTCTAAGGCAAAGAGTGTTACAGTAACCTGGTTGTGTTTTAGAAATAGTGCAGTCACAAGAATATTGGATTTTAAGTTTTCAACCGGTCACTTATTAAGTTGAAAATTGTCTGATACCGATCACTAACACTTAAAGAGATTTTGCAGCACATTCAGTCCCAGCTGTTTCTAATTGTAGGGGGGAAAAGTTATCAAAGAGAAGCGTTTCTGCAATTTTATTTCTCTTTCTTATTCTAGCATTAGTCAGAATCAAAATATAAAATATCTAAATATCCTTTTTTATGTTGTCTTCTTGTCTATCCTGTTAGGAGGCTCTGCAAGAAAGCTACAGCATTAGAGGACCTGCTCAAGGGAATTCTGGGAAGACCAACAACGAGGAAGGAGTCTCCCAGGACCGTCCTTCCAGTCTGCCGGTGAGTTATTGCCTGCCATGTTCCCCAAGAACCATCCCAAAAAAGCACTGTTGTTATAAATCTACACCACATTACTTTACAATTATACAAATACACATCACATTATAAAACCACAAAAAAGAAAAAGAGGAATTTTTTTTTCTTCACACAATATGTAATATATTCACATCTGACTCTGCAATGTTGGCTTTAAGCTCCATTGTCTAACCAGAATCCTCAGCTCACCCAGTGACCTGCTTCTTTGTCTAACATCTCCTGGGATTTGACTGCTCATTTCAGAGCTTACGTCTGTGTTTTGACTGCTGTTCCTGCCAAAGGCAGAAAGGCCACTTTTTATCGCGCCATGGCCAACACCATACATCCACTTTTACGCACACACACACACACACACACCCACGTGCACAGACAAGCATATGCACCAAGCGAAGACATTCCTTGTGAGAACACTCAAACCCACATGCGCCAACCTCGTAACGTTTGGTTGAGTTTTAAAAAATAGTTGAGCAGCTTGACTGGAGGAGTAATTGAGAAGAAGTGGTGTGACCAGCTTGATCTGAAGTATGAGAGTTGCTCTGGCTTTTTTTGGCTTCACTAATTGCTTTTTTACGCCATCATTTCTCTCCCAACAAATAGACATTTGCAAATGGTCGCAAATATTGGCACTGCTTGAGCTGCGTGCGGTTTAATTTACCAGATACTTTGGAGAAGCCCCAGGAGTGGAGGAATAAACTGCAAGAGAAAACTAAATTAAGTGTGCAAACTCCAATTAGGCTGTGAAATTTTTCTCATACCGGTCCTTCTAAAGTCTGTGCACTCTGGTCATCATGACACAGATTGATAGTAGACTTTTCTTTGTTTCAAATCACTGCTGACTTATCTGTCATTTGTCAAGGGATTCTAAACTGGTAGACACACTTTTTTCTCTTTTCCTTCCTAACGTACTAATAGTGTATTATCTGGCTTCATCTTGGTGTTTATCCATTTTTCTTTCATTCTATTTCTCCCACACTCTTTTACCCCCTCTCACACTCATTTCTCCCCCTCTAAAGCAGTGCCATGAAAGCTCTTTCGCCTCCTGATGCTATAATGAGAAATGGCCTTGATGTATCAATGTGTGAATCCGCAGCGAGAGAGAACAAGAATGAGGCGAGGAGCCACTGCAGTCGCGGGGGCCGATCTATTTGAACCGGTGCCACTATCACCCCGTTATTCCTTCACCACTTTAATCCCGGCGTTTTACCCCTTTGGGTTCTCTGTGTGTTTTCACATCTCATCCCGAAGCGCATGGCTCGCAGAGATCCTAATCGGCAGCAAGTTTTGATGAGAGACACACAGAGATGGGGGGGTGGATAGATAGACCGGGATGGAGAGCAGGAGAGTGAAATTGCTCGACATTTTGCGAGGCTCTTCTAGCAAGCTGTCACGGAGGAGATGTAACCATTTTTTTCCCTCTATCTCTCTCTCTCTCTTTCTCACTCTTTCGTCTGCGTTTGATGTCAGATCTAAAGCTGCTGTCATACTTTCTCCCCTCCTCCCTCTCTCTCTCTCTCTCTCTCTGCCAGGAGCAAGGGAGAGCGGGTCGGCGAAGTGTCATGTTTTTGTTTTGGGGATGAGTCTGCTGTGTGATCTGGCGGGATTTTTGAAGATAGACCAAAGGAAAAAAAGGCTTTAGTATCTTATATGATTGAGAGTTACGATGTCTCTCATATCTTCAAACGTAATGTGGATGTACATCACAGCACAATTATGCATTGGGAACTTTCTGAGTTAAAATCAGTTCATTTAGTATAATAATTACATTAAAGAACATATATCATTTTTAGTGTTTGATAGTTAGTAGTTCCATTCCTTCGAAAAAGCTTCTCAAAGAAAGAGGTAGAGTGATGACGTTACATTTTAAATGCTAACCAAACGAATCAGTGTGTAATGCAATGCCCATCTAAGACAAAATCATCATAAGTAAACTCTGAGGTTTGAATTTGAGTGACTCAAAGTCAATATTTAAAAGGATATTTATTCAGTAAAGAGGAGAAAGTCAGGCAACATGCTGTCTGAGAGCAGTAGCCTAGAGACTTAACAAACAGCTGCGTTTGGAGGGATTTAACAGTGTTTGGTGGTGAACCCAGCCTGCCTGTAACTCATTAAAGTGGTGCTTTACCACCTATGACAAAAACTAATGCATTGAGGTGTCAGCACTCTTTTTTCCTCAAACTGTGCCACCAGAATACTTCATGTTTGCTAGCCATGGAGTGCTTGTGCAAGTCTCACTTTTCGTCACACAATCAGTTTGTCTTTGACATATTTAAGGACATAGCCTGTCACACCATTTAAACTGTGTAACTCTATCTGCAGTTAGTTTACACACAGCAAGATGTTGGTTGGTCCTGAAAGTCAATTTGAGTTAATGCCACACATCGGGGGATCGAAAGGAAGTTAAGACACCATCCGTCAGATTTTCTCTGTATTCATAACATCAAGAGACATTTTGTATTGATAAAAGTTAAAATCACTTACCTGATATCTTACCTGATAAACTTTATGCTCACAAACAACATTCACAGTTACATCAGTGGTCTGGCTGTTGACTCCCTGCTCAAGCTATTTGTTCTAGCCATGACATAAACTGTGTTGAGTCCTCACCCCACGCCTTTGGACTGTGTCACCCCTTAAATTAAACATTACAGTTGGTAAATAATTATTGGGGAAAAAGTGTTTCCAACAAAGATACCATTTGTGGAGTGTAAGCAGAAATATGTCCTTTTCACCTGTTTAACCTGCTATTTTGCATAGATGATGTTTGCAGCAAAAGTGCTCACTACATCCTTTTTCCATGTTGCTATAGATAATCCATTCAAAACATTGTTTACAATCATAGAAATTGACAGGTTTCAAGGTGGTTTGATTACATTATTAATATATGGAAATGTTTCTGTTCTAGAGGGCATGACTTAAAAGGGACATTTAGCTTCAGAAAAGGGCTTTTTGAAAATACATTTCCGCCTTGAAAAACAATGAACAGGCTTATTTTGATTTTTGTAGGTTCATACTTTCAGTATTATTAGGCTAATCAGTCGCTAAATACAAATTAACATAGCCTCAGATTGAATGGTCTGCTGGTTGAATAATTGGCCTTTATTGTCTGTATATGTTTGATGCAGCACAACGTCTGTTTAAAAAGTGGACTCCATATTGGTTGTAGATGTGTTGTCCAATTTGAAACTGATATCAATTTGAGATCCAGCTAATAACTATAGAACTGGCCCAACTTGGTTTTACTGGTATGGGCTCTATTTAGTCACCCCATTTGGGCCACATAGGCCACATGAGCAGGAAGATCCATTTGAGGTCTACAAACACATGTTAATTGGGATAATGTCTCTGATCTTTTTGAATGTTTCAAATAACACCAGCACAGTTGTGAAATCAGGTGGTTGTTTAAAAGAAAAGACCGATCTCTAAAAGAAAAAAGCAAATATTTAAACCTTAGCTGCAAAATCCCACTTATTCCCTTCCCCTAGACTGCTAACCTGTTGCCAGCACTTGTGCTTTGATTTTATGTGGAAATCATTACGAATTTGATTTTGCTTCCTCAGTCAAAGGTCATAACTTTGAAAAGACTCTTATTTGATTGCTTTTCTTTTCATGCTATACATCAGAAATCTCTGCTTAGATTGCAAGGGGACTTGATGGAATCATGCTTTTCTCGGCTGAGTGGTGCCATTTTCGAAATTGCTCTGATTTCCCCAGGATGTGTGCAATTGTGGGTCAATAAAGGTAACATGTTGGTTTGCTGGCATTATGTCGGAGCAAGAGTGCGTGATTGGCACCGGCTGCCCTGTCGTCTGGTGCCTTGTTATTTCCAGCTGTGCTTAGGAGTGATTATATGTATGTGAAAGCTCCTAGCTTTTGTTTCTTTCTACACAACCATTTCTCCACATCTTTTCTTTGTATCCATTCCCTTATAGCGGTGTTCAGGAGGTTTAAAGAGAGGTCCTGTTAAAATATTATAAGTAGCTAATATCTTACTTGCAGTAGATAACTCCCATGATGTCTTTGTTTAGTATAAATCCAAACTAGTTGGACCCAACGGCTAAAGCTAAAGGCTAATTTCAGAGGGACAAAGACCGAAGAGGTCTTTTTTGCTTTGCTAAACCTGAAGATAGGTTGACCACTTCTTTATGAAGTTTAATCTCTTATATTTGGCATTAGATTAAAACCTTCTTAACTTAGGCTCAGGTTCAGACAGAAAACTGCTTACAATTCCCCTAAACAATAAACACAAGTGTACTTTGAAACAATGTACAACTGCGAACCTTCAATCACCACTTATTCCAAATAGAGTAAACTCCATAATGGTATTAAAAAGAGGTAACTCTAAATAATGAGAATAATAAGGTTTTCACGTCCTTCCCTTAAATAGTAATTTAATGCTAAACAAAATAAGTAAACTAAATACAGTTTAATTTTATTAAAAAGAATCTAAATAAATCTGGTGGTGATACATTTTTAGAAGTACATTTTATACACATTGTGTTTATTTTTTGCTGTTATTGTTTATTTTCTTTTGAGGGTATTGTTCATTTTTGTCTCAGTCATTACCATTATTAATACTACAATGGACATATATTCTTTATTAAAAAGTAGGGAAGGGTGAGTCACAAACGAAGCTTACAATTAACCATAAAGGTCAGTTGGTTTTCACTAGATAAATGGTAAATGGACTAAACTTATATAGCAGCTTTCCAGTTATGGAAAGATGATGCAACATTCTGTTCACTGATATTATTTCTTAACTTCACAATAAAAGCTTCGTGTTTATGGGTTTTTTGACCTTGTTATTTGACAACATGCAAACTGGTGGATAATGGCTTTTTATTTTAAGTTTATTACCAATAATGTACCAGTTTTATTAGACATCATGTTGTGTCTCATTTATTTGGACAGTTTTCCACCTGACATTTTGGAGGCCAAAACATTAAATAATTTAGATTATTTGCATGTAGTAAATTTGTATTTAGACTAAATAGATTTAAGAGAATATAATTACATATGTCATCATAAATGGATAAAATTATTTAAGAAGGAAACATTTCACTTGTACACGATAATATGCGTGTACTTTTACTCTCCCTTAGTTTTAGGGTCATCAAGATCTAGGTGTCAGCTATTTGCATAAAGAATAATGAAAGTCCATCCAATGGGCCCCATACATATTATTAGCAGAGTTTTAATGCCTAAAAATATTTTAGCCTATACCAAAGATCACATGAGAGTGTTATCTAATGCGGATAATCTTTTACAGGGTTCCTACACGTTTTTTATTAAAATATTGTATAATGTTTGCAGATTCAAATATCTAGATTCCCACAGTCTTTAGTCCATTTTAAATTACAATACTAATTATAAACCTTGCATCTGCTTCGTTGGCAGCTATAGCTTCCACAGATAATTCAATTTAATAATTCTTAGACTTGCTAATTTGGAATGGACTATTCTAGACTTAATGCAGATTCTTCAAAGCAGTTTGTGAAATCTGGTATCTTTAATTTGTTGATAGAAATTTTCCAAAATATTATTTTGTGCTTTTGTTTTGATATTTTAACACCGCAGGTCAAGTTCAACCTTAATTTAAAGTTATCTGTTAATGTACCAGGTAGTGACGTGGTCCTTTTTTGATCTTTTGAATTTGAGTCATTCAGTAAAAAAACAAAACTCTGATTGGTATAAAAAGTTTAAATGAAGGTATAATGTGGGACACCAAAAATAAAGCGTGTCAATTTAATAAAGTCTATGTGAAATCAATGCATTTTTGTACAAGATGGAAAAGTTACAAAATAAAACAAAACATTTCCCATACTCCTTTATGACTTATCCAAACCTGGAAAATGATAAAAGCTAATTTAATACTTTTAAAAATGTAATACTTATACATTTAAAAACTTTTCAAATCTGCATGGCAACCCTCCTTTTAAAACAGCCTTGCTTAATACAATTCTAACCTATCCCTTTAAGCTGCTTGGCCAAACTACTTCCTCCTCTGCTTCAGTGAGGTGAGGACACGGTCTCAGACCCACCACACCCACCCCAGCGCTCTGTCTCACTCCTGTTCCAGTCACTGTATGTTCCCAGCTCTCCTGCACTCCCCTGACAGCCTGCCAAGCTGCTGCACAGCCTCCCATCCTCTGGGACATGGGAGAGGATGGCCAGCCATGTGGAAAGACAGAGTGAGAGCTGGGGGTGGGAGAGTGAGGTGAGAAAGCAGGGAGCGAAGGGGGGAGAGGAAGGGCGTGAAGCGATGAAGTGAAACGTGGTTATCTTTTTGTCACTTGTTCAGGGTGAGCGATGTTGAATTTAGGCTGTGGGGTTTCAGCAGTGGTCTGTTATTCACACTGCTACACACAGATGCACACTCACACAGTGACAAAACCTTCTTGTATGTCTTTCAGAGCTCATTTGCCCCTCCTTGACTTATTTTCCACCAGACAAAAGGAAAAAATTCAGAAACATAATCTGTGTCTCTTCTTTCACGCCTGTCCACCTTAGCCGCCTCTGTTTTTCTGAGTGAGGTCATAAAAGATTGACAGGGCACAGCTGGAGAGGCCTACAGCCCTCCCTTCTCCTTCTCCAAAACCACACACACGCACAGAGCTATCTTAGCGGCCATTCAGCCTGTACTTTGATGCACATTCTGTCCTCTGTGAACGCTTTCACACATTCTGTGTGTGTGTGTGTGTGTGTGTGTGTGTGTGCTCTGTCAGAGCATGTCAGTCAGCCTGCCTATACAGTATGTGCTCGCACTTGCCTCTTCCCACTGCTGAGTTTTATTTTAGAGTCCCCAGGCTGGCAGACAGGGCCAGCAGGCAGCACAGAGTAATGTCATCCAGCAGGGTTAGATTCAGTCACATTAGGGCTGGCAGAAAAAAACAGAGAAATGTGACAGAGATGCCAATATGTTTTATGTTTTTATTTTTGCATGTATTTATGTATGGATATTTAATAGATATATTAACAGTTGCGGTTACTGTTAGGAGAGGGAGGCTGGTAAACTCAAAGATTAGCTTTTTCTAGACCACTGATGCCTATTCTTAGAACAGAGAACATGCACTGAAGGCCACAACAGGTCCCTGCCATTGCTGCCATATCAGCTCTGAGAATAGGACAACTGATCTGAAGCTGGTTTCACGCTGATGTAGAGGGATTGGTTCACAGTCCCACTAGCCTTAAACCTGTAGGCTTAAGATGTTTGAATTATTGTCACTTTATAATAGTAGAAATTACTCAAAGTACTTCACAAGAAAAGAAAATCCACAAGACAATTTCTACTATACTAAACTCTTAAGTTGTCTTACCTTTCTTGATTTATTCAAGTTGTTTCAACTAAGCATAAGTCAGTCTGAGATTGTCACTGTATGATAAATGGCTAAACAACGGAACGTAAAGTATGAATGAAAGTTGCAGATGTTTTTTTTAAACCATAACTAGAGAAACTCGGTGTAGATAGATTACAGAAACTGACCATACTTAGTCTTGAGGTAAAGTATAGTTGTTCAGGCCTTTTAAAACCCTTTTAACATTTTCTTCAGACATTGGCTGATTTTACATTTAAAAGTTGAACAATGTTCCTGTGGTGTTAATAACATAAAATATGCAATCACATGTGTTAGAACAGTAATAATAAAGTTATTTTATTCTTTTTGCCCTTGTAATATATTTCTCAATTTTACGGACAGAAGACCTTCTCCGGATCTGTCCACATTTCCCCTCCGTGTTTTGTTTATTGAGTCAGGGTTCTCCGACATTCACATTAGTTCAGTGCGTGCCCTGTATTTTATGGACAATAAAAAGGCAAGGCTGTTCTTGGCTGTCTGTGTTTTCCATGACTGGAATTATTTCCTAACAGCTAAATCTTTCCTTCTTTTCAGTGGAGTAAAATCAGTAGTACCAATATTTAGCCAGCTGAACTGCAGTGCTAAGCCACAGTTGGGGGAAGTTGTATCCTTGATAATGTGTGATCCAGTTAGGACAAAAGAAAATGTGACAGGACTCAAACGAATATTTTTAAATAGATAAGAAGCCTCTGAAAGGGATTTCCATTGGAAATGGGAAAGCAGTGTACACGGTGACAGAGTGAATGAGAAAATACGAAAAGTAAGCACAGTGAGAATAACACGATTGACTTACTCTTCCTGCTAACAGGGCTAAAGTTAGCATTTCGTTCGTAGCTTTGTATTTTTTGTCACCTTTTGCTGTTTTTTAGGAATCTGGACTACATTTGATTTTCTGAAATCTAACATTTAAAATACTTTGACTATATGTACATTACATTTAGCAGAGACACCCATGATATTTTTTATTTTATGAATAAAAAAGCATAAAAAATGCAGTGTATAGACTACCTCAACCTGGTTGGGGATATTCTAAAGTGATTATACTTTTTAAAGCATAGTTTCTGATTTTAAAACCTTTACTCTGTAAATATCAAATAATTAATTTTAAAGATCTTGCTAAAATCTCTTCAACCCTGTTTCTTGTGACAATGAATCGTCACACTTCTATTAAGTTTACCAAATAAGTTTAATAATTTTAAATAAGTTAAGATATAGAGACCAGCATTTGGGGGAAAAAACTATAAATTCATTGTTGAAGCCTGTTCCAACATATAGAGGAGGTCCAAACAACTGCTCACACATAATCTGTGTTCTCTTCTCTGCTCTGGTTCACCGCAGACTCAGATATC
The DNA here is from genome assembly GCA_036173005.1 of Crenichthys baileyi. Taxonomy (NCBI): domain Eukaryota; kingdom Metazoa; phylum Chordata; class Actinopteri; order Cyprinodontiformes; family Goodeidae; genus Crenichthys; species Crenichthys baileyi. Next base: position 484,451 of record JAHHUM010002068.1, on the reverse strand, counting down.
ATGACACAGCAAGTCAGAGGACTCTATCTTCATGTATAATGCAGACGAGCTATTTTACAACTTGTATGTCAGGCCTGTTTTCATGTGCTCCTTATGAATCATTTACTGCGTGCACACCATTTCATGTACAATGTGTGTTGTTTTTCCAAGGTACTCGAACATATGTTATTTTTGCTAGGGCTTAATATTTGTTTCCCTAAGGCCCAAACACACAGTGAACAAGAAACGGATTGATCTGTAGGGGGGAAACTCTTTCATCTGTAAGTGTCATCAAACTGGGTTTCGACACTGTCTTTAAAAATCTGTAATTTAGTTTCAGTATTTTCCAGTATATATCCAAACTTTATTCCCTATCCCATTCTCCAAATGCTGCCCTTCCTTCCTTCCTTCCTTCCTGGTCCTTTTGATTCATTGACAAAAATAGCTGAGTTCGGTAGGTTTATAAACATTTAAGTTTAAAATACTTAGAAACCCAGAATATCAAAATTTTAACTTTTACATTAACAACTGTTCGAGCTGCCAAAGTGTCCTTTAGCAGGGCACTGACTCCCTACTAGCACACTTTAGCAGCAGACACTCTACCCTCATCCCCTGCAGAGGAGATAGAGCTTTTTTAATAGGAATCACCTTTTTCTTTTTTTGCCTGCAGGAGTTTTAGTTGGCAAAATTTGATGGCTACATGCTGTTCTACCCAACAGGAACTGTGCTGACCAATGGTGGTTGTTAAAGCAACTGGTAACACAAGGCTGAGCAGCAGAGGTTATAGAGATGTGGGAGGGAGGGAGAATCTCGTCGGTTGCAGAGCTGGTCATGTTAATAACCAACCACCCTTGACAGACTGAAGCCCAGCACAGCAGAACAAAAGTGCAAATAGTAAACCTGTCTGTTTGTCCAAGTATTCTTCTTACACGCTCCCTCATTCTTACACATGCGTACAATCCCATGGTGTCAGGTGGGATGATTTCAAAGCGAGTAAGGAAATGGAGAAGGATGAACTTGGTTAAGAAAACAGCGATCTGGCTTCACCGGTGCCTCTCCACTGAGCTCTCATACAGAGGAGGAGAGACACTGGGGGAGATAAGGAGGGAGGAGGAGGAAGGCAAGCAAGCAGATACTGACCCTACAAGGAGAAAAACATTCCCCCTGTTTGGCCATCAGTTCCCCTTCCATGGCTTTTGTCTTTTGTCAAAGCTTATTTGGAAGGCTGGTTCAAATACAGGACAAAAGAGGACAAAGAAGCAGCCACAGCTTTTTGGTAGTAGAGACCATCAACACAGCTGCATACACACACGACTAATCTGCACTATTGTGACGGGCAGTGTGAACAGTGTCTTGCTAAATGTAGATGTTGTAAATGAAATGACTAGGTTTCTGCCCAGTCTGGAATTAGATTTTGGTGTTTTCCAAGACTCCACAATAATGAAAATTTTAAATAGTGTGTGGAAAAATATTAGTATTTCCAGACCTGATACCCAGTCACTGTTTGTGAAATCAGAATCTGCTACTTTGGGGGTTCAATATGTACAAAAGTTAATGTTGAACCTTTTTGGCTTTTTTTGGATGTTCAGTAGTCTTCAAAAAATGTGAAATGTTTTTGTTGGAAATTAGTTTTTTTCAGATTACATTACAGTCTCATTTGATGCAAACATTTACATACATTATGTACAATAACTTTAAAAATCACACAAGGTGTTGTTTTGCCAATCTAACCTGGTCATTACAAATATCTTATTTACATTTAAACAGCTTTCATGCCATTTCAGTATTTGAACATGCAAAATCTTTCAACGGTGCATCTTTCTATGCTTCTTTCCAATCTTTTGGCTTCAGCAAGACAATAGTCGATGAATTGCTGTTCCAGATAGGGAGAAAGAAAATAAATGATTTCTTTTTAATTATTATTTCCTCATAATCTGCTTCTGTATTGCCTTCCTGCATTACTAGTCATCCACATTTCTTGGTTTATTTTAATACCTAGACCTACATGCCCTGAATCGCAGCCGACAGGTGATGGAGCGTTAGTCAGCTCAGAATTAACATGTAGGGAGTATAGAAGTAGTCACCAGAGGAATGATCAGCCTTCACTATGGCTCCCTCTGGCTGATGGGAGGCTGAAATTACATCTGACTTTGAAGTCAAGAGCAGCTATCGCCGCAGTTGCTATGAGACAGGATGTATATGTGTGTGTGAGTGGAAAAACTCCTTGGGAGGTTTATTATGCATGATACACACTGTGACTAGTCCTGATGGCGTTACAGTGCCGGCTTTAATCTAGTCTCATAAGATACGTGCACTTTAAACACATCCCAAAGCACCCACCGACGTGTCTGCGAGCTCGTACAAAAAAAGAAGCACGCACACACACACACACGCTCCCAACCCATTTCACAGTTGGACACAAGCTTGATGTTGGACCTTTAAAAGATTAAGATAAAGTTTTTTTTTCCTCTTATCATCTTTGAGAAGGTTTAGTTAGCTGTACATCTTGCTTGTGGACAAATTCACGCACAAGAAACACACTCAGGTGCATGCATGCTCATGCAGAGTTGTTTAGATTGCTGATAGCAGTGCTTGGGTTGTTTAAGCTGCTAATACTCAGCTGAATTCAAATCTTCTTTTGTCAGATCTTTTTACAACCGTGAAAGAAGATGGATGGATGGATGGATGGATGGATGGATGGATGGAGTAGAGGGGGATAAAAAGTGTGAGTGTAATGTTCCATTAATGCAGAGGCAGGCTCTTGCTGAGGGCCTAGCGCCAATCTGCATCTTCCTACAGTCAGGCTGCTATACATTTTTCATGAACACTGAGCGAGAATTAGCGACGGATTGCTGCTGCAAATTGCTTCTCCTTGGTTGGGGGGGTTAGAGAGAAGGGCAATATTTAAGAAGGGCGGGAACAATGCAGAGGTGGAAGATGGTGTAAAAGATAATTGTGAGAGATGTGGAGAATAAATGAGAGAGGAGTGGGGAGAGTGTATTGTAATCTTTCAGAAGCATCTTGCCCTAATATGATATCAGTTTATGTAAATTCAGCACGATGTTTGAATGCCCAACAACTGCACTTAGCAAGTGCATTTCCCCAGATACAACAATGTGGTTATGATAACATTATATTTCTGTTAGTCTCTGCAGCACACTGTTTCTTCCTCTTGGCCTAAGCAACTTTTAGTTTTGACCCCAATCACAGTATGCTCCCTTTACCCTAATGCGGCCCACTTTTTAATTCTAAATGGTAGCATTGGCTCTGTTGTGGACCCTCTGTGTCTGGCTGATTGACTTCTTGAGTCCTAGACTGACTTGTTTTACAGACTGGATTTTGGCTCCTCAAGTTTGACCTTTTGGACTAGGATGGCATGTAGGTCTTAAATTTAGAGTAGCCTTATCTGAAATACTATCATTTATGCAGTCATATAGTACTGTGTAAACATTGTTCAGGACTGTTTAAGCCACTATCTGACAGAACACGCAAGGGAGCATTACTCCGAGAAACAGTCAAGAGGGCTTTGGAGTAACTTTGGAGGAACTGCCGAGATGGACAGCTCAGGAGGGAGAATCTGTTGACAGGACAATTATCAGTCATGCACTCACTAATGTGCCCCTTATGGAAGAGCGGCAAGAAGAAAGATGTTCTGAATGCATGTACAGGGGTTGGACAATGAAACTGAAACACCTGGTTTTAGACCACAATAATTTATTATTATGGTGTAGGGCCTCCTTTTGCGGCCAATACAGCGTCAATTCGTCTTGGGTTGACATATACAAGTCCTGCACAGTGGTCAGAGGGATTTTAAGCCATTCTTCTTGCAGGATAGTGTCCAGGTCACTACGTGATACTGGTGGAGGAAAACGTCTCCTGACTTGCTCCTCTAAAACACCCCAAAGTGGCTCAATAATATTCACATCTGGTGACTGTGCAGGCCATGGGAGATGTTCAACTTCACTTTCATGTTCATCAAACCAATCTTTCACCAGTCTTACTGTGTGTATTCAGAATCAGCTTTATTGCCAAGTTTGTACATACAAACAAGGAATTTGACTCCGGTACACTTTGCTCTTTGGTTTTTGTTTTTGCACTACAGAATATACATATTTACAATGTACAATATACACATATATAAATAAAAAGGTGCATTTGCAACATCTGTATGCTGTTGTTTTGTATTTTATTGAATGTTCAACAGAGAAACAGCCTGGGGGAAGAAACTGTCTCTGTGGCGGCTGGTTTTAGTGAACAGCGCTCTGTAGCGTCGGCCTGAAGGCAGAACTCTAAACAGTTTATGTGCAGGGTGTGTGGGATCTGCAGAGATTTTAGCAGCTCTTTTCCTGACCCTAGACCTGTATAAGTCCTGGATGGAGGGAAGGTCAGCCCTGATGATTCTCTCTGCAGTCCTGATTATTCGTTGCAGTCTGGACCTGTCCTGTTTTGTGGATGAACCGAACCACACGGAGATGGATGAAGACAGGACAGACTGAATGATGGCAGTCTAGAAGATGACCAGCAGCTCCTGTGGAAGGTTGTACTTCTTGAGTTGCCTCAGGAAGTACAGTCTCTGCTGGGCCTTCTTTCGAACAGTGTCTATGTGTGAAGACCATCTCAGGTCCTCAGAGATGGTGGTTCCTAAGAACCTGAAGTGATCCACAGCCGACACGGTGTTGTTGAGGATGGTGAGGGGGGTGTATGGAGGTGGTGTTTTCCGAAAGTCCACCACCATCTCCACAGTCTTGAGTTGGTTTAGCTCCAGGCAGTTCTGACTACACCAGTGTACCAGCCGATCCACCTCCTGTCTGTATGCAGACTCATCACCGTCCTGGATCAGTCCAATGACAGTGGTGTCATCTGCAAATTTCAGGAGTTTCACGGACGAGTCCGCTGAGGTGCAGTCATTTGTGTACAGGGAGAAGAGGAGTGGGGATAGAACACACCCCTGGGGGGCACCAGTACTTATTGATCTGGTTCGGGAGAAGATGCTCCCCAGTCTCACCTGCTGCTGTCGGTCCGTCAGGAAGCTGTTGATCCACTGACAGGTGGATTGTTGCATTGTCATCCTGATAAACGGCACCGCCTTCAGGATACAATGTTTGAACCATTGGATGCACATGGTCCTCAAGAATGGTTTGGTAGTCGTTGGCAGTGACGCGCCCATCTAGCACAAGTATTGGGCCAAGGGAATGCCATGATATGGCAGCCCAAACCATCACTGATCCACCACCATGCTTCACTCTAGGCAGGCAACAGTCTGGGTGGTACACTTCTTTGGGGCTTCTCCACACCGTAACTCTCCCGGATGTGGGAAAAACAGTAAAGGTGGACTCATCAGAGAACAATACATGTTTCACATTGTCCACAGCCCAAGATTTGCGCTCCTTGCACCATTGAAACCAACGTTTGGCATTGGCATGAGTAACCAAAGGTTTGGCTATAGCAGCCCGGCCGTGTATATTGACCCTGTAGAGCTCCTGACGGACAGTTCTGGTGGAAACAGGAGAGTTGAGGTGCACATTTAATTCTGCTGTGATTTGGGCAGCTGTGGTTTTATGTTTTTTGGATACAATCCGGGTTAGCACCCGAACATCCCTTTCAGACAGCTTCCTCTTGCGTCCACAGTTAATCCTGTTGGATGTGGTTCGTCCTTCTTGGTGGTATGCTGACATTACCCTGGATACCGTGGCTCTTGATACATCACAAAGACTTGCTGTCTTGGTCACAGATGCGCCAGCAAGACGTGCACCAACAATTTGTCCTCTTTTGAACTCTGGTATGTCACCCATAATGTTGTGTGCATTTCAATATTTTGAGCAAAACTGTGCTCTTACCCTGCTAATTGAACCTTCACACTCTGCTCTTACTGGTGCAATGTGCAATCAACGAAGACTGGCTACCAGGCTGGTCCAGTTTAGCCATGAAACCTCCCACACTAAAATGACAGGTGTTTCAGTTTCATTATCCAACCCCTGTAGGAAATAAAGCAGTTATGCTGTGGATCTTCGAAGAGGGATATGAAGAGGGTTTGTGTTGGATTATTAACATAAAATACCAGTAACATTATTGAAGTTTGTAATGTGACAAAAGTGTGAAAAGGTTTAAATCTGGCTTTCTCCAACAGTTTAAATATGCATGTTAGGTTATTTGCAGTTCGGTATGAGTGTTTTTGTGCGTGGTTTTTTCATGTGAAGAAGACATGATTGATAGTTCTGATGGCTCTTTATTTTCTTTAGCTGGTTTTCAGCAAACAGGTCTTTAGCAAGACACTATGTTGCTGTTAATGTATTTTTATGCTGCAAAGGGAAAAAATGTCTCAAAAGTTTTGCACTTCACGGTGCATAATATAGACTTTCTTTGCATAAATTGTCCTGATATTATTTACTACGTCAATACTTTGGCATCACCAATCTTGAGACATGTGTGCTGCTGTACTAGCGATGAACAGAGACAAGTTCCTTGATGATATATATATATAATATATATATATATATATATATATATATATATATATATTATATATATATATATATATGTATATATCTGCGATGGACTGGCGACCTGTCCAGGGTGTACTCCGCCTCTCGCCCATAGACTGCTGGAGATAGGCACCAGCTCCCCCGCGACCCACTATGGAATAAGCGATAGAAAATGACTGACTGACTGACTATTATATATATATATATATATATATATATATATACATATCTGTGTGTGTGTGTGTGTTTGTGCCTGTGTGTGTGGTTTGGCTCTATTATTGCTGCTGTAATCTGTTCTCTTCTGCCAGCCCCAGTTATTACAGTTGTCGATATGGTGCTTGGGGCTTTATAGACAGAAGCAACAAGACTCTGTCTGGAAGGCCGCCAGAATGTTTTTTGTGTGTGCATGCTATTTTATTTATTTATTTGATTTACACTCTTGTGTGTATTTGTGTGGGAGCGAGGGTTTGCCATGTGTGTATACAATTGATCTCTGGGCTCATGTCAAGGCTGGTTCAGCCCTGTGTTAATTGCTCATGTTACAAAGTGTTAGTCCCAGCAGTATATGTATATCTGAGGTGTGGCTGTTTGCTTTACTGCTGCTTAAATCTGTGTTTATCTGGATTTGTGTATTGGGGGGAAGGGGGTGGGGGGGATGTAACAGGACAAAAAAGAGAGGTAGAAATGACAGTGAAGCATCGAGGGAAGAAAAGAAGAGGTGTTAAAAGAACAAAGAGTCAGAGTTAAAAAGAAAGATGGATGTGGAGAAAAGCACATTTGACTGTGACACAAAGAGAAATAAAGAGTCACTGAAATGTAGAAGATTTTTGTCCTCATGCCTGTTCTTGACTTCCTCCGTTTACCGTTCTGCCAGCTTATTACTGACAGGGCCTGGTGGTGAGTTTCCCTCGGACTGAAGGGACACTTGCGTAGAATTTCACTTTATAACACCGACAAACATGCATAAGCACCATGAGGGTCACCAATGGCCAATCGTGTCCTGCCGCTCTGCTCTTATGGAAGTGCAGCACCATCTGTCTGATTTGGCCAAATGGTTCAACGAATCTTCTCTCTCTAAATGAGAATGTGTGGCTGGAGTCGCTGCAAAAATCAGTAACCTGTGACCCCCAAGTAGCACAAAACTCCCGTTGCCAACAGTGCTTGTTTGTGTGTATTCAGCGTTTTGGTTTTGTTTGAATAAAACTCTCTACGAGTGCACCACAACACTTTCACTTCAGCTCAGAGAAAACATCTTGCTTTAATGGAATTTTTATGAGCTCTAATTTCTGCAAATGTATTTGAGTGTTCTGAGTAAGTTTTGGGTTTTATAATTGATTCTTATTAAGTTTTAATTTTCTGTTTCTCAATGGAACGAACTATTTCACCATACAATAAATTCAGAGTTCATAAAACTAAAAAAAGGAAATTATATAAACGAAGGAATGATTTTTATATTAATTGAGGATTTCATGTCATCTGTTATACCTGCTGTGAAAGTAATTGTCTTTATGCCAGTTCAGTCCAACTTAGAAAATGAAATGACATATAACTACAAACATTTAGCCACATTCTGCTGTTTGAGGAAGTTTTCCTCACATAATTGAATCAACAGAAACCCCTAGTGCTGAAAGAGAGCTCATCCCAAAAGTTGACACACCCCTGATAAAATGCTGCATTTTAAAGATGGGGGAACAGATGTAAATCACTTGAAAATGTTTTTTTCCTTTAATGTAACATATAATGAAACATATAATGTGTACAATTCACCTGGAAAACAAACAACTTCTGGTAATGTATTCAGTCCTCTTTCTCCAATTATGGAGAATCTGATAGTAGGATTTTCCTGACATTTTAACCAGAGGATCTCGTTTTGCAAATTGTTGCAATCAAAAGAAGGCTACCAAAAAATCTGCAACGTTGTATCTACAAAGTGGTGCAATAAAGTCGTTAATAATTGTAGAAAATATGGGTCAACAGTGGCTGATTAAAAGACGAGAGAAACTGATCAAGAAGCTACCAAGACCCCAACAGCAATACTAATGGAAGTGTGGAAATTTATGGCACTGGTTGTGTTTTACGTTTAATCGAAACCTTCTGTATTCTCAAATTATCTTGACTAAGGAGTGGGGTTGCAAGACAGCTTTTTTTGTTTGTTTTCTTTTTTTTCTGGAAGAAAAATGGAATTCTTTTGGGTGAATGTGTGACAGTCTCAGGATATCAATCTTGCGCATCATCAACTTTTGCGGCACATTTCCAAATTATATTTGAGGCACAAAAACTTCACCATCAAAAGAAAGCCAATCCCGCACTTAAGCATGGTGGTGGCAGCATGATTCTGTGTGGTTATTAGCCATCAGCTGGAACTGTTTTTTTTCCAAACATGAGTCAGTTAAAAATCATCAGGTGTCTGTTGGACACTCGAAGCTGGAGATAGATTTTATTTTTCTGCATCACAATGCGTTCATCCATATACAAAAGAACACCTTTATCCAAAAGGATTTTGCTACTGGGAATAGCTGATACAGAGTCCAGAGCTAAATCTGCCAGAACATCTGTGTGGTCATCTGAACGGGGCTGTGACAAGAGATGTCCTAATAACTTAACACATTTAGAGAACAGCTGCAAAACAAAGTAGGAAAATATCTGGCATACTGATAGACTCAAACCAAACAAGAGTAGAAGCTGACACTAAATCACAACATGCTTCACAAAACTGTTCAACCAGCTTATTTTTTGTTTTTTACATGGAAGTTTCAAACAATTTATGATTTTCTCCTTTATACATCACAAAACCTTAGAATATTACAAGGGGTGTGTACACATCTTATATCTTTGCCTAATTGGGCCTTTTGCTCAAGTCCGTAACCATCTGCAGTGGCATTGCCTTGTTACTGCTTTGGTCGATGCTTTTCTTCCAACCTTGTCTCATATCATGTCAAGGCCTTAAAAATAATCTCAATTCTTTCACTTCTGATCAAAGGACAAACATCTGTTTATCCAAGCAACCTTTAAAATGCACACACACACACACACGCGCGTACACACACACACACACACACGGTTGAAAAAGTTTGAAAGTCTTCTGGTAGCTTTGCATAGCATTTGGGCTAATGACGTGCTGTGTGCTTCCTCCCAGGTCGGTGCATCCATTAGCAATCATATTACTTCCACATAATGGCTTATTGGTTGGCGGGAAAAAATTACCATGAAGGCAGAGCAGGGAAAGAGGGAGCGAGAGACAGACAAAGAGATGAAGAGAGAAGGAAAGAGATGAAGAAAGCCATCTCTAGCAGGGCCGCTGAATTAAGTTACAGCTGTTATGATTTGTCATCTCTCAACTCTCTTTCTCGCTCTTCTTTTTCTTCATTTCTTGTTCCCAACCCCTTTTCTCCCCCCTCGGGCCTTTAGGACGTTTTTATCTTTCTAATGAGCCGTTGATTCTTTTTTCTCTTTTCTTCTCCTTTTGTCATTACCTCATTCGTTCTGGATGGAAGGCATTATTTGTCATTCTGTCAGGCCAGTTTTTGCATGGTTTTGTGTGGTGCATGGCGGAGCTAAGTGGTGTGAAGTGTTTACGTCCTGGTTTTTGGTTGGCGTTGGCGACTGAAGTGCATGCAGAGATCATAGCAGTTTGGCCTTGATCTCCCCATTCCACTTGCAGCCTTATCAATATGCAACACGGTGGGCGAATTGCACTTGACTTGATTGGTTTAATTGACTGGACCCAAACGCACACACTCAGAGTTAAAGCTGCAGCGTAACTGTTGTGTTGTGTTGTGTTACTTTGTCCAATAGCACCGTTTAATTTAACTTTGCGTGAGTCATTCTGCTCCTACACACTCAATATGCATACTCTGTAAACACTCACACACATATACAAACAGACTGTTTGCAGAAGAGAGAAGTTTAAAGGTGATCCTCTGTTATGAGGAAAATTTATAAATATGTATGAGATAAAGTATAGACTCAGTGGCTTCTCTTAGGTAGCTCAGCAAGCATGTGCCTGCTTGCAGGCTCGGTTTGGGCAGAATGTGTATTTGTGTGTGTGGGTTAAAACAAAGTGGAAATCAAATTCACCTTGAAGTGTCCTTCTCTCTCCCCCATATTTTTGCCTTCGCCTTCACTTTGAACGCACTGCAGCGTTCAGTTCAAAGAGAAATGCCGTCTTGTGAGAGTGTGTGTGTGTAAGAGAAAAGGGAGTGTGCGTGTATGCGTGTGTGCGTGTGTGTGTTGGGAGTGGTAGTAGGGTTTTAGATGGGAAAAGGGAGAGAGAGACTGCACTCTCCTTCCCTCATCAAAGAGCAGCCAGGCTTAGAGGAGCGCTCGTCCTTCCCTCCATCAGCCCACTTCCCAATTAAAAACAACCTGGAACACAGAGGAGAAGGAGAAGAGGAGGGGAGCGATGAGACAAGGTCGACGTGGAGAAGGAGTGACAGAAGGTGAGGTGATTGGACTCATGATGGCATTATCGTGGAGATGTAACAGAGAGAATGGTGGAGAACAGTTTCTATTTGTTGATGACCTCTCACCTTCCTGTTTGTACTCAGGACAAGAATGAGCAGCAGAGGTCCATTTTCCACATGACATGATATTAACCAGGGGACATGTATTGTCCCCCCACATGGAGCTAAAGTGGAACATTTTGTGACTATTGTTATTTTGAAGGCCTTTGTGAAGTGCACATGCTTGAATTTCTGTGCACTGTAGGCTTGGGCTGGTTAGGGGTATTAAGGCTTTACAGTTACAATTTCATAACCACACTTTTCTTTCATACCAGTTTTATGATTTGAAGTCTTTTTTGAGATGTCAGAGATTTATATGGCAGAGTCATCAGAGTTTTCTGAGGCTTAATGCAGTACCTCCCCTCCTCTACCAGTTATGGTGTGCTGCCAGCACCATATTCACATCAATGCATATCATTTCAATAGCACAGGAATCAATAATGCCATAAGATGATAACATTCATGTAGTCAGTTTCTGATAGAAAATGACACTGGCATCCCACAAGTGAAAATTAAAGAATGTATAATAGTAGTACAGTATACATTTAAAAAATGTTTTATTTACATCATATTGGATGTCAAAAATTTTATATAATATCCTTTTTAATGCCAAAGCTAAAATCTTAATAGCCATTAGAGCAATCTAACCTTTTCAGTTGCTGACCAGCTTTTTCCATGTTTCCAATGGTAATTTCAGGATTTATCTTTATTGATGATCTCCAAGTTTTTGAGGTGTAAAGGCCTACTTGCCATCACCCTGATCTTTAGCTTCTTCCACAGATTCTCCATCAGATTTAAGTCAGGATTTTGACTAGATCTCGGAACAGTAATATAACTTCCAGTCAGAAATACTTTGTTGATAAAATTAAAAGATTACTTAATAACAAAATCTGCCAAGGTCTGAATATGTTTGAGTCAAGTTTTTAATAGTTTTGTAGTTTTCATTAGTTTTTATTTTTAATTAGTTTTGACTTCACATTTTCAATTCTATTTTAGTTTTAATTAGTTTTTAGCATTTGTTTGATAGTTTAGTTTTTTGTTTTTTTTTAAATGCTTACTTTCAGTTTAGTTTTTATTAGTTTTAGTTATAGTTTTAGTCTTTTTCCTGAAATCAAATCTGGGGACATTTCCAGCTCAGAAATTAAAAGAAATAAATGTTATCAAGATATAATAAAAAAAAAAACATTGGTAATTTATTTTAAAATATTTATTCAGAATGAAACACATAAAATCAAGTGTAAAGCAGGAAAGTCTATCCACACTGTTAGCATTTCCTTTAAATAATGAAACAAATAAAAAGCAGTAGTAATGTCTGTCTTCTTTACTCTCCTCCTTTTTCTAACACTTATCTGCTCTTTCCCTGCTCTTAGCTTTACTCTTCTTTCTATCAGTCTATTTTCATTCTCTCTCTCTAACTCTTCCAATTTCCCTCTGTTCTTTCACTCTTTTTTTCTAAGTCTTTCTATTTTCCTCCTCTCTCCTCCTCTATCTCCACTATTCTAAAAGAGACATAATATAATCACAAACCTCTTCAAAAACATTACATATACTATCATAAAAAAAATTACAATTTAACAAATAAAATAAGATTTTTGTTTCAGATACCCTTTAGTAGTTGGATATTTTTAGATACTAGGAAACTAGGATAATCCTTAAAATATTAACTTTTCTTCAATTATTTAACTATTTTCCTCAGTTGATGAAATACCGAAATTGCTATATTTAGCCAAAACACTACTATTTTTACTTGGAACTACAAGCTCATACAACAGAAAAAATGCACATTTAACCAGGTGATTCTCTCTTCCTCCTCATTATTCTCAATTAATGCAGTTCTTGCCTCATTCAGTTTCCCTGTTACTGACTCCTTTCAGTAACTTTTATATGTCCAAACTGAGTGGAAAACACCCCCAGCCTCAGAGTTCACAAATAACTTTGATAAATTAGTAATATAACTCATAACTAACCCTGGAAATATAAACTAATGGTCACCAATCAATTCTAAAATATTTTACTTCAGACGAATTCTTGTTGACACTGTAGCTCCAATTTCCCAAATCAGGGAGTTGTTTTAATCATTCTGTTATTATTTATCTCTCTCTCTCACTCAGCTGCAGCTAATCCCTTGTCGTTCTATTTGCTGTTCTGTTCGTTCATAAAAACTTGGTTTATTTGCATTCGAGACCTCACCTTTAGTAAAACAATACACATCCAAGCCTTTTTTTTTTACCTGGACACAGTGAATGTTGATAACACTAGTAACGTTTCCTACCGCGAAAGAAACCTTCATGACAGCCAGGATCAGCCCAGTCCAAGGCGGCGCACTCAGCTCTTCTTCTTCTGCTCTGTCTGTAACATTAACAGCAAACAGCACCGCGACCAGCTACTGTAACAGCTGTTGTTGCGTGAAACATGCTCTCTCGCGCTTTCTAACCCCCGACCACCATAATAACTGTACATACAACATTTCTTTTTATCATTCACAAAACGCTAAAATCAGGGACATTTCCAGGGGCAGCTTTAGCCGGGAACAGTCTGTCTAAATCGGGGACAACTGGTCACCCTACACTAAAAGACACTTTATTTTATCTAAAACGCTGTCATAATCCCAATTTGGACTCTGGTGCTTTATCCCAAGTTTTGCTGACATGATGCTAGGTGTGGACGGACCTCACAGATGACTTGACTGACGTACCTGCCATGTGCTGGCGTATTGCGGCACAGCGAGAAAAAACAACAACAATCAGAAACTAGACTTCATACTAATGTATGAGACACACAAACGAAAACAAAGCACATTATGTCTATACATTCAGTTAATTTTAGTTAGTTTTGTGAACACTCATTGGAGTTTCTGTTGATTTTTCGGTTTTTTGCAGTCTCATTTTTATTTTTATTTCAGTTAACAAAAATGTTTTTTACTTCTAGTTTTAATTATTTTGCTAGTTTTCATTAACAATAATAATCTTGGTTTGAGCTTAACTTTAGCATACACACTTTGATCTCCAAATAAGCCAAGCTGCTACAGATTTTTTGTAAGTTAAACTGCATAAATGCCCAAGCTTCTGAAATAGACCCTACATGCATACCACTGCTCAGGAATCAGCCCAACTGTGACTCAAATTTCACAGCAGTAATTCAGTTATATCAGCTTAATCTTATGTTATACTATGTAGTTTACATCAATGAAAATTCACTCACCTGGCATGCTGTACGCTTGAAACTAAATGCGAAAATTCATTTGATTGTTGCACTTGTGGGCATTCACAGAGCATTAAAAATGTATTCCTAGATGGTTAGTAGATCCTTTAATATGAAAACAAAAAAGATCATGACAGCAAAAGTAAAATAATAATTTCTAAAGCAGCAAAACACTGTGAATTTCACATTCTGGAAACCGAATGTACATGTACTATTCAAAGTGGGAGTAGCATACATACTCCTAGAACTTGCCAGAGCTTGATATTCCTTAAAAAATATCTTTCATACCTGCATACCTGAAAAACAGTGTGACAGCAGCTTTACAACATTGACAGTTGGAAACATTTCTATTCACCAAAATCGCACAAAGTCGTGTTGTGCAAACCAAAGGAGCACCACCCATTGAAACTACTAAACATTGAGGATGTTCTATATTTTTAAGGGAGATGTCAGGCGTTTCATGTGTGCATCGAAAATGTGTATATTGTTATAGGGTTAAATAAAAAAATTATCACTTGATTTTGGTTTGTTTCAGAGCCCACCAAGTTAAATGATTAAAGATGACAGGTAAGAAAGCAAAAAGGCAAATATTCACATCATGACCAGGCTCAGATAGGGAACATGTGTTCTCCCATCTCTATCGGTCGGACTTGCCCCTCCCGGGTCCGCAGATGCTGGTTAATGATGGGGAAGCAGCAGGGATGGAGACAGTAAAGGTCAACTGTCTTTTTCTTCCTCCTCTCTTTTCCTCATTTTTTTTTACGTCTCAGCAACGATTTTCACTCAACTTCCTTCACTAACTTAATTCTGCCTTTATTTCATGAAGAAATGTCAGAGCTTCACAAAGAAAAAATTTAATGTTGCACCTTTTCTGTAAAAGTGGGCTCACCAATTTGTAACAAATCGGTTTATTCAGAAACCTTTTACATTATTTTCATTGTCTGATCTACAAATTATTTTAGTTGGAAGATGTTCATTGAACTGTTGGCTGAGTAACTATTAGTTATCTCAATTAAATATATAGAAAATAGTAAATTATCGACAGTGGAATATGAATGTAAATATGGTACTGTCGTAGTAGCAAAGATGTTTTAGCTGTAACTCTAAATGTTTGCACCTGTTTCTCCTTATTTGCACTAGCCGTCTATCCGTTTCGGCTTCTTCCTCTCCTAATTTCTCCTCATCCCTGCGATCTCATTTCTATCTCGTCTTCTCTATCCAGTTTTTTTTTTTTCTTTTTGACCTTATCACCTTCTTATTTCCTGCCTTCCTCTTTCTCTTCTCCTCTCTGACTCAGGAGGCTGTAGTCTCCCATAAGGTCAGACATTTTCTGTGGAACTTCATTGATTTCTGTTCGCTGCTCTGTGATTGGCTAACAGGTGCTGCTTCTATTTCCCACCAATCCCCTTTAACCAGGAAGCTAGCCAGCTAGATGACCTCGAGGTCAGCCAGCTCCAAATAGCTTTTTCTGGAGTGCTACTTTTGTCTCTGCTCTATATTTCCTTCCTCTCTGCTGGTGCACCTCCCTGCAGGCTGCAGAATGAGGAATAAGAGAAGGATGGAGAGAAGAATTAGTCTTAAAATGGTAGTTCTTCAAGCCTTAGCTCCTTGGTTTCTGCTTTCTGGACTCATGATTATATGCAGTCATGGTAAAGTCTCGTATATAAACTGGTAGAATGTCGGCACTGGATGGTCTGTCCTATAAATTAAATTGTTAACAGAGCACAAATGCATCATACTTCGATATACAACAACTTACCATGTACCATAGCGTCCTTTGCAATAGTAATTTTGAACCTTTTTACATGTATTCAGACAGTTGATGAATTGAAGAAGTATTGACTTTTGACCAGCAGCTCAAAGACTTCTGACCATGCGACTGGCATGGCGTAGAAGGGAGTCCCTCCACAAAAGGGGGCGGATCTAAATGGAGTCAAGTAAGACTCGTACATTGAATTGCCTATACATCTGAACAATTCCAAATTGAATGAATTCTTATATCAGTAAATCTCAGCACAGACACAAAAACTCCTAAAAAGCACCTGTAAGGGAATAATGTAATCTCAGCCAGACGGCCAGCAATGTGCAAGAATCACTAGCCCATATCTAGTATCTAGGTGTATTGTATTAAGTTGGCATTATTGCCTATCTTTGTTTTCAAGCATAATGCACTGTATCAACTTCAGGAAGCAGTCTACCATTTTGGATGGGGATACTTAAATGAGTACTCTTTGTGACTTTAATAAGGGATGAGCGATATTCTTTGGTTGAAATGTAGGAGTAGAAAATCTGATTCAGCCTTCACTTTGGGAAATAATTCATACATATTCCTCTGGTTCATTATCCAAATATTTACTCTGAATCATGCTGATGCTTTTGTACCGAAATTAGTATATTTTGCATCCACTGCCAATTGTCTCTCTATATGCTCATGTCTTTCTCCTCCTGCACCTCCTGGCTCTGCTGCAGAAAACTCCACATCCTCATGAGACAACAGTGCCAGCACCGCTAGAAAATGTCCGAATGCAACAACTATGTAAACAAACAGGAAGACAGCTCTTGGTCTCTCTCGCTCTGTGAAAAGATAATGTGTTCTCCACACTGTTTTTTTGTTCTTATTCTAATGAAGTGGACTGCATTGGTAATCACTTTCAAACCTTCAGCCGGGAAGAACGTAGAACTGGCAAAACAAAGGCGTAAACAGGGGGATGCTGTGCTTCTGGTGTAGTATATGTGTGTGTGCACAAGTGGAAGGACAAATACAACTGTTAGTGTGTTTTGAGTGGGCCTATTTTCTGTATTTTTGCAAGCCCACAAGTGTACTCCTAACAACAAGGCAAGCTGGAGCTGCAAGGGAAAGTCAGCAGCGACTGCATCCAGCTGGTAATAAAAGGTCATATACAGTGGCATAGAATCACTTGTAGATTTGATTAAAAGTGATAATATGTCAGATGAAAACTGTCCACCACTTTACCACTTACATGTCCTAAATTACGCTTCCCTGCAGGCATTTAATACCCTCTTAAAGCAACCTTTAGAGATGCTTGATGTAGCTAGTCTCGGCATATCTGTGATAATCACCCTGGAAAACCTACTCGAGTATGTCTTTCTGCTGTGACTCTTCCTTTTTCAGTAACTTCTCATCTTGCAGCGAGTGTTAGCTCCAGGAGATACATTCTCACTTTGTTACTTTGAAGAAATAAAAGTCTAGTCAGAGCAGCTCCGCCACTCACCATCTGCTACTATGCTACAGCTGGGGCTGACAGTCAATACCGCTCTCTCATGTGATTATGCATTGATCACTGGCAACTTGTAAGAATGGATGGCCTGCCCTTAGACCTTTTTATGACTTGTTATTAAAAGCAGGAATTTGGCCCATTTCCATGAAGAAATTGTAGAAGTGAGGTGTGAAGTAAAACACTTTAGCAGATAAAGAGAGCCTTCCATAAATTAATTTTCTGCAAATCCACTTTATTCCTATAACCAATAATGCTTTGTGTGAATTATGTACGCGACTTCCGGACCAGCATTCATGTAGACAAACAACTCACAGAGCAAATATGGATTTAAACTTTTACACTTTAAACAGGATAACATCATCAAATGAACGCTGATTATATGAACTGGTATGTTTAGCGGTTTGTTGAGCTCCACTGGTAAATACCATAAACAAATGTAAAAAAAAAAAATTAATTCGATATTGATCTGACATTTTGTATGCACCAAGAGGTCATTATTTGAGTATTTGACTATTTTTAAGAGGCAGTTTTCTGCTGTAGGGGCAGAATGTGTTGAGGGATGGAAAAACTGTGATATCATGCACTAATGTATTATTGCCAATCATAAAAGGACATAAACAGGTCACCTGGTATTTCTTCTTTACTTACTCTTCAACCATTTGTTTACAGGAGATGTTTAAAATTAGCATGTTTTCCAAAACTAGGTAAAGTAAAAAACAAAATCACAGATTGTCTTATAGACTTCAGCATTTTTCCATTCTATTGCATACATGCTTGACTGTTGGCCCAAAGCACTGATGCTCATCCTCTTTGAATGTATTGTGTTTGTGTCAGCTCTCTCAGTGAAACACGTTAGGCCACAGTAACAAGCTATTGATCTGACTGTCCTGGATGCTCCTGCTGATCATCTCTTAAGGAGAAATGCTGCACAAGAGCAGCAATTAAACAGTTCTGACAACACACATACAATGCACTAAACAAGTAGCCTTGTGACTTTGTCTCTTTTTTCATTTTTTTTGGTATTTCTACTTCATCTTGGTTTCTATACCTACCAAACAGCTCTTGGGAAATCAGGCTGTTGTTCTGTTGATTTGTTTCTTATCTATGAAGTTCCTTTTTTTGCTCTCTGTTTTTCTTCCTTGTTGCAGAGAAACATTTAAAAGCAACAGCATATTTATTGTAATAATTATTGCAATATTTCCAGAATTTTTACATGTGGAGGCAAAAACATGTCCCTTTGAAAACTCATCGAAGAATTCTTAATTTGTGGTGTACACAAAAAACTTTGACTAAAAAGATCAATATTAGACAAGAGATGAACATTTGATTTTTAAAATGACTATAAAAAGTGTAGAAGTTTTGTTGTGCTCTTGTCAATTAGAGATTAGAGGACAATATTATTACAATATTGACGATTTTGGATCTTTCGTTTTTATGAAGCTTTAACCTGTTGGTACTAGTTTTAGCAGTTTCCAACTTCTCTTAACTATAAAACAAGGTTTTACCAATATTTAAAACGAAGGAGCCAAAGCAGCAACAGCGACAAACACCAAAGAGCATTGTCACTTGGTAGGGCTTATGTTCCCTGATTGGAAAAATATAGCAAGCTGCAGGGTTCTGGTTAGAGCCAGTCAAGCTAAAACATGGTTGATTAAGGTCTTCAGACAATTACTAACTGTATTCCTAGTATACATGGTTTTGCTGCATTTTGCATTCCTGACCCAAAAATCCTACTAAAACCACTAATGTGTTCATTAGGTTAAACACTTGTATAGTTTCAGGGAATCCAACTGAATCTCCACACTAGTCTCACACGGCTAAATTTAATCTGCTGAAAAGGAGATTAGATAAACATTGTAGTTACAGCTTTAAAAACCAATCAAAAAATAAAACTCTTAACTTTGAGGATGCCACTGGGTTAAAGACAGAATACAATTTTAAAAAGAAAGACACTGGCCTGGCTGTACTATTTGTTCGGGACTTTAGAACCTGAGGAAAATCAACAGTCAAGAGTCTAATTTTTTCTGGAGTGGAAACACTCACACACACACACACACACACACACAACTAGTTTTGCCGCTGGCGTGATGTTGGCGTCCCAGAGGTAATTAGACTGAGGCTGTTGCTGGCTGTGCTACAACAGCTCAAATACCTCGAATGACTTTACTACATATGTCTAGAGGGAAACACTGAGTGTGTTTATATGCGCTGTACACCCTGTGAATGTGTGTGTGTGTATGCTTGATGACTCTAGGTGTGTATGATGGCAAAGTGTATAAGCAAATTAATTAGTTTCAGAGATGATAATCTGGTGAATGTGCTGTGTTGTCACCTGCCAGTACGCAGTTATTTTGACATTACTCTGATCTCTGAGAAAAAGGCATAACAACAGGAGCATATAAGATCATCTTCTCTCTGTAGCTCTCTCTCTCTCACACACATACGCGCACACAAACACACACACACACACAAGCTGGTTGAGATGAAAGAAAATGCGTCTGGATTATGGAGAAGCTAACATGACAAGGCTGTAATCTGCTATGCTCTTTTTGAATATCACTAGATGGTCTTTAGGATAGATAGCACAGGCTTTGATGATCGTTACTGAAATGACATTTTGGCAGTTGTGTACACTCTAAGACATGCCACAACATAATGCACCGGGCTAACATTCGCATGCTCAAATGTGGGGATTTTCATGCAAGCTGTCGACTTCACGTCTCTCACACATTTTTTTGGAAAGCACGTTGTTACATCTCTTGCTCTTTTTCTTTGTGTTTCACACATACAAACATGCAAACTCTTTGCTGTGACTTGTGAGGAAGTCAGACCTCTGCCTGTTATACTAAGCCTCTTTTTGTTCAGCCTTCTCTATTGGAAAGGAAAAAAAAACACTAACTAGAGGCTAAAATTAGCTTTGCGATTGGGATGAGTTTAGGAATGAAGTAATAAAAAAAAGAGGGAAAGTCTTGTCCCGTTCACACACTGTATTTCATTTAAAACTGAGCTTTATACTCTGTTTATTTCTAATGGCTTTGTGCCACCAGACATATAGTAATAAGATTTTTACCCATACATTTACTCTGTTCTCCTTGAGGGCCGATTCTGCTCTTTGACCACTCACTGTTCAATTATAGCTTTCTTTAGATTGTTTTATTATTAAATGCGACCTATTTCAGAGTTTCTCTTTCATGGCTGAAATAGAATTTTCTTAAAAAGGGTTTCTCTGCTTTTGCATGGGAAATGAAAATCTGGAAGAAAAAAAACCTGAATTTATTTATTTATCAGCCCGTTTTTATTCTTGCTTGAAAAGCTTCTTCTGAATCTTTGTAGTCCTACAAAGACTTAAGATGAACCGTGCAGCAATACTTTGCTCTTTTTCTGAACTTGGAAATATGTTTTGCTTTTCATTTAGGGTTTTTAACACAGATTCTGTGTTTGTGTGAAGTAAAAGGGAGTGATTAATGGAGGTCAAGCACCAAATACATAAGTGTCAGTTACAGTTCATGGGCCTTGAACTTTCATATTTTACTACATCACTACTACAACATTTTATTGGGATTTGGTGACCAATACAAAGTAGTGCATAGTTATGAAGTGAAAGGAAAAATAGATATCTGAGTAGTGTGATTTACACCTGTATTCAACTGCCCTGGGTCTGTAGAACCACCTTTTACTGCATTTATAGCTACAAATCTTTTGGCATATGTCTTTACCAGCTTTGTACATCTAAAGAAGAAAATATTTTTGAAAAATTGTTTGCAAAATTAGCTCAAGCTCAGTCAGATTTTATGTAAAGTATCTGTGGGTATCAGTTATTAAGTCTTGCCATAGGTTCTCAATTGGATTTTGGTCTGGACTTGAAGTTGGCCATTCTAGCACATGGATATTCTTTGATTATTGCCATGCCATTGTTCATCTGGTTGTGTGTTTAAGGTCCCTGTCCTGTTAGTGTCATGATTTTTACAGCCAACTTAACCCACATGCAGAGACACTCGGAGAACTTGTTAAATAAAGAAGTTTATTGAAAACTTGGACAAGCACAACAGGAGCGGAGAATCTAATCTCCCGTCACTGAAAAAACACAAAGAGAAATGATTAGTGGCTGAACCTCAGAATAGGACCAAAACATTCTCTTACTGGAGAATCCAGGGAAACCGCCAGGGAGAGGATAAGTGTCAGGAAAGAAGCCCTGCTTGCCAGGTTCAGTCCAATTCCAGGAAGAAGCCAGTACCACAACGGGGAACTGGGACATGTCAGGCAGAAATCGCACCTAGAACAGGTAACAGGGGAAGTTAGAATTCACACAGAAAAATACTTCAAAAATCCTTCACAGCAATTTTTGCAAAAGTTTTCAGAGCTAGCCAGAAGATTACCATGGAGGCAAAAACACTCAGGCGACGAGGTGTTGGCAACCATCCTCTTTATGGTTCCCAGCTGATGAATAGATGCGCAACACCTGTCGCCTCAGGACTCTCCTACTGGCGGCACCTAGTGTTGGAAAGGTGTTAGCAGCAGGCAGCAGATGACTCCAGATCCTGACACCACCTCCCCCTCAACGGCCGCCTCCTGGCGGCCCAGAAGACGCGGTTTGGGAGGCCCAGAAATCCCGGATCAGGGAGGGATCGATGATGAAGGAATCCGGAACCCAGGAGAGGTCCTCCGGACCGTACCCCTCCCAGTTGACGAGGTACTGACATCCACGTCCCCGTCGTCGAGAGGCCACAATGCGGCGAACAGAGTAGACAGGGTGGCCCTGAAAGTCCCGGGCGGGCGGGTCTGGACAGGCTTCAGTTGAGAAACGTGAAAAACAGGGTGAACACGGAGACTGGGAGGCAGACAGAGGTGAACAGAGGCAGGACCAACAAGAGAATCAACCACGTAGGGCCTGATGAACCTGGGAGAAAGCTTTCGGACAGGGACTTGAATGGGATGTCCCGTGCGGCGAGCCAAACCTTCTGACCCGGGAGGTAACTAGGAGCGGGCAGACGTTGAAAGTCTGCGTAGCGCTTGTTTTGGGCTGCTGTCCGGCGAAGCACCCAGCTGGCGGCGTTCCATACCCGCTTACATCTCCGGATGTGGTGTCGCACAGTAGGGACAGTGATGTCCTTCTCCTCCGATGGGAACAACGGGGGCTGGTATCCCAAGGAGGCTTCGATAGGCGAATAGCCGGTGGCTGAAGAGACTTGGGAGTTGTGAGCGTATTCGATCTACCCTAAGTGGTCGCTCCATTCAGCGGGACAGGTGGACGTTACGCATCGCTGGGCCGCCTCCAGCTCCTGGTTGAGGCGCTCCACCTGGCCATTAGACTGGGGGTGATGACCAGAAGTTAATGCCACCTTCGCCCCCAAGGCGTCACAGAAATGTCTCCAGACACGAGAAGTAAACTGAGGACCCCTGTCAGACAACAGGGAACTGGGGATGCCATGCATCAATCTAGCTGTTTGGAGGGCCGACGGCAGCTTTCTGAGAGGAACCAGGTGGCAGGCCTTGGAGAACCGGTCGATAATGGTCATAATTACAGTCAGCCCTTGAGAACTTGGTAGGTCCGTGACGAAGTCCAAGGCATTCACATACTCCCTGGTGTCTCGGTGAAGGGACGGCCACCAATAACGACTGGAAATTGCGGCGATGGTCCTACTGACACCAGGGTGGGTGGAGAACTTGGCCGAATGGAATCAGCCGATCAATCTGGATCGCATTGAAGCTGGAACGTAGGTCCTTCCAGGGGGTCCAGTTCCTGGCCCAGGATCATCAGGAATGGCTCGCCGCACCAGGTCCTCTATCTCCCAGGTTAACGAGCCCACTGTACAGCTTAGTAGCAGGAGCGACTCGGCCTTTCTTTCTGAATCTTCAGGTCCGAATTGGCGGGATAGAGCGTCAGGTTTGAGGTTCTTTGATCCTGGCCTAAAAGAAATAGATAGATTAAATCGGGAAAAGAAAAGTGACCAACGTGATTGACGTGGATTAAGACGCTTAGCTGATTGGATGTACGACAAATTTTTATGGTCTGTCCAGACCAACACGGGGTGTTCGGCGCCCTCCAGCCAATGCCTCCACTCCTCTAGGGCCAACTTAATGGCCACCAGCTCCCTGTCTCCAACCTGATAGATCCGTTCAGCAGGGGTCAGCCGACGGGAGAAAAAGGCGCAGGGGTGAAGCCTTCCATCCAGGTCTGAAAGCTGAGAGAATTGCTCCCACCCCGGTATCCGAGGCGTCTACCTCCAGCGTAAACTGCCTTGTAGAGTCAGGATGGATCAGAACCGGGGCCTGGGAGAACAGCCTTTTCAGCCGGGTGAAGGCGGTCTCGGCCTCCGATCCCCAGCTGAAGGTCGTCTTGGTGGAAGTTAGTGCAGTTAATGGGGCCGCCACCTGGCTGTAATTTCTAGTAAACCTTCGGTAGAAGTTGGCAAACCCCAAGAACTGCTGCAACCTCCTCCAGGAGTCAGGTACTGGCCAATCCATCACTGCACGAACCTTTCCTGGGTCAGCGCGAACCTGTCCCTCCTCCAACACGAACTCCAGAAAGCTGACGGTCGTCTGATGGAAGTCGCACTTCTCCACTTTAACATACAGTTTGTTCTCGAGGAGGCGCTGTAGGACTTGTCTAACATGGCGGCTGTGTTCCTCAAGACTTCTAGAAAAAATTAAATTATCGTCCAGGTATACAAATACAAAAATATTCAAAAAATCTCTCAACACGTTGTTGACGAGTGCCTGAAAAACTGCTGGGGCATTACTTAGGCCGAAAGGCATTACTAGATATTCAAAATGTCCCAGGGGAGTCTTGAATGCCGTCTTCCACTCATCTCCCTGGCGGATTCTGACTAAGTGGTAGGCATTTCTGAGGTCCAGCTTAGAGAAAACAACAGCGCCATGTACAGACTCAAACGCAGAAGCTAACAAAGGAAGAGGATATTTATTCTTTACTGTAATTGCGTTCAAACCCCTGTAATCTATACAGGGGCGTAAACCTCCGTCCTTTTTCCCCACAAAAAAGAAACCTGCCCCTAAAGGAGATGAAGAAGGACGGATAATTCCAGCAGCTAAAGACTCCGCAATGTATTTCTCCATTACTCTTCTCTCCGGCCCAGAGATGCTATAGAGCTGACTGGAGGGCAAAGGAGCACCTGGGAGGAGGTTAATAGCGCAGTCGTACGGTCTATGAGGCGGCAGAGACAGAGCCCGAGATTTGCTAAAAACCATTTTGAGGTCGTGATACTCGGAGGGGACCCTGGTTAAATCTGGGAGTTCCTCCTCTTCACCCTCCTTACCAGGGGTTGCAGGGCAGACGGCTGACTGTAAACGTGAACTGAGACAACCCTCAGGCCAAGCCTCCACCCGCAAATCCACCCAATTAATATGGGGGTTATGACGCTGGAGCCAGGGGAAACCGAGTACTAACGTACTCTGAGCAATGGGAAAAACATAAAAAGACACCTGTTCTCGGTGATTACCGGACAAAATAAGCTCAAGTGGCTGTGTCTGATGGGTGATATCATGTAGTGATAACCCATCCAAGGCTAAAACCCGACGGGGCTGGGCCAACCTTTCTGTGGCAATTTGTTTCTTGGAAACAAAATCATAGTCAATCAAGTTCAAGTCACAGCCAGAATCAACTAGGGCAGATAAACCCTTAGCGTGATGGTTCAAAAATAAGGTAGCCGGTAACGTGAATCAAGGGGTTTTACTACTGGAGGATTGGTCCGTCGGTTGCCCCATCACAGCCGGCGGACCCGCCCTTTTGGCCTGACAGGCCAAGCGAAAATGAAATGGCCGGAGGCACCACAATTAAAACATTGGTTAGCCTCCCGGCATCGTCGTTGCTCTCCAGGCGAGAGACTGGCTCTCCCTACCTGCACGAGCTCGGTCTCGGGTTGACTGACTTGAGGCTATAACGACACTGGTAACGGGGACGTGGGAAACGGGGAAGACCACCCCACTGCCCTCTCGGAGCGATCCCTCCTCCTCTCCCGTAGGCGAGAATCAATGCAGACAGCCAAATCAATGTACTTATCTAACCCCTCTGGCTCATCTAAGAGGACTAACTCGTCCTTAATGGGCTCGTCCAGAGACTGGAAAAACGCCGCCTTTAACGCGCTTGCGTTCCAGCCTGAGGACGCAGCCAATGTCCGGAAATCAATAGAAAAAAATCAGCTAAAGAACGATTCCGCTGTTTTAGCGCCCACAACTTGCGAGCAGTACAGGACTGATCTGAAGCTACATCAAAAGTCTGTTTAAACTCCCCAATGAAAGCCTCATAAGACACACCGAAACTAGTGCAGTTGGAAAATCGTTCCTCCACCCACCGGAGCGCTTTCCCGGTTAACAAGCCCAAGACATATGAGATCTTACCCTCATCGTGAGAAAATGCTCGGGGCGACCGGTTAAACACCAAGCTACGCTGGAGTAAAAATACACAGCATCCGCCCACACCTCCGGAGAACTTCTCAGGGTGAGGAGAAGTAACCTCTCGGAAAGGTGGCTGATGTTGGGGCTCCAGGGGCTCCGCAGCGCCCCCAATGGGTGCGGCAGACTCGGGACTACAAGCACCTCGGAACAACGATGCCAAATGCTCTAGCTGCTGGTTTGTTTGCAGCTGCCGGTGTAGGAGGGTTTGGAGAATGGAACCATACGCATGAATTTGCTGACTATGTTCAGCTAACGTTCTCTGAAGGGTCTCCGCTGGGTTAGACTGGCCTAATTGTTCTGTCATGATTTTTACAGCCGACTTAACCCACATGCAGAGACACTCAGAGAACTTGTTAAATAAAGAAGTTTATTGAAAACTTAGACAACTGAAAAAACACAAAGAGAAATGATTAGTGGCTGAACCTCAGAATAGGCCCAAAACATTCTCTTACTGGAGAATCCAGGGAAACCGCCAGGGAGAGGATAAGTGTCAGGAAAGAAGCCCCGCTTGCCAGGTTCAGTGCAATTCCAGGAAGTAGCCAGTACCACAACGGGGAACTGGGACAGGTCAGGCAGAAATCGCACCTAGAACAGGTAACAGGGGAAGTTAGAATTCACACAGAAAACTACTTCAAAAATCCTTCACAGCAATTTTTGTAAAAGTTTTCAGAGCTGGCCAGAAGATTACCATGGAGGCAAAAACACTCAGGCGACGAGGTGTTGGCAACCATCCTCTTTATGGTTCCCAGCTGATGAATAGATGTGCAACACCTGTCGCCTCAGGACTCTTCTACTGGCGGCACCTAGTGTTGGAAAGATGTTAGCAGCAGGCAGCAGATGACTCCAAATCCTGACAGTTAGAGGGTGAATCTCAGCTCTAGTCTTGATTTTTGCAGCCTCTCCCCGGTTTTTCTTCCTGCACTGCCCTGTATTTTGCTCTATCCATCTTCCTATCAACTCTGACTAGCTTCGGTGTCCGTGCTGTAGAAAAACCTCTCTTTGGCATGAGGGTGTCATGATATGTAGGTCTTTTTGTTTTGTTAGTCACTTTGTTTTGATATTTTGATTGATTTATATTGTGTCTCATAATTTGTTTCAAAAGCTGTTTACAATACTGCTCTAGATATACAGTTATTGTTTAAAGTGCATCTCTGTCCAGATGAAAAGCAGATATTCCAGCTGAAGCACACAATTTTGTGATTAACAACCATTAACAAGCGATTTTTCGACACCGTTTACAATATCCTCTCAGTCATTAACCTTCCTCCCATGATCAGAGTTTAATTCCAGGTCACTTTTCACTAGAATAGTAAAAAGCTAAAAATGGCTTTATTGTTGTTATGATTTCTACCTCATAAAGCAAATGTGAAGACATGTGATGCAGTTTGCTGCGTCACTGTTTCTTAGAAAAACGCTTAGTTTTACATTTTTCTCTCTAAGATATTATTTGAAAGCAGAAATGCAAA
Organism: Crenichthys baileyi; assembly: GCA_036173005.1. Classification (NCBI taxonomy): domain Eukaryota; kingdom Metazoa; phylum Chordata; class Actinopteri; order Cyprinodontiformes; family Goodeidae; genus Crenichthys; species Crenichthys baileyi. The sequence continues at coordinate 457,170 of JAHHUM010002068.1, read as the reverse complement.
TACAGTAGAAACTGTTCTTTTTGCAAAATATTTCGTGGAGGCAGCAACTTAATCTAGTTGTTCTCATAGAAATGAGGACAATGCAATTATATTGAGGTTTCTCATGAAGCAAACTTTGCAGAGAATACAGTTTCAGCTGTACCTGTGTCAAATCAGTACAGTGTGCTCTGTAGCATAAGCTTAAGTTTGGAACGTGCAGGAAATAATATTTTTTGGCCCCATGTTTTTCTCAGTCTAAATATGATATGACACCAAGTGCCATCTCTTATCAAAATGGTAAAGACAATAGAACATGTCAGGTCAGATGAGATTAAGAAAGAATAAAAAAGCATATAAGAGTAGAAAAGCACCTCATGTCCCCCTGATAGGTATGGTAGCTTTATGATGCTGTGGGCCTGTTTCACTGCCAAGGCACCTATGGCCCTTGATATGGTGGATACCATTATAAAGTATTTGAAATACCAGGACATGCAGGTAAAATCTGGTGCCCTTTGTCAGAAGAATATAAGCTGGTGTCACTGGGTCTTTCATCAGCACAGTGACAAGCATCTGTGGCCAAATAGAGCCAGAAATGGTTCTGATTTAGCATGCATGATTTAATAAAACTGCTTGGTTTTGCAGCATATCTGTGTATATATAAAGAAGCTCTCAAACATTTTCACACCCCTGGTAATACGCCAGGATTTTGTGACGTAAAAAGTTAAACCATGATAAATCAAAGCCTTCCCATACATAATGCGGCATTTATCCTGTACATTTATGTTTGAATACAAACAAATGTGTTTGAAGAGAAGACATTTAAAAGATGCCGACATACATGCACACACCTTTTATCTGATACATTTCTTATCACACATTTTAATTTGATTTTAGCAGTCAGTCTTCTTTGGTGCAAGTCAATATCTTACATCTTTCCTTGACCATATTTGTCCATGTTACCGTGCAAAACTTATCCAAATCTACCAGACTGGGAGGACATCTTGTTCCTCTTCAGTTGACCCCAGAGATTTTCTGTCCAATGTGATTCTGAGCTCTGGCTAGGCTACTACGAAACTTTTATTTTCCTCTAATGAAGTGGTTCTTATGTGGATTTGAACTAATTCTTGACTTGGGCTCACTGTGATGTGAGAAAATAAAATACGTCTTCATGTTGAGCTTTCTAGCAGACACCTGAAAGTTTTAGACCAAAATGACTAGTATTTGAAACTGTTCATAATTTCATCCAGACTGACAAAACCCCCAGTTTCATCTGAAGAAAAGCAACCCCAGAACATAATACTTCATCCAGCATGATTCACTGGCGTTGGGATATTTAGCATGATCTAAATGTTCCTTTCGAAATGAAAGGCATTTGTCTTGAAACCCTACTTCTTAGCTTACACATACAGGGAAGACAGGAGACACAACCACTCCTTCTTGGAAATTCCCGCAGCTCCTGCAGTGTCGCTGTCGGCCTCCTGGCAGTCTCCCTGGCCAGTTTCTATCTTCTCTTTTTAATCATTTTGGAGAAACTCATAGTTTTTACAATGTCATTGTCCCACTTTTTTTAGTAACTGATAACTGTATTCGCTGTGTCATAGTGTTTATAAATAACGCTTTAAAACATTTTGTACCTTTCTCCTGACTGATACCTTTTTACAATCAGTTTCTTTTGACCCTTTGTAACCTGTGTGCAAATTATGGCTTGTGTGGACTTTTGAGAGGCACTGTATGCGAAGCAGACAACCACAAGGATTTGTTTTTGTGTATGTCTGTAAAAAAAACACCAAAGTCTACTTCCCCCCTTGAAAATGGTAGATCAAGGACTTTTCAAAGCTCAATTTGGCGAAACAGAGAGATAGAGAGGGAGAGATAGAGGGAGAGCAGCCACAGAGGGAAAACAAGAAAGAGGATAAAAGGAGAGGAAAACTGCCAGCCTGTTTGCTCCCACCTGTCTTGACTTGAAAGAAGGAGGGGGGGAGACAAAGACGCCTGGGAAGACTTGAAAACGGGAACAAAAAGTACAGAAAAGGAGGAAGAGAGGGAGAGAGGAAAAAGGAAGAGAGCAGATATGTGAGGAGCCCCAAAAGGCACGTCGGCGTTTGAAGCCACAGCACTGGAACAAGCAGGAGCTTTGACTTCATAGAGAATCAGTCCCCGGGTAAACGAGTGGAGTGGAAGGAGACGTTTGATACTGGGAGTGCTGGAAGGGAAGCATTGCTCATTAGAAGCATCCGCCAGCACAGACGTACTAAACCACAACCACACAGCCTGTGATATCTACAGGATAAGGATATGTAAACAAAGCAGAAAGTTATTTTTGAAGAAAATATCAATTGGAAAAAAGTGATTTTAGCTGATGTGTTTTTTCTGTTTATAAATCATTTCAGTTACATTTTTATTTTATATTTAACCTTTATTTATACAATTGTTTTATCAGTCTAAATATGCAAATGATGCCATGTACAATGCTTTTCTTTACACCCAAACTGGTACCTCACTGTTTAGGAGGTAAACACAACAGTCAGCTGGATTGTGCATCGCATAATGTGACCTAAATTAAATGGTGCATGTGCTGATGCAGGTTCTGAGCCTCATATTACAAAGTTTTTTGATGTCAAGAATTATCTGAAGAACAATACACACTGACCAGCTGGGATCAAGATTTATCCCGGGGCAGTAATGTTTTATCTCTTCGAAGGAGGGTCTAAGATCTGATCCACAGTCTCCACTCCCAACCTCCTTTATGACCAATCAGTCTCACCCACAAATTCCACCTCTCCTTTCTATAACCAGTCAGTCAGTCAGTCATTTTCTACTGGTTCTTCCATAGTAGGTCGCAGGGAAGCTGGTGCTCATCTCCAGCAGTCTAGGGGCGGGAGGCAGGGTACACCCTGGACATCGCAGGGCCTTTCTATGACCAATCAATTGTAATTTTGTCACATATTATCTATTGTATAAAACATGTATGCACTGTATGTTCGGTGCCTTCTCTTCATGATGTCATGTGCGCTTTAGCATGTGCAGTGGACTGAATGGAGAGGAGGTCCTTGTACAACCTAATCCTGACCTCTATGAAATCCTCAACGTAGAGAAGTAGCTTGTGGTCTGTCTTACATCAACAAACACACAGAGTTTTTAAACTCAACAAACCAGTTTCTAAGAAAATAAGATTATATAAAAGGAAACATTTTAATGCCGTTACAGTCTGGCTCAAAGACTGCAGGAAGAAGGGAGGTGGCACTGTTTAATCAAAATAATGTGTTTCAATTTACCGACATGTTTAATCAGTTTGTTAGTGATAAAAGAACGCATTGATGTGTGGAGATAGGAATGATGTAAAAACCCTTACCCAGAACCAAAAGTCAGGGGTGTTCAGGGTGAACTCCTCACTGCTCAGTGGATCACCTCCTCTCCCTGAAAAGCAGGCAAGAGCAGCGTTTAAAGGACTGGGAACACACAGGCCCCAAGGTGGGTCTCAAATATCCAGTCTGAGAGGAATAATTGAAACAAACAGACCCTCTACTGGAGGGGTCCTCACAATACAGAAATGGTATGGCCACCTTATAGCCTACACAGTCATCGTGTAGACTCTCAGTTCTTCCTCAAGACTTTATATTCAAATTTAAATCCAGCTACTGACTCAGTTGCCAAAGTTTGTGCCCTTTGTATTTCTTCCAAACTCATTACTGGTCTTTGCTTTAAAATCCTCTCAGTGGTTCCCTTTTCCATGTTGGTTGTGTATTTTTTTCACCAGACTTTTTCCTTCCACCCAACTTTCATTTACTAAGCTTGGACACAGAACTCCTAATAGCCAGTTTCTTTACAGGGTTTCTATGCAGTCCGGAAAAGTATGGAAACTGATTTTAGTCTTTTCCAGGTCTGGATAAGTATGGAAACAAAAAACACAGGTTTCAAAATATGTTGCATTTCCAGACTTTTTTCCCCTCCTTGTGACTTTCATTCATTTTGTCTTTGCTTCCTTGTGTTGTTCCTTCTTCCTTTGCTTGTGGTGTTCCCTGTATCGTATCTTCCTTCTTTCCATAGCATCCCTTCCATCCTTCCTTGTATCATTCACCCGTTCCATCCTATTGTAATTTGGCACTTTATCTCGTGTCCTTCTTTCTTCCTTATGAACTATATCCCTTCTTTCCTTGTGTTGTTCCCTTCTACCCTTCTTATGTTGTTTTTCCCTTCCTTTTTTTCTCCACACTCTTGTGTCAATGGTGGTTTATTGAAAATGGAGAAAACAGGACAAATTACTTCGGTCCAATCAGGGATGCCTTATTTTTATGTGGTGGGTTGCAGGTGATTTTGTCAAAGCAGCACCTCTCTATCATGCACAGTGATTTTGAATATGTTTGTCATCTGTTCTTTAAGAGTAATTCAAACCCTTTTGCCTGAACGTGCACTGCCTTGCAGACTTCATGTTGCATGTTCTCCGTCACACTTGTGAACGACGGAGAGAGTGTGCATCTGTCACTGTCAAAGAAGATTCGGCGCAGGCTCAGATGTGTGCATATTTACTGTAATCAGCTTTATGAGAAAAAATGGCGATACAGAGTTGGCAGTTTGTTGTGTTCATCCTTCTTAATGATGTCCAACCTCTTCTCTGCTGTATAGTTTTACATCTACTTTCCGACATGCAATCTTCTTCTTTTATGCCTCTGCCGGCTTGTTTGGCCCTTCCTTTTCTCCTTTAATTAACAAAGAAAGAATGAAAGACAACATATCTGTGATGTTTCAGCTGTCTTTGCTGTCACATTTAATTCAGCAAGCCTCTGTGTCGGTGTGTGTGTGCATTTGCATTTCATCTAAAAGTGTGTGTATTTGTCATAGGTAAACACAGCACACCATATTTCTGCTTACATTAACCTCAGTAAAACAGTTAACCTGCTTATCTGCAAAAACGTGGAGCTGTGACAGTGGTTTAGCTAGATGCGTAGCTTTGCTGTGAGCGGGTTTGTGAAGGTTCATTTGTAAACGAAAGCTTATGAGTTAAGTGCTTTAATCTTTGTGTGCGCGGCTGCATGCATGTCAGGTGGAGGGACTGGAGCCGACTTTGCATTTTGGTTTAGCTGTATAAACAGGCTGCTCCTCAGTCAGCCGTGCCTCGGCTGCATAATGAAGGACGCCAATCCGCTGAGTTTCCAGCTGTGTTCAGACAGAACAATCAACACGCTGCAGTTTGCACATAAATTCACCAACTTAATTCTTTCATACTGTCTTGCTGTGCCTTTTCTACTCACCTGATTATCATTTTTCTTTTCCTCATTGTCCTCTTCTGTTTGTTTTTTCCCTCTTAGCCTTTGAATTTTTGTCTGCAATTTTTCGCCTCTTAATCCCTATTGATGCTCCAAATTAAATAATTGAATCTACGCTCTCTGTTTCTTTAGTATGATAATCGGACTGAATTGCCAGTTTTTGCTCTATTATGCAGTTTGACAGGGTCAACAACAACCTTGATTTCAATGCTTTCAGAAGGAAAAACAATAGTCAAAGCAAGGCAAGTTTATTTGTACAGTACTTTTCAGCAACAAGACAATTTAAAGTGCTTCACCTGATGGAAACTTAAGAAAAAAGGTACATTGCATGGCATAATAAAGTAAAGTAAAGAAAAGTTGGACTACAAACTGAAAAAGATGTTTTTTCAGTTAATAGTTTGAATAGAGCAGTCAACGAGAACTCTAAAATGCTGAGTGGGGAGATAGTGGGGATGTGGGTGGGATTTGGGGGAAAGAAGGTTTTGGGTCCTCTGTTGAAGTCTAGGGAGATTACACTTGTAGTGATGTAGAAGTCTCTTTCTGGGTCCCCTGTCCTCCATGTTTTATCCTTATCTTAGCAGGCTGCAGTTGTCATTCAGTTGTTGTGGGCTTTCTTGTCGTCTCCTGTATGTGGCCGAGCCTTCTGGCGTCTGATTAACAGAATAAAAAATGTTGGAAGTGAAGAGTTGTACTCTTTATACTCTTTACAAAATCCATCTGCCTTGAAAAGATCTCTGTGTTCACAAAAATATTGACGTTGTCGATAAGGTTCACTGATTTGGCAGCTCGTGCATCTTCAAGCCATTTGTTAAGCATCAGCAGTCTGCTGAATCTCTCATCTCCATGCCAAACTGTTGGCAAAGGTCCACTGAAAACATCTTGATATTGAGACCTTGAACTGTTTAACAAATGAATAAAATGCTCGTTCAGAATTTCTAATTGTTGCTACAAAACATCGAGGGCTCATCTGTGTGTGATGAGGTTTTTCACTGGTGGATGCTCATCTGTGATCGTCAACATTTTCTCTCAGATATCATACACCATGTTGTTGACAAAACTAAGTACTTTGGTGTTTTTCTTGTTGCAAAAGAGTTTAATCTCATCACTGGCTTTATCCCTAACTATTAGGGGTTGTGGCCTGATGGCTGGCTCTTTCTGAAGCCATTTTGGAGGAAACCGTTTGGCAGGCAATCTGGTCTCATACCTCTTGCCTGGTGTATGAAGATGAGCTTTCTTTCAGGGAGTCAGTCTTGTAGAAGTGGAGTTTCCTGTGTTTTCAGTTGGTTTGCTCCAACCATTTGTTGTGACCACAGTCTGCTGCAGTTTTCTCTTTGGTGCTGGGGTGGCAGAGACTTTTTCCTGCAGTCCCGGCCAGGCTGTTTTATCTAGGTGCAGGGTTCTTCCTTTTAGCCATCTTCCCAGATCTGAAGAAAGAGATTCATCCTTCTCGCCGAGAGAGTTCCATGGAGACCTGTCTCTAAATGTCTGAAGGTGCCACATTCATCTGTTTAAACAATCATATCTAAGAATAAACACCATGGAAACGTCCAGCCATCATACTGTTCAGAAGGGAGGCTTGTTCTGTGCCCCAGAGATGAATGTGTTTTGCTGTGAAATGTATGAATCAACATTGCAACAAAAGGAAAAGACTTGGTGAAGATGCTGGCTGAGGTTGGTAAGATAATGTCCTTATCTCCAGTGAAATCAATCTTAAACCGACATGTACTGAAAGGCCACTCAGCAAAGAAGAACACTACTTCAAAATGAATTAATGAAAAGCCAAATTACAGCTTGAAAATGCTCTCAGGGACAGAAACCTTAGTTTTTAGAGACATGTCCTTTGGTCTGAGGAAACAAAGAGTGAAGTGTTTGGACAAAAAGACCATTGTTACGTTTGGAGAAAAGAGGGGGCAGGTTGCAAGGCTGAGAACACCATCCCAATTTTAGAGTACAGAGGTGGCAGTGTCATGTTGTGACGGTTTTTTGCTGCAGGAGAGACTGGTGCACTTTACAGAATAGATGGCATCAAAAGGACAGTACATCATGTGGCAAAGATATCAGCCAGGATGTTAAAGGCTGGGCCCAAATTGGTCTTCTAAATGAGAAATAATACTAAGGATACTAGCAAATTAGTTCCAAAGTGGGTCAAGGACAACAAAGTCAATTATTTGGAATGGCCATCACAAAGCCTTGAACTCAGTCCTTTAGAAAATATGTGGGGAGAACTAAAAAGATATATGTTACAGCAGTTCTGTCAGGGAAAATGGGCCAAAGTTCAAACTAATGTGAGATGCTTTTGGAAGGAACCCCAAAATTTTGACCCACGTTATACAGAAATGTGTGGAAACATTTTACTTAAATACGATGACTATAAATATTCGGTTACAACTGTATCTACACCTGCAGTTTAAACTGTTATGCAGCAACACACTACCTTCAGCTTGGCACTTAATTTCAAAACAATGATAAAGTATTAGTCTCAAGATAATCAGATTTAGAAAAGCAAAGCATAATCACATAATGAAAATTATTTGAATAGAAAAATACCCTACACATCATCAATGAATATAAGTAAATGTAAAAAGTACTAAAAACAAATATTAAAGCACCTATAAAATAAACTAGATTTGGTCTTACATGAGGAAAAAAAAAGTTAAATAATACAAAGGCTGTGCTTGAGTTAGTAAGTTCTGGTACATTCAAGCATTAGTAATAATAGTGACCACCATTAAAGAATTAATTAATTAAATAATTCTCTGTTTAACATATAAATAATAATAAAGAAATGGGTTGTTGATGTCCTCACAGGTTATTTGAGAGTTTTATTTTGTCGGGTGTTGAAAGATGATTCCTCCATTCTTATTCCCTTGAAAGAGTACTGATTGGTTCCCTTGTTTTCTCTCTTGGGAAATGACTCTCATCAAACATCACATTGATTTGAATGAGTCAATAAATGAAAGACTGAGACAGTTGTTTGCAGTCCTGCAATCAGGTTACAGGAGATGCTTTTTATCTGTGTTTTTGCTTCATTATACTTTCCTCTGACCTCTTCGTTCTCTCTCTCCCTGTTTTGTGTTTCTTATCTAACAATCTCCCTTTCATTCCGGCCATCAACCGCTGTCACCGTCTCTCACCTATACTTTTTTTGCTGTGGCCCTGATTAATCCCACTGTCCTGCAGCTTACAATCTTACACTTGAGCCTTTTTTGCCCCCATTTAACACTGATAATCTTTTTCCTTTTCTCCATTGCATTATGTCTCTCACTCTCTCCAGAAAGAAAATGGGAAGGCAGATTGAAGGAAAATGAGAGGCAGCAGGAAAGAGAATTTGTCCTTGCACTTAAACAGCAAAATATTTAAACTGCAGAGGAGTGAAGGAGTAAAGTAGGCAGTCTGGTTTTAGAAAATTAGAAAAAAGAAGAATGGCAATTGAGAAAATTATTAAAATGTCTTTAGGGGTATGGGAGTGGTGGAGCATTTTCCAACACAAGGATAAGAGGACCAACAAGAAGAAAGAAAAAGCATGATTCGTAGAGAGCTTTCAAATGCTGATCTTGGAGTTTTTACCTTCCAAAAAAAAGATGTTTTGTGTGTTAGAAAAGCTCAAAAAGAAAGCAACTTCACTTTCATCTCTTTCCTTTTTTAGCGTGTCTGTGATCTCAACTCTGGAGGATTTCATTTCAGCGCTTTTGAAATCATGTTCCCATTCCCTTTTCTGCTTTGCTTCCTTCCTGCATGCATGTGCGCAGGTTACACGCTTGGCTACAACACAGATTTGCTGATAGAAATCCAGAAGCTAGCACAGAGGTTCCGAGGAACACATTTACCCAGGGACAGGCCACAAAAGAAGAAGGACATGTTAGTGGATCTCTGCGAGACACGCAAGCTAACAAAAATGAATTGAATTAAATGCTAAAATGCATCTCTGTTGTTCCTTAATGCCATTAGAGAAATTTACTGAATATTGCATCAGCCGTTACCTCTGACTTTAACCTCATTGACCTCTTGGTCGCTTCATGATAAAAATCACCCTTCCTTCCTCATCCATTTTAAACCCTTCCCCTTCTCCGATTGTAATTCACTTAAAGGGTTAGATTGTTTATCATCCCATCTGAAGCTGCAAACCACCTCCCTCCATCTTTTACCTTTTATGCCATCCCTCCCCCCTTCTGTTGCCTGCCTGCCTCAGTGCTCTTCATTTTCCTTTTCTAATTTCTTGCGAAGGCTCCTCGACATTTTTCTGGGTAATTAAAAAGAGAAGAGGGAGATTGGAAGGAGGAAGAGGAAAGGAGGTGTGGAATGAAGAGAGACTGAGTCTGAAAGGCTCTGTTGTTAGGGATGAAACAGAAGAGGAATGTATATGTTCTTGCATCCTGAGCTGAGGTAATGATGGACGACTTGTGAGATACAATTGGCCCAAATTAGTGACTGTCATCACAGCAGCCAATCAGAGAGCCAGAAATCCTTCCCATCATCTTTTCGTTGCTTTCTTCTGCCTTTTTTCCTGTCTAATTGCTCATTAAGCAGTTTACGGTGCCTCGCAAAATTACTCCCCAAACATTCTCACATTTTGTTAGATTAGAGCCACAAACGTCAATGTATTTTATTGGGATTTCATATAATAGGACATAGAGTAGGTCACCACTGGTACTTAGAAGGAATATTCAGATGATTTGTTTTTTAAGCATCTGAAAAGTGTGGCATATATTTGTTTTCAGCCCCCTGTAAATACAGCTGCAAATCTGAAGTATGTGTCTGTTTTTGGACATCTAGGGTCTGAAACGTTTCCCTTGTCTTTTTGACAACATTGTTCTAGCTCAGTCAGTTAGATGTGATTTAGAGTGTCTATGAACAGCAATGTTCAGGTTTTGCCACAGATTTTTAATTGGATTTAAGGTTAGACTTAGATTGGGACATTCTAACACATGAATATCATTTGCTGTGAACTTTTCCATAGTGTCTCTGGCTGTATGTTTATGATCATTGTTCTGCTGGAAGGGGAAACTGCACCCCTGTTCCAAGTCTTCTTAAGAAGACTCTAACAGTTTTTTCTTCCAGTATTGCCCTGTAGCCCCATCCATATTTTGTAACCAGCTTCCCTGTCCCTGCTAAAGAGCAACATCCCCACAGCATGATGTTGCCACCATAATGTTTCATTTCACAGATGGTGCGTGTTGGGTGTTCTTAGTGCTTGCAAACCAAACTGTTTAATTTTGGTGTTTTTTGACAAGAGCACTATCTTTCAGATGTTTGCAGTTTTCTCTCCAGGACTTGTTGCAAACTTTCAACAGCACTTCTTATGGTTTTCTTTCAACAATAGCTTTTTTCCTGTCACTCTCCCAAAAAGGCCATTTTTGCAGACCCCCGCCCCCCCTCAACCTCTGCAGAAATCTGGCATCACCCATATGTCTGTTTTCAAAAGACAACATCTAGAAATTAAGCTGAAAATGTGCACTCAACATCTTTGGTTAACCATGGCGATGCCTGTTTGACTGGAACCTGTCCTGGTAAACAGCTGTATGGTTTTGGCCACCGTGCCGCAGCTCAGTTTCAGGGTGTTGCCAGTCTTCTTACAGCCTAGGGCGTCTATATGTAGAGCAGTTCTTTGCGATGACGTACCATGTTGAACTTCCAGTGACCAGTATGAGAGAGTTAGAACACCAAATTTAACCAAGCTGTTTAATATTCACACCTGAGACCCTCTAAAACGCTAATATGACATCTGTTGAAGAAAATTGCTAATTGGGTAATATTTGTACATTTTCACTTAGGGGTTTACTCACTTTTGCTGCCAGTGGTTTAGACATTAATATCTATGTGTTGAGTTATGTTGAGGGGACAATAAATAGACTGTTTTACAAGCTGTACACTGAGAACTTTACATTGTGTCAAAGTGTCATATCTTCAGTGTTCCCCCATGAAATGATAAAAGAAAATTGTTACAAAAATGTGAGGGGGTACTCAGTTTTGCAAGATACTGTGTTCACAGCTAAATGAAAGTACAAAATACATACGTCCGTGGTAATAAAGTGACAAAGCATTGAAAGCTTCAGAGGTGTGAATACTTTTAGATTCTTTGAATGTATTTTTCCCGTTTATCCCTTCATTCCTGCAGTATTATCCCTAATTCTCTGCCACTTCTGCCTCTTTTGCAACATCATGTGCAAACACAGCCATTATAAGGCTGTGAAATCTACTGTGAATCTCAAAAGCGCTAATGATCGAACAAGCACTTAAATAGTACATCTCTCAAACAAACGCACGCACACACACACACACACACACACACACACACACAAACACACGCATATACTCACAACCACACTGAAAGTGTCACCAGGGCTGAAAAACGTTCTCGAGAATATATATGTAATTAAATCCAAAATGCCTCTTGTAAATGCAGGCATGTAAAATTAATGAATTGCATGTTTGTACATTGGAGTAAATTTATGCAAATGCTATGGAATATAAGAGTAATTACAGTGAAATCATAGTGCTGATCGCATTATAATTATGTCCTTTCTCTCTTCCTCTATGTCTTTGTCGCTACTGGTTGGGTTGCAACTTCATCATGTAGGTGAGTGATTTCCTCTGTGTGGTTTATTGCTGTTTTTACATCCCCAACAAGTCTATTAAATTCATTAAAACAACCAACAGAGTCAGTTCAACATATTTTATCATTTTGAAACCCATGTATGCATTACTTATTAGGAACGGTACCACTGTTAGAGATGTATTTGTGACTTTTTATGCAAAACACAAGGAAATCATTTACAGCCCACATAATGTTTTGATATTTAGTCCCTTGGAATAGTATTCAAACCCTTTGAACCTTTTGACATTTTGTCATATTACAACTACACACTTCAGTTTATTTGAAGCTATAGTTTTTACAAACTATAGCAGAAATGCATATCACACAATTTTAATTTTTAGATGTTCAAGGTAAAATTAAACCATGGGTCATTTTCCTTCTGTTTCACAGCTAAGCGCTTTGTGTTGATCCATCACATAGATTCTCATAAATTGCACTGAAGTCTGCAGTTGTAATGTGTCAAAATGTGGACAAATTTAAATGATGTGAATACTTTTGCAAGGCATTGTAAACTGACAGAAAGACACCACAGTGGTGGACAACAAAAATACACACTATAGCTACAAGAGTGTGAATGTGTTTTCTCTATGTGTGAGTGACAGAAGTATGAGGTAAAAAAGAGGGTAAAAAGAAAAAAGGGACAAGCAGAGAGTGATCCAAATAAAAGCTGGCTGTGTGAATAAAGGGCTCTGCAGATTACCATTGAGGAACATGCCTTTTCAGATGTTCCTCCTCCTGCTCTGCTTGTCCCTCTAAGGGCTCCCGTAACAGGCCTTATCTTGGAGCCACGCATGGCTACTCATCTTTGACACTCTGAATATTCACCACATTTTAACACACACACACACACACACACACACTTAAGCACTCTTCCACACATGCGCCTCCCCATTACCCACAGCAAATGCCTAAATGCTGCATGTTCTGGGCTCTTCAAAAGACTACGGTTGGACAACGGTGCGATTTGACACCGCAAAGGCATTGTGGGATGGAAAGAGTGGCTATGAGGGACACTAGTGAGGGCTGCATTAGAGATAGGGCCATCATGTGCCAGCATGGATTAGGAATGTGGTGAATTTTCACTATTTGTGGATGAGTGAGATGCGCGTGCGCTTGTCTATCAGCGGGAGATGTTGCCTGATTTGGTCAATTTTGGCACAGTGAGGAGGGCAACCGTACAGGATGTTATGTTGGGGCATCTATAAGGTCATGCCAAGAAAAACAAGATGTTGTTGGTAGCCTATCACAATAAACAAATAAAAAAAGTGTCTCTGAAAAACATAAATTGACGATTTTAATTAAGTCTTATTGTTTATTCCATATTTAACACAAATTAGATTTTTCCTTTGGTTATTGATTTTGTTTAATATTTCCTATAATTAAACAAATAGCAATAACATGAAGGAAAAAAAATCATTAATTTAAAAAATCTTTAATTTAATGTTTCGTGGCAGCACCTTTTGCAGTAATGACTGCCAACAAGTAGTTTGACTATACTTTTCATGAGCAAACTGCCCAAGGTCTCCCAGATTTGATGGGTAGCACCTCCACTCTGCAATTTTCAGATCTTTCCATAGCTGTTAAATAGGATTACAATCTGGGCTGATGAAGGCAATTCAGAATAGAACAAAGTTGTTTCGTCAGTTATTCTTCAGTGTTTTAGCTGTATGTATTGGTCACTTTCCTGCTAGAGGACCTGGAAAAATATATTTTTGTTTAATCAGTCTAAGGGATATTTTCCACAAAACGTTTTGCTTGGGGCTGCACGGTGGCACAGTTGATAGCACTGTTGCCTTGCAGTGAGAAGGTCCCAGGTTCAATTCCTGGCTGGGGGTCTTTCTGCATGGAGTTTGCACGTTCTCCCCGTGCATGTGTGGGTTCTCTCTAGGTACTCTGGCTTCCTCCCACAGTCCAAATGCCAAAGGCATGCCTGTTAGGTTAATTGGTCTCTGTAAATTGCCCTTAGGTTTGTGAACGAGTGTGTGCTTGGTTGTTCGTGTGTTGCCCTCTGATAGACTGGCGACCCCGCCTCTCGCCCATAGACTGTTGGAGATAGGCATCAGCTTCCCCGCGACCCACTATGGAAGAAGCCGCAGAAAATGACTGACTTCCAGTCTGGTGTACTTGTTTTTCTGCCATAAGTGGGTCTTCTTCCATGAAACTCATCATGGTTCAAAATACAAAGATTGGTGCGATCAAATAGTGACATAACTTGTCCTTGGAAAGTAATGAATAGTTTTGAATGCATTCCATCTATCTGATCAACTGGGGGTTATTTTTTCTCTTGTGTACATGTGCAAAGAAATTGACTCTTATGGGGTCTTTTGTGCAGAGGTCAATATCCATCATAGAGATCCAAGAAAGGAACAGTGGTAAAACAGCAACAGGGTCATGGAAGTCACTGAAGGTTGACCCCTGTGTTCTGATCCACCAGATGAGCTGCTGTAGCTCAGATTCCTGAAGAACTGATGGCTGGTTCTGGGTATTAATGTAAATAAAGACCTCTGACCACCACTAAAAGCACCAACAATAAGTAATTGAGCATCGGAACTGGAACAGGGGAAGACGGTGGCCTGATCCAATAACCCAGGCTTTCTTTAACATCACATGGATGGCCAGCTATGTCACTTACCTAGGGAGACATGGCACCAAGAACCAATGTGATGGTTTGGGCAATGTTTTGTTAGGAAACATTGGGGCATGCAAAGCAAAAATGGTTCAGGAATGGTTTAAAGAGCACTACAAGTTTGATAGGTTGGCTCCAAAGTCTCCAAAGTCCCCAGATCTCAGTCCCATTGAGCACCTTGGGGATGTGCTGGATAAACAAGTCTAATCTATTTTTACTCCACCTTGTAACTTACAGTGTTCTAAAGCTATGTTGTTATATATTTTTTACACTCAATAGCAGCATAGCCAAGCTGTTTTGCTGAAGTTTTGGTCCAAAAAAACCCAGATTGATTTATCTAAGAACAAGTAGAACCTGTTTAGATCAACCAATTAGTGTATTAGGTAATTCTTACCTCCAAAAATCAACTTAACTGATATATTGGCACATGCTTAATTTAGTTTCTCTAGGTCGACTCTCCACCATAAATGGGAAATATTTCTCATAGAATAATGCCTTTTTGTTTAACGTCATGTTTACTGCCTGTTTTTAATGGTGAAAATGGCATATTCTACAGTAACAAATGTGGCCCTGTTGGCTGAATAAATGGTCCATTAACTGACATTTAGTCTGTAGGAAGCAGTTAAACCTTTCATGGCAATATAATTTTTGTGTTATTTATTCATTTTGTTATACATACACAATCTTCTTTATGGTTTCCTTAAAAAACTATTGTAATTATTTTTTGTAGATTAATTTTTTTTGATCTAACTTAAAACTCTTTTGCTAAAACAAGAAACAACATTGTTTTTGACAAAGGGTTCCTGTTATCAGTGCTGATTGGTGTCTGTAATCAAAAGATATCTGCTTGGTAGTCACATCAGCTTGATTTTATATAAAAATAACATTTAAATATTATTTATGCTGTTTCTTAAGGATCATTTAAAGTAAATATCCTATCCGCCAAAGCAAAAAGTAAAACATAAGGCTTAATACCTTTTTTAAATTTATTGAAATATTGGATTATCAGAATTTAGAAAACAAATATTATGATATATTTTTTTGTCAAAATTAAACACTCCTATTCTGAGCACCACTAAAGGCTAAGTACCACCACAGACACTTGTAACCCAGTTTCAGAACCACATTTATTTTTAATTTATTCTCTTTATGAGCTGTAAGGAAACCAACAAATTTGTCTCAAAACCAAACCTGATGAATAAATAGAAAACATCCTAACTTTTCTTTGGCTGTTATTTCAGAGCATTTAGTGAAAAACAACTTTCAAACATATTTTTTGTCCTTGTTTGTCTTCACCTGTTGGACAGTCTAACCTGAGGGAGCCTCTTTTGTCTTTTTCTCTTTTTTAATCTACAAATTCAGGATCTGATGTAACGCCTCTAAAATAATTTGGAGGACCATTTCTGTGTTGTCTTCTCTTACCTTTCATAGCAATGTTTTGGTTGATTGAAACTCGTGAAGGTTTTTCTGACAGTAGGTGACTTTTGTACAGTTTATTTTAATTCAGTTTGTGCATCAACAAACTGTATATATTAGGATTTCAGCTGAATATTGTAGTCTGAGAAAAAAAAAAACAATGCTATTTGTGTCCTTTTGAGCACTGTTGCATCACTGACCTTGCCCTGAGACATCAGAAATGTATAGATCTTCCTTTAAATCCTTTCTCTCTCTCAAATCAATAGGCTAATGGTGAATACAGGACCTTGGCTATAGTTGTGTGTCTACATATTTGTGCGTGTGTGTGTGTGTGTGTGTGTGTCAGTCTGTTAGGTATTAGTCTCTTAAGGCATACTGGGTATCTCCCTGTGGCGAAAAAAGGGGAATTCGGAATGTGTCTTAATTGGAGAATTTTCCCATTTCTTCCAATTCTTTTTTACACTCTGTGAGCTGTAAAAAGCAAAGAGCTACCCTGAGCTCTGCCACTGTGGAAATATCTAAACTTTCTTAGACTTCCACACAGTTGCAGAATAACACACTGATATTCTGTTGCGTTTCAGTCAGCATGTTCCTGCTGCGGTGTGAAGAATTTGCGTATTGGTGCTCCTCTGTGGAGTCCTCTTTCTTTCATCCAGTACACACTCACACACACACACACACACACACACACACAAACACACACCTTCAGAGGATTTACTACGCCGTGTTAGATATTTGCTTTGTCCAACATCTTGGCAATAATACAAAAGCTCTGGGAATATCCACCGACCATTTCTGGAATTGGTTCTATCGCTCTTTTTCTTCAGAGCTAACACGTTATTTTGCCCCTTCTCTATTTTCGCTCACTCTCCCGCTCGTTTGCCGCCTAGGTTCCTGTCCCTTAGGTGAGTGAAGAAGTTTGGTGCACTTTCCCTCCATCTAGGCGTCCCAGTTTAGGACAGAAAATCAGACAGAGTTATACATATTAGATCAGGGGACCAGGGGAACCAAATTACCTTCTCCTGTGGTTCCCAATCTTTTTCCCAACCTCCTATCCTGTTTTTATGCTCCTCTGCTCCACCTTTCTATTCCCATACAAATTTAAATGCTACCGTCCTCTTCTTTCTTGCTGTTACTCAATTTATCCTTGTCCTTTACCTTATCAACATGTGTTGCGTTAAGGCATCTTGATGACTCAACAAAATCCTACTTTAAATATGAAAATTACCAGAAAAATAATTTTCTGGTTGGTTTTACATGTAATTTCTACCTATACTTTTTTCACTATAACTCGTATTTTGATTTTCCTAAAATTATTTTTATAAATTGCCTTGCAAAGTGAAAAGTTCGGCTTACCAACCCACAACCCAAAAATCTATTTTTGTTGCTCCAATTAAAACTTCTCTACCAGCTTTGCACACCTAGAGATTTGAACTTTTGCCCTTTCTTCTTTGCTAAATAGCTCAAACTTATTTGCCATATTCTATTATGAATCCTCAGTTGGTTTTAGGTCTGGACTTTTTCTTGTCCATTCATACACATGAATATGCTGTGATCTAAACCATTCCATTGTAGCTCTGGTCGTATCTGTAGGGTTGTTGTCCTGCTGGAAAGTGAACATTCGGCCCAGTCTCAAGTCTTTTGCAGACTCTAATAGGTGACTCTAACCAGCTTCCTGATCAGAGCTGACAAAAAAGCCTCCCCACATCATGATGCTGCCACAACCGTGTTTCACCATGTGGATGTCTGTAAATAGGCTACAATCTTCAATTTTGGTCTCTGCTAACTAGAACAACTCCTTCTGTGATTTGCTGCGACCCCTACATGGCTTATAGCAAACTTGAAGCAGGACTACTTATGGATTAGATTTGTTCTTGCCAAAATGTATGGATAGATTTGTGAGTGCCCAGCCTATCAGTTTAGGTGGATGGCAATGTATGGTAGGTTTGCAGTTGCACCATGCTCCTGCCATTTTTGAAAGATTGAACAGTGCTATGTGAGACGTTGAAAGCTTGGGATATTGTTTTATAACCTGACCTGTAAGGTTTAAACTTTCCACAACTTTCTCCCTGATCTGTCTGCTGTGTTTCATGATACTGTCTTCATGATACTGTTGGTTCAGTAATGTTCTCTAACAAACCTCTGAGGCCTTCACAGAACAGCTGTTTTTTTACTGAAACTATATTACACCCAAGTGGACTTGATTTACTAATTCAGCGATTTCTAGAATTCATTTATAGGTATCAAAGTAAAGTGTGCCTCAACTAATTTGCACGGCACACTGTTTATATTAAGAAAATTATAAACCCTGTGTTATTTTGCTTCCAATTGAGTTATGCAGTAGTTTGTGCTTGTCTGTCAAACAGAACTCCATTTGGAAACAATGGGAGAGGTTTCGGGGGGTATGAATATTTTGCAAGGCACTGTAAAAAGTAAAATATCCTTCATTTTTAGATATTTTCAACACTTTTACTTCATCTATCCCTCCATCCCGCCACCGCCCCTTCCTCCTTCCTTTAGTGATCCCATCTTGCTTGGAAAATGAGAAGCTTGACTTTTACCTCTCAGTGGCTCGAACTGACACATGGGCAGTAAGCCAGGACATTGCCTTGAAAAGATGTGCTATCCATTTGATTTAGTATCTTTGCTTACATCGTTGTGTTTCTTTGTGTTGTGAATCTGTCACATCTGCAGCACTTCTTTCAACAATTTGTTTTGATTAGAGCTGTATTTTAACCTAATTAACTCTGCATGTGAGGAATGAAATGTGGAGAGGCTGCATACTGCCCCTCTACTTCTGCATACATAAAGCAACTTGGGTATCAAGTCAGACACATGCAAGACACCATTCATGTCTTTTCTTCTTTTCTTTCCTCACTGGCTAAATGGCAATAAATGCAAACCCTGACAGAGGCAATTGGGTCTCTGCTAAAAGGTCTTGCAAAATCATTTGACTTCCATGCAAGAGTGGTTTAGTACCTACCAAAGTCTGACAGATATTCTTAAGCAGCACAAAGACCTTTTAAATCTCCACAGATGCCACAGATGTTGTTTTCCAGGAAAGCCTTCTTATTATACCATCAGTGCACCATTTTTTAATTAATCTAAACATGACTTTGAACATTCACAGTGTAAATAAAAAAAAGTCTAGTTTTGTGTCCTGCAGACCTTGAAACAAATTTTTATGTCCTCTATCCGTTTTTTAAATTAAATTAAAATTGCCCACAAATGAAGCGGAACATGTAGTGTAGCTTTTTTTTTGGCACTGCTGAGGCCGGGGCATTGATTATGCTAATGAGTCGCTCATGCAAATGTTCATTAACAGATAGCGCTCATCAGATCGGGAGCCCAGAAATTTGTGCCCCAAGTGTTACGCTGCGAGGAGAAGCTGGTGAAGTTTATACTTTAGTGAAAGATAAGGTAAGACAAGAGTGAGGAAATGTCCCTGCCTATCAAATGTTGCACAATCAGCTCTTTTTTTGGTGTCTTTTTAGGTAAATATTCTCCTAGCAGCATTTGACTTTCAGGTGAATAACTCCGGTGCAGAGCAAAAATATACTGTAGCTGTCATGTTAAATGTGTTTTTCTTTCAGATTTTGCATCTCTGTTTCTCTGTTGTGTCTCACTAGGTTTCCAATTTTTAACTGCTGTCATAACACACTAACACACTATCATCGCCGGTTAAGCTACAGGATTTAGGAAGAGAAACCTTTGACTGTGTTTTTTCCTTCCACATGTCATGATTTCTTTTCTTTTGCTTTCTTGTATAGCTGTAATTTGTTACAGCTATACAAGCTTTGTATCGTTTGAGGGCTGTCCTCAGGCAGTTCAAGCCTTGGTCAGACTTTTTCTCTGTCCTAAATTTTCCTCTTGCTGTGTCAAAGCTTTTAAACAATGGGTAATTAAGGGATATATGGGAATACTGGTGCATCTTTTGTTGAAAATCAGTGGTATTTTCACACCTGGATCATGATATTGTTTCTCATCTGCTTACAATGTCAAAATGTAGAGATGTGCTAATCAGGCTTTTCCTGGCCGATAGAAATTTCTGGTTTTCTTTGTGGTTTAACCTTCTGATTCTAATTTTGGCTGGTTATAATTTTTTAAGGAACATAATGCATACAAAATTGTTTGTTAATCATTTGTTTAATTCAACAGTTAAATTGATTAACTTTGACCGAGATGTACTCAACAGACCTTTCCTGGTTTTTCTTGGGGGTGTGACTGTAGAAATCTTTGTAGGGGTCATAGGTTTAAATCCGACATTAATATTTTATTGTTTAATCAAACTCAAAAAGGTGGATAGTTGTTGATGTAGTAAAGGTTGGTTGATGTGTTTATTGACCAATAACAGTGTAAGTTTAGTTTTGCCAACCGGTACCGCCATTTTGTACTCACATGGTTCCTTTTTGCCCCTTCGTCTGTCTTTTAAATCTTGCTTATACATTACATTAATCTGAATGTTTGCTTTTTTAAAATTTTACATTGCAGCCAATTTTTATTGAGTATGGTTCTGGTTGCCATGTGGGTCAGTTGACTCTTATGAGATATGAAATGTAATGACCACTAATCAAAACAAAACAACTATTAGAGAGCACCTGCTGACAGATTAAACTAAAGTCAAATAATTTATGTTATACTAATAGAAAATTACTTTAGATCAACGTTTGTCTAAGTGGGTTAGAAATTTTACAATGAATATTGTGCAATTTTGGTGTTTTTCTTGTATACAAAAGGTGGGGTACAAAGACCTAATCTGAAGAAAGTATTAAATGATGAGGCGTTGTGCGGTGCAGTGGTAGACGCAGCCGTCCTAGGTTCAATTCCTGAACTTAAGACCTTTGCTGCATGTCTTCCCCCTTCTCTCTCTGCATATTTCCGGTCTGGTAACTGTCAATAAAGGTCACTAGTGCCAAAAAAATTCTTTAAAAATAAAAAGTATTAAATGATAAATGGTCAAAGTGACCAGCAAAAAGAAAAAGATCCCTGGACAACTGCATTTATCCCAAGGTACGAATTATTTGTCATCAAACAGAAACAGTGAGCAAAACAGTAAACATCCCTTTTCGCTTTTATGGAGCTTGTGTTTCTAATTAAGCATTTGAGACTGTTTCAATAGGCTTTAATCAGAAATAGGTTTGTTTCGAAAGGAACGACTCGGCGTTCAGCCATGCCAGACCCTTAACGCCGTAAGACAGGCATGATTCTCTTTCCCACTGTGCTTCGTTGATCACCACAAGATAAAAAAAAAACAGAGGAAGGAATAAGAGAGTGATATGAGAGGCCTAATTATGTGGTCTGATCATTTGCATCAAAGATAATGAGAGTCTTGGACAGTCTCCCAAACATCTCTTGAGTATTTGTATCATCCTCTGTGTTTTCTTTTTCTCCTCTTCTTTTAATTGAATCTAGTGTATTACCCAAAGCTTACTTAAATGCCAATGTGTGATTTTTTAAGAGAAAAGCCAGAAAACAAAGCTAGGTTTCAGCTTTTGAGGTGAACCTCTTACGTTTACCTCTCAGGCCTAACAGAAATCACTCAACCATGAACATTATGCTAATACTCTCTAAGCTCGCTCACTCTGCCTCCTTTTGTGAGTGTCTGTCATTCTATTTAGCCCGATAAACAAGTCTGATTTTCAATTATCTCTATTCAGATGAGGCCTGCGGCGGTATTAGCTCAGCGAGGGCAGATTGGTGTGCACATTGTGTGTGCGTGCATGCATGGTAGGAGTGGTTCTCGGTAGACATGCTACAATATCGATATATGGTTTTCTTTATATCCAATTTTGGATATTTTGGAACTGTTTTGGTTTTGTTTCTTACATTCAACAACTTTAACATATAAAAAGAGAAGAAAGACCTGCTTCAATTTTTGGATTAATTTTTTTTTAAATTTAGCAGCAAAAATTATGGGAGATATTTTGTGCATCTAATCACTAGGAAAGAATTTTTACTTTTTATCATTTCATGTGCTGATCACTGATCAGAGCTGATCAAGAAAAATTGATCAGTGCATATTTAGCTCTGAGCTCTCTTTGTCTGCTTCTTAGGGTATTTAAATTATGTTTTTCTTTGTATCTGAGGATGTTTTGTATGTGTGTATGTATGCTCTACCTGCAAGGATACATCCCTGGCAGTCATCGCTTTTTTTATTGGGATACTATAAAGCTATAAGTGGTGCTTTCTTTCTTTTACCATCCTCTTATACCCACGGGGTTCCTGTGTTTGACGTATTTGGAGAACTACATCTGACATATTCAAGCAAACAGACCAATAAACCTGGTATTGATCACGTGAGTCAGTTAGACAGTCTGACCCGAAGTGAACAGTCCGATAAGAGAAGGACGATTAAAGCAGAACACAATTCATCTTCCTTCCTTTCTCTCTTCCTCTCCCTCCTTCCCTTTTCCCAGAATCTCTCTCTCTCATCTTTCTTCCTCTACTTACCCCGCCCTTTCTCTCACCCTCCCTTCCTCTCCGTCCTCTATTTATGAATTCCCCTTGCTCAATGTGGTGGCCGATGGAGAAGTTTTTAGTATGCAGCCTCTCTCAAGGACGGAGCCTTGTTAGAAAGCCTATTGAGCTGTGGAGCAATAGCTCGCTGCAGCCCGGCAGTGGACTCAGTTCATCTCTCCCTCCCTGCATCCCTCTCTCTCCCTCCTTCTCATTAATGATGTATTAGTTTATTAGGCGTTGGATATTGGGTCGGGGACCCTGCGACGGACTTCATCACGACGCAGCATAGAGAAGAAACACTGCGAAGAGGAATAGGGTATAAGAAACCGGAGGTGCATACAGATGTACGACCATCCACTAAAGTGCAACACATGCTACACATACACACACGCACACACACACACACACACACACACACACACACACATACACATACACACAAATCTAAAATAAACATGCTGAAATTTAATAACGCATGCACACTCTGTCAGTATTCATGAACACGAACGGCTCACTCCGGTGATTCAGTCAGAGCGCTTGGATTAGGAAGTCTGCTCGCGCTTTTGTTGATGATGCTGTTAGCAGAAAACAACGGCGTCTGTAAGCCACAGCCTCCATGGTCACCAGGACCTGAGGTGATTTCCCATAATGCATGTGCTCTCTATATAGCCTTTCTGTCATGCAAAGTGATACATTTCAAGTGCCATACAGCGATGATTGTGGTTTTGTTGCATTTGTTTGCGGAAGCATTATGGAGCAGCCTGCTGTATAATTCATACAGTGCAATGTTGAACTGTCATGACCCTTTAGTAATCCTGTTTATATAGCATTTTATTTTTCTTGGTTTTTTATGTCTTTTTTCCTGTTTATCACTATATTTTAGTTAAAGATCTTTGATTTTATTTTGTATTTTATTAGGTTTTCCAGGTGACTCACTTGTATTCATAATTTCAGACATTTTCTCTGTTTTTCTAACAGATTTTTATCAACATTTTTTATGTTACACACATTTAAACCCACATTCTTGTCCTTGCACTAAGAGATGAGAGGAGCACTCACTAAGTGAATAGGAGTATGTTGTTGTGATGTGTGTGTGTGTTTGTGTAGCCAGAATAAGCTGAACCATATGTATGTTGTTAAAGGAGGGAGCATTTGTGGTTCAGCGTTAACAACGGTTTTCAGGAAGATCAGAAGACCCCTTTCAACTTGGAGCATTTTAATTCTTCCTTTATCTATGATGATTTAAATCCTGGTAAAAATATTTAAATACATTTGGTGCATAAATATAGGAATAAAGCTCTTTTCTTGTACCTAGTGATATTAAAGGTCTTAAAAAAATGTTTAAATAACATTTAGTAATTTGGTTTATGGTTTGCTTTTGAGCCACAACATTCAATCTTTTGTATAAACTATTTATTTCCTTAAGTACAAAATCTGTTTTAATTCTACAGATGCACAAATCAGAATTTTGCGCACAAATTTAAATCTCCACGTTTTGTGAAACTTTTCATTTAAGCTGGTTCTGATTACTCGTTAAAAACCAGAACATATGAACATATTAGAAATTCAAAATGATTTTCCCAGCTTTCGTGCTGTGAGCATCATTATTTACATTTAGAGCAGAGACGATATAATGTGTGATTAAGAGCTGACATTTTAAACTGGCCTCAGCATTTTACATTAGCTTGGTTAGTGCAGCTAACATTACAAAAACTGCCATTTCCATTTGTAAGATGGAGAAAATGTAGATCCTTTCCTAAACTTTGAGATTTCCAAATCGATGCCAGCATTTCTAAATCCAATATGTTGCTTCACAGACAGCGTTTGAAAAGTTTGAAAAGATAAAACAGTGCTTAGTTCTGGTCAGCCTTAGTGTTATCTGCTTTAACTCTTGCTCTCTCTTGCTCTCTTGCAACCTGAATTATCCAGCAGACATGTCTCGATAAAATATAGCTATAGTTTATTTTTAAACATCTCACTGTTACGGCTTGCGAGGTAGAGGACCCCAGAATGCAGACTAGTAGGCAGCATGACGGTAAGTGAAAAAAAAGGATTTAAAGGATTAAAGGATTCAGGCAAGACAGGCAAAAGTAGACATGGACAGAGTGGCAAGATAGGCTTGGCATGAAACATGAGCATGATCCAGAAGACAAGACATGGTTTGAAAAATGTTTCCCCGCCGTGTAACTGAACAGGTGTGTATTTAGTGTGAACCAGTGTGAACCAGGTGGAGCAAGGAGACAGATTGACTTAGAGCAGGTGAACCGAATAAAGTTAATTTAACAGGACAAAACATGGCTTGAGCAGAACGAAAATCCAAGGATACAAACTAATAGAAACATAACTAGAAAAATCTGAAACTAAAGCATAACCAGGAAGATAATAAACAGAAGCATGATTCAAAATCTAAGAATAATAACAGAAGAACGATTGAAAACCTTAACTGTGAAAAACATATAAAGAAAAAACCAGAAACCAAAAACCAAACAACCCCAAATCATAACACTCACTGATACTGAAAATAGCGAACATTGGTTCTTCTTCACTCGGTAACATCAACACTAAAGAGTGCTCTTGTGCTTAGACATGGTGCGTTCATTGGATAGAAAAAGGTTGGAGTTTTGCGTTTCTGACCAGCTGATCATCAGTCATGACCAATCGAGCTGAAAGCCCTTTGAAAAGTTTAATCTTTTTAAACAACATTTTTTTACATATAGCTTCAAATAAGCTGTCAGGAATTTCACAGGCCTGACACACCTGCCCCTCTCGTGTCTTTTAAACTGTACCATACTGATGACACTCCATTTTTGACTGGGATAATTAAAAAAGCTTCAGAAATTAATGAACACAAAAATGTACATAACAATTCACATGTATCAAACGGAATACAAGGTGTAAAGTATTAAGCACGTCTTGTTGCGCTATAACTAAGTCCTTTTAATAAAAGCTTAACTAATAATGTTCTGACTCATACAAATAATGCTTGCTCACACAATCAAATCTTTGTAGACTCGATGTCCAGTTCAGCAGCTTCAGGTCAACACTGCAGTAAAAGATGTTGGATGAGCAAAAGACGTCACTTTTGGTCTCTTCTTTTGGTTCTGGAAATTTTTTTGGCCTTTTTTTAATGTACAAGGTTTCCAAAAAGGAGGTGGTAATTCTTCAGCAGGGGCTGGGAGATTATATGTTCTGGTAGACGTTTGGTGGCTCATTCCAGTTTGGATTGGGATAAAGTTCACAAAAAAATTCAATTCAGTTTATTTGTTTAGTGCCAGTTTACAACAGCTGTCATCTCAAAGCACTTTACAAGACAAAATGATCAGATTTATACAAAGAAATATATAATTGAATTAATATAGTCATATTGACAGATTCAAATCCAGTTACATACATTCTAATTTGATTCTACGTATTTAACAATTCTGTCAAAGGATATCTGACATTTTACTGTCAGCAGACAAGCTGTTAAAAGTGTACACAAAATATGCTGATGCTAAAGCACAAAAATGCTTGATAGCACTAAAAAAGAACTGATTCAAAGTTGCAACAATCATCTTGCCTAAGCATTGGTACATAAATAAGCATTACTTGCTTGTGCAGGTAAAGTGACTGATAAACAGAGAAAAACCTGTATCTCTCTAAATTGAGCTTTCTTTTAAATGCTGTCTTTAAACAACATAAGCACAGAGTGTGAAATTTACTGTAACTGTATTTGTTTAAGAGCAAGAATCTCAGAGAAGGAGCTATGATGTAAATTATGCCCCAATGGGTGCAACAGATTTTTCTAAGTGAGAGGGAAATGTTAGTCAGGAGGCAGTCTGTGCACATTCAGGCAAAGCACAGGTCTGGTTAGACGCCGTATGTGAAAAACACCTGTGCTTGTGCCATGTGGGTGTGTTGGGCTTTAATTCAGTTTAACCAGCTTTGTAAATTTGGCAGATTTGTTCTGAATAACATTTCTTTTAAACGTTGACCAGTTGCATTAACAACAAACTGGTGGGAAACTTTGAAATTCACAGGGAATTAATTGTTTTTTTTTGTACAAAACTGCTCTAAAATTCTATTTAGCTTTAAAAGAGTTTTTATAAGTAAATTTGTTAATAAGGGCAACATGCTGCTGTCATTTTGGGCGTTCACTAAGGGAGCCTGCAGCTGTCAGCGTGTTTATTTTACTCCTCCTCTATCTATCTCAGCAGGTTTGCTCTTTCGCCCTTCCTCCCTCCTCATCTTCCTCTTTCTGACGTTTGCTCAATCATAACTGTTCTTCTGGCCCTTATGGAACAACACTGTGATAACTTCCCTGGCAACTCCTGCAGAGAGCGTTTTAATGGCATCACAGCTCATGTTTGCCAATGAGCCATGATAGTCTGTACACACCACAGAGTTTCCACAGAGAAAGCTTGATGTGATAGGAAAAATGATGATAGAAAAAACGTGACACAAATTCACACATATGCAAATTAAAATTTCACAGCTAATAAAGACATATTAACACATTTTTATTTGCACTTGCTACATTCAAAGACCTGCCATATGGTATGTCAATGATTCATTTATTTCATCAAACATTATTTCACCAAAACAACAGGTTGATTTCAGTATCTAAGGATGTCAATATCATAGAATATCATAGAAAGTTATGTCTGACCTAAATATCGTTCAGACATGAAAAAGCATTCCAGCAACGCCTTTGTGATATTGTAGGATATGTAGTGTGATATGCAGCTAAAATTTACGTAAATGAAAAAGCAAGACTAAAAAATGCAATTTCTGGGTCTTATGCTACACAGTGCAGACACTCTGGCTTCACTAATGTCAACACAATCCCTTCAGCATGCCAAATGCTTGGATTGGTTGACATGGCAACAAAATTAGTTACCGCAGAGCATTAAATGTTTAGCCTGTCATGTCATATATCTGGTTTGTTTAGTTTTCTTTTGTCTCTCATTAGTGTTTACTCATATCACTTGTCTTTTTTACAAAATGCAAACTTGTTTACCTTTACATTGCTGATTTTAGGGTTGCAGACACTTCCTGTGTTCCTACTACATTTCTTGTATAATTATAGTGGTGTAATAATGCATAAACAGACTCATTTTGTATCCATCTCATTAACACAATAGGGCTAGCCTTTATGTTCCAATTTTTTGTTGCGTTAAAGTTAAGGCTGCTTTATGTGAGTCAGAAGCCTACCCCTTCTGAAATTAAGCTAATATCAAGAAAAGCGAAGCAAAGTAATAAATACCATAGTACTACAAAAGCAAAACAGTAAATAAGTTATTTGAGTATTTTCTTCATCATGAAGATAATGTTTATGTAACTAAAAAACGGATACATCAACGCAGTTGTTGTTTCTTTAGGTCGTCATATACTAAATTAAATACAGAACATTAATAATGTTACCATGTGCAATCTGTTAGCAGCAAACATATGTTTACATGGTAATGATATGGAATTGAATACTTTATTGTCATTATTTATTTGGTACAATTTAAATAATCTTATTACTTATGCTTTCTTCAACATCTTTAGCTGAAGAGAGCAATCCGACATACAGAAATAAGACTGTAACACTGCTCTGTTCTTTTCAAAGTCCAAAACTCTACAGCTGCTAATGGACGAGTTTAGGTGTCAATCTTAGCTTTGTTCTTATTATTCTGTGAGAATGTTTGCTTCTCTACAGTAACACTAAGTGTTTTTGCAAGATAATGGCACACTATTGAAAGACGTTTTATTAAATAGGTTACAGCTTGATTTTTTACACTTAAGTATGCAGTTGAATATTGTTTCTCAGTTTTCACACTAACAAGGTCACCTCTTGTGCAAAATATTGTTCCCAGCATTGTGAATTAATAAAATCAGTTGATAACCAATAGCACAACAATAATTGCATCACTCTCACTCTGGATTGGAAAAGAAGATTAAAGGGTTGAAATTAATGATTGTTGGCAGCTAAGGTTACTGCCAGGTTTCATTTTTCATATCTTAGGGCTGCAGCCTGAAGAAGATGAGGATTAAACACACTTTGCATTACAAGAAACACTGCATGGATTTCCTTAAAACCTAAAACTAAGATTTACCTCACATTTTCATGCATTGTTCCTGACCTGGCTGTGAATGGTATAATAAAGTGTCAACATATGGAGTTCTCTGCAGGGAACATGCTGTGATCTGGTTTGTAGATTTTAAGGTAGTTAAGCATATATTTTATATTCCAACTCTTAATGGTTGTTATTGTTATTTATTCATGTATGCATGGCCTTATTTACTTGCATGACCAGAGGTGGAAGAAGATAAGTTATTTAGTTTATCTTCTCCATGCTTTCCTCCCACACTTTGGTTTCATCCATTCTCTTTCAATCTATACAGCTTCTCTCTATTGTGCCCTTCCCTTGGAGACCACAAAGGCAATAAATAAAAGGTGTTAGAAGGTCAGTCTGTGTAACCTGTGCGAACCGTTTGTATAAAAGCCACCAAACTGCTAAAGCTAGGTCCCATTGAGCTATCCTGGGGTTTAATGTGAAAACTGTCTTCTCCTGCACTTTGTGCTTTTCATGTATGAAGGCCCATGTTTCCTCATTGTCCAGTCTGACAGAAGCAAAAATGTAGAAATAACCAGCAGATTTCAGAAGTTCCAGGGTCGAGACATTAACTCCAGTCACCAAAGACTTATAGAGTGTCAGTTCAAACCGAAAGTGAGAGACGGAGAAAAATAGTCACACACCTGTCAGCCTATGCCCTTTGTGCTCTTTGTATTCAGGCTCCACGGCAGCCTTGGGTTCCACTTAAAGTCTAAGTGCTAAGTCAGTAATGGTATGTAGAATTGCCATTCGCTTGACTGTGGAAAGGGGGTTTGGAGAAAAACAGGCTGAGATTGAAAATGAATGTGAACTGCATGATTGTCTGCCTCCTTCCGTTCCTTTATTGTTCCGTATTCTCCCCCCGTGTCATCGTCTCTCTTCCTCCTCCTCCTCCTCTCCTTCCTTCCCTCCCTCTCTCCAGAGGGATTTGACTCTAACTGGCCTTGGCGCCCGTAATGAAACCAAATCTATTTAAAGCCAAAAGCGATGCAAGTTTTAATTTCCTATTCCAGACTTAACCTTTTTGGCTGTGCTGCATTTTCACATCCACTTAATAACTTTTTACCCTGCTCTTCCTCCTCTTCATCTTCTCCTCCTTTGCTCTCCCCATCACTCTCACTCTGTGGCTTCCTCTCCTCCATCACTACCCCCCACTACAACCTCAACGCCCCTCCCTCCATTGCTCTCAGTGGCGAGGCACAGGCTGCCTCTTCAAGGGCAATATCTGTCAAATGATTCCCCTGTGAAATTAAGACAGAGGCCATGAGAGAGAAACGTGAAGGGGTGGGGGGTGCAGAGTAACAGGAAAAAGCGAGGCTGGTGTGTTTGTGAGAGGGGGAACCAGGTGGAAAACCTTCCTTCTTTCACTGAAATCAATCTCATCTGACAGGGAAAAAATTAAAGCAGTTTAAAGATAGCTCTGGCAGCATCTCCCTTTGTTCCCGTTTTTACATTAAAACAGAGCCGTCTGGGAAATAATAGACTCAAGGAAAGAGGAGGGAGGAACAGCTACAAAAAGACTTCAGAAAAAAGGAGATTTTCTCTTGTATTTTAATGACCATAGCCCATGCATTAAGCTGGTTCCTTTTAAAGAATTATGTGATTATGTTTTATATGTAATTAGAAAGGAAATACATCAAAAGGGAAAAACTGGAACCAAATCACATAATTTTATTGCATCTTAATAAATTAGAATATTAATTTATTTCAGCAATTTTTGTCAAAAAGTTAAAATTGTATACAAAACAGACTACTGACACAGTGAAATACTTTAAGAATATAATATTTAAAATGTTTATGATTTACCTAAAACTCAGTTCCGATGTAAGTTAAAATAATACATAAGAGCAATAGAAATACGAGTTTTATTTTAGAAAAATGCTATGCCTTCATAGTTGACCAGCAGAGAGTCAGTGAACTGGTTGTTGCTTAAGAAGCTGCCTGTTCAGTTTATTGTACCTAGGCATATTTAATGGAAGGTCGAGTGGAAGAAAAACCTTTGGGAGGATTTTGAAGTAAAGCTCATGCAAGAGTTTTGAGGAGATTCGGAAGCTTTATGTCAGGGTTGGTGGTAGACCCACAGGCAGAGCAGAGCCGAGGAGCATGGTGGTAAGTGATAATAGTTCTTTTAATGAATAGCTGATCAAGACATACAGGTTCAGAACAGGAACAAACTAGTCGTCAGCAAACCTGGCTCGATTGGTAGATCATAGGGCAATTAACAAAGAACCGACTGCGTAACACACACAGGAGTCCGTGGAAGTTAGAAGAGGAAGCAGCGAGGAATAATACAGATGAACAAGCTTATATACAGAGGGAGGTGAAGTATGAACCAATGAGAAGGGGAGACAGGTAATCAGCTGAATAGTAAACAGGTGTGATGACCAGCTGCAGGGAACTGAGGGAGATAATGTTGCTATGGCTACAGGTGTAGGGGAACACAGAGACCTGGAAAGAAACTGGACTAATGACAAACTCAGGGAAACAGATCCAAGGAAAATTATAACCAAACATAAAATCTAAGAATCTGGAGAGTAACGACTAACAAGAGTAATGTGAGGACATGAGGAAAAACCTAACTCTGAAAGGTAAACAAACACAAAACACCAAGTGACAGACTTCAACTAATGATTCCTGACAGAGAACATAAACATGAGGGACTAACCAAAAGAGAACTATACTAAATAACAAACCTGGGGGAAAAAACTCCAGAACACCAGAATCTAGACAGTGATAACTTAACATAAGTAACTTCTAATCAGAAAGTAACAGAAAAACACAGAGAAAAAGTAAACTAACAAAAAACCCAAAATGGCAGATCCTTAAACTTTAGACTGTGACCAAAGTGTTTT
This sequence comes from Crenichthys baileyi, assembly GCA_036173005.1. Classification (NCBI taxonomy): domain Eukaryota; kingdom Metazoa; phylum Chordata; class Actinopteri; order Cyprinodontiformes; family Goodeidae; genus Crenichthys; species Crenichthys baileyi. The sequence continues at coordinate 425,899 of JAHHUM010002068.1, read as the reverse complement.
AAGACCCACCGCACACAGACATATCCAAGAAATGGTCTACAACTGTTGTGTTCCTTATGTTAAGCCACTCCTGAACCACAGATGAACTCTGTACCATCTTTCTATGGTTTAGGAGTAAAAAGACTGTTGCCCAAAGATTTATTTTCAGATGAAAGTAAATCAGAATTTGATTTAAATCTTGCATTTGATCTAAAAATCAAGAGTGAAGAAGCCACAAATCCAAGTTGCTTGAGCTTCGGTGTGAAGTTTCTGCAGTCGGTGATTTGGGGAGTTGCTGTTGGTCCACTGAGCTTTATCAAGCCCAAACTGAGTGCAGCTGTCTACACAGAATGTTTAGAGCACTTCATGTTTACTTCTACTGGCAAGCTTTATAGTTTTCCAGCAGGACTTGGCACCTGCTCATACTGCCAAAGGGACAAAAGCTGGTTCATGACTATGGTGTTGCTGTGCTTAATTGGCCAGTGAACTGGCCTCACCTGAACCCATTAGAATCTATAGAGTATTGTCAAGAGGAAGGTGACAGACCCTAGACCTAACAATGCACGTAGGTTGAATGTCACTATTATAGCAACCTTGGCTTTCTTAACACCTCCATGCCATGCTGTATTTATGCAGTAATTTATGCAAAAGGAGCTCAAACTATTGAGCGCATATATAAATTCCTTTTTATTAGTCTTTTGTAGTTGTCATTGTCAGTAAGCTGTTCTCATAAATGAGTTTCTCCTTTTTTTCAAAGATATTGAGCTGCAACAGTAAAATCCTGGACACATGATGTACAAATTTAGAACAAAGGAGTCTGTTTCACATTATTCTGTTTCCATTAAAAGCTGAACATGAGGTATCCAGATTACTGGACTTTTTTTTTTTTCTTTTATTCTGAGCTATAGTCAAAACTGGGCATGTCAGCAGTTAAAATCACATTATGAAACACTGAGTAATGTTGCTTTACCCTGAATGCTAACTCCGAGCCTCATATCATCTCTTCCGCCATCTCCTGTTAAAATTTGCTACTGCATCCAGGGAACAATATACAGAAGTCTGACCCGCCTTTCTGTCAAAGTTGTCTGTTAAAATTTCAAATGTTTTCCCTCCATCTGATTTGCATTTATCATTGTAATAAATTTCTTCCACCTAATTATTCAGTATGTCAATTATCAGAGCTGATGGCCTGATGGTGCACCTCGAGAGCTTAAATTTACAACCCTATTCTGGAAAATGTCTAAAATGAAATTAACTTTTTACAAGGTGTCATCTGTGGCTTTTAAGTGGTGAAATTGAAGTACCACACCCCCCACCACCCCCCAGCCCACACCGCCACAGCCACCATAGCCACCTCATAATGAGGAGCCATTATTAGGCCGTGATTGGAGCTGGGGTGCTGATATTAAAAGTGGCAGGAGAGGCAATATCACCACAGTGTCTAATACCCCAGCAGATATGTAATATATTTTAAGACAGCTGTTCCGCTATTTATAATTAATAGCAATTTTGTCTCAGCAAAAAAAGTGGAAGACAGTTAACAGAGAATCGATGTCACCCCAACATAGTGCACTTATTTTTTCTTCTTCTTTTGTGAGTGTTTGGTCCAGGTTCTGCAGGGATTATATTAATACCACGAGTGGTTCTGTGTGTGTTCTGCAAGGAAGTCAATCCCTCTTTAATTCAGAGTAAAAATAAGTGCAGTGCAAACAATAGAGGAATGAAGTCAGGCTCTAAAGACACATGAATAAAAATAATCTGTCTTTATTCTCGCATCGCACAGTCATAAATCACTCCTTCCCAAATGACAGTCTCATGTACAGCGCGCTGTATCAGGGTGGCAAATGACTCTATCTTATTATAGCAATGTAGCACATAGCAATATTATCTGCTGTGGAGTATTGTAGTGCATGTGTCTCAGCGCTGTGCCCTGGAGCAGTAGCCAGATTACGCCGGGCCCAGCGACAGTCTTATAATAAGAACTTGCCCATTAAATCATATCAGCGCTGCTTTTTATAGGCCAACACCTCGGCTACTATGAAACTGTCTATCACGCAGAAATGTGTGTCACAATTTGCGTGGAAGTGTGTGTGTGTGTGTGTGTGTGTGTGTTTATGTGTGTGAAAAAAGCGTAGTGTGTGTTAAAAGGTAGTGTGTGAGACATTCTGGGAGGAGACACGTGTGTGTTTTACCAAACGTCGCCGGCGTGTGAGCTTCTCGCCGCTGCTTCTGACAGCGTTTCATCTTCCTCTTTTATTAGATCAGCCTCGCTCTGCTGTCACCTCTCTTTTCCCTGTGCTTACATCACACAAATGTGCACACACACGCACAGACATTTATGCAGACAGCACAACGACCATTGCCTCACGGGTTGGCATAGGCTGGTAAAGGATTCTCACAGTATGATAACCTTGAATAAAAGGTCTTTGTTTCATCACAGTATTTAAAAATAAGATGTATAATACATCTTTATCACATAGATAGTTATTTATTTTTTCTTTGGTGCATAAGCTTCAGCTAAAATATAGAATAAACACTCATTAAATTTATGCTCAAGCAGGTTAAAAACTAATTTGTATATTAGGCAGGCTATCTGCTAAGGTAGCCACCCTGCAGTCTGTTTTTAAGGGACATGCAGCTTGTAGCTCACAAGATGTAATTTTAAATAAAGATTCACTAGTCAGCCAGAGGTCGCTAGATCAGTTCTTTTTAGTGATCCACAAGTAAAAAACTGTAAAACCTGAACTTTTTTTTCCTTTTCATTAAATGCAGCAAAACTTGGAACTCTCATTATTTTTCGTCTATAAACTGACCGTGTGTTAGGTTGATGCTCTTCTATGCTTTGGTGCATGAATTGATATAATCTTGGATTTTTTTAATTTTCTGTTGGACACAAAATTATTATCTTTATCAAAGAACCTGTTGCACATCTGTCTATAAATGTTGTAGTCCCTTGAAAGAAAATCTGAATCGGTTCAAATCAGAACCAGCAAGTGAGATCTCAAAGAAAAGTGAAAATCAGTATCAGCCAAAGGTCTGATTGGTGCATCTCTAGTTGGAAAACAGTGTTACCTTCATGGAATTCCTTTAGCTACTAAACCATAACTGTCTGTGTTTTTCACAGCCTAAAATATTTCTACATAAGCAAATTTGTCTTTCTTTCATACATGTGGAAATATGTAGGAGCCTTCTTTCAGCCACCTGATTAGCACTGAGCAGCAACAAGTGAGGGAGGGGCAGGGCTGGTTACTCTATGTAAATCTTATTAGAATGATTTTAAACCTTAGGAATGATGTAATGGAAAAATGTTAATGATTTAAATACCTACCTTTGTTATTCAATGGCTACTCACTAGATTTTTGTTTCCAAAATGGTTTCCAACAGCACTTTCCAGGTCAACTACGTGTGTGAATATCAAAATCGATGAAAGCTTTGGCAAGTTTAGTTAGGTTTAACTATTGGACGTTTCCCTAGTTTGTGCAACCCTTCTTCTTCTCCCCATTTTTATCATTGTTTTGTAATTGTTGCTGCCTGTTCACTTTGTTGCCATAACCAGATGTTTTTAATGCTATAAAGTCGAATTATCCTCATACTCGTACTCGTCGTACTCGTCGTCTTCTGCTTTATCCGGGACCGGGTCGCGGGGGCAGCAGATTTAGTAGAGATGCCCAGACGTCCCTCACCCCAGACACCTCCTCCAGCTCCTCCGGGAGGAGCCCAAGGCGTTCCCAGGCCAGCCGAGAGACATAGTCCCTCCAGCGTGTCCTGGGCCATCCCCTGGGCTTCCTCCCGGTGGGACGTGCCTGGAACACCTCCCGAGGAAGGCGTCCAGGAGGCATCCGATATAGATGCTCGAGCCACCTCAACTGGCTCCTCTCGATGTGGAGGAGCAGCCCCAGTCTGCTAGTCCAGAGGCACTGTCCCCGACCGCCACGCAATGTTGAAGAGGCGTGTCAACCATGACAGCCCTTCAACATCCAGAGACTTGAGGTACTCAGGGCGGATCTCATCCACCCCCGAAGCCCTGCCACCGCGGAGCTTTTTAACCACCTCGGTGACATCGGCCTGGGTGATGAAAGAGTCTAACCCCGAATCCCCACCCACTGTTTCCACCAGGGAATGCGTGATGGCAGGATTGAGGAGATTCTCGAAGTACTCCTTCCACTGCACGATAATGTCCCCAGTCGAGGTCAGCAGCCTCCCACCCCCACTTTAAACAGTGTTGGGGAAGCACTGCTTCCCCCCTCCTGAGGCGCCGGACGGTTTGCCAGAATCGCTTCAAGGCCAACCGGTAGTCCTTCTCCATGGCCTCACCGAACTCCTCCCAGGCCCGGGTTTTTGCCACCGCCACAGTCCGGGCCGCGGCACGCTTGGCCTCACGGTACCCGTCAGCTGCCTCAGGAGACCCACAAGCCAACCACAGCCAATAGGGCTCCTTCTTCAGCCTGACAGAAGGAGTCTGTCAGGCTGCCGATGTCCACCACCGGGTTCAGGATTGCCGCCGCAACAGGCACCGCAGACCTTACGGCCGCAGCTACGGGCAGCAGCATCGACAATAGATGCGGAGAACATGGTCCACTCGGACTCCATGTCTCCAACATCCTATCGGGGAGGCCATTCCTCCTGATCATGCCTCTCCAGGTGTCACTGTCGTTTCCCACGTGGGCGTTGAAGTCCCCCAGCAAAATAATGGAGTCCCCGGGAGGGGCACTATCCAGCACCCCCGACAGGGACGCCAAGAAGGCCGGGTACTCCGCACTATCGCCCGGCCCGTAGGCCGAAACGACAGTCAGAGACCTGTCCCCAATCCGAAGGCGCAGGGATGCGACCCTCTCATCCACTGGGGTAAACCCCAACACGAGACGGCTGAACTGGGGGGCAAAAAGCAAACCCACCCCAGGTCGCCGCTTCTCCCCGTGGGCCACTCCAGAGTAGAAGAGAGTCCAGCCCCTCTCGAGGAGATGGGTTCCAGAGCCCATGCTGTGTGTGGAGGTGAGCCCGACTATTTCTAGTCGATATCTCTCGACCTCCCGCACAGGCTCAGGCTCCTTCCCCCCCAGTGAGGTGACATTCCACATCCCTAGAGCCAGCCTAAGCATCCGGGGATCAGGCCGCCGAGGTCTCCACCTTCATCTGCCGCCCAATCCTCTTTGCACCAGTCCCTCACGGATCTCCCTGCAGGTGGTGGGTCCACTGGGGGGATGGCCTCGCATCTCTCAGGAGGAGCAACCCAGCCACCAGCCGCTCTCTGACGGGTCCCGACCCCAGGCCTGGCTCCAGGGTGGGACCCCGGCTATGCCATAACGGGCGACGTCACTTGCCTGGATCGTATAGTCCTCATGAGGGTGTCTTGAACCGCTCTTTGTCTGACCTAGACCTAGAGCCTCTTTGCCATGGAAGACCATACCAGGGGCATTTAAGCCCCAGACAACATAGCCTCTAGGATCATTCGGGCACGCAAACCCCTCCATCATGTTAAGGTAGAGGTTCAAGGAGGGGGTTGAATTATGCAATAGGGGGAATATCCTATTCTGCTTTTGTAGTGCAAATCTGCCCTGACACTGTACGTAGCCTGACCCAACATACTGTTCACTTAAGTTGCCAGGAGAAGGCATGATAAAAACAAAGTAATTAAGTCATTCATGTCATTTAGAGACTGTTTTTTTTTTCTTTCATTTCCTAAGAGGTTCATATGACAATTACTGAATTTCCTAAATTAAGAGTTTTATGACATCTACTGAATTCAAAACTATACCTCTGTGATGCCAAATAGGCTTTTTAAGTCTCCTCCTTCGCTTATTTAAAAATGCCATTTCCAAGAAACGTCCCCTTCGTGCAGACTGTACTGGCTGTGAGTAGTTTTCCGTCTGCAGCTTCCCGAGCAGAGCTGTCATGTCATATTTGTCACCTTCTGACGGATGACGTCGACATTGAGCAGGGAAGAGTTAAATAAACGATCTCTCAGAGGACACGGCAGAGCAGCTCTGATTCTTTTTTGGACGAAGCAGATTGACGTGTTTTTGTTCCTCACGTTTTACTCGCTGGCTTGTAAGGACCTTTTTTTTTTGTACGGCTGTGTGTTTGCCTGCTCGACTGTGGCAGCGCAGCAGTAAAGTTAATGCAGGGGATGCATGTGCCTGTTCTTTTTTTTTCATTTGTAATTTCTGACAGCTTTGTGATTTCTTTTCTTATTGTCAGATTTTTAGATTTGGTTGTGTTGTCACTTTTCATGACATTTCTCCCATGTCTCGGTTTGTTGCATCTTCAAAATGTAGGATGCAGATTGTTCTGAAAATTATTGCTCAGGGCTTTCTGCAAAATGTCAGTGGAAAAAGAGGTGTTTTTTTGCAAATTATATCAGGGCTACTTTTCAATTGTCAGAAATCATTAAGATGCTGCTGGAATCATTATGTTTTGCCACATGCACTAAAAACATGTTAATATTTCATTTCTTCTTTTAATCAAAGGATCCACACAGTTGGATTAAATTGAAATGCATGATATATTGTGATTTGTATCCTTACATAAAACCTTTTTCTGTCATTTACATAAACCCACAATATGCAGACAGCATCAACTGAGCAAAGAAAACACACACATCAACGCTGATGCTGAGACAACATACACACACACTAACAAAGCAGCTGACAGGCAAAGAAAGACACACACACACACACACACACATCATCTCAAGGCCTCTCCACATCTCGGTTAATCCGAGCCGTCAGTCAGTGCTCCAGGGCCTGGATGCTGCCGTTTGATTGTAATTGCAAAAACCGGAGGCAGACAAGGGAGAGCCGGGGATGTCGATAGACAGGTGGAGGGATGGAGGGATGGATTCCTCCTGCCTACCCACAACCCCCGCTCGGCGCGCTGTGTGACTTTGTGTCAGCAGTTTGTCTTGTGCATAGCTAATGATGGCTCGGCCGAGGGGCGGGCTGGGATCTGCTGCTGCTGCCACTCTCGTTCGATTTCTTTCCCTCTATCCTCTGGTCTTCTGCTGAATCCCTGACAAATGAGATTGTGCCTGAGGTAGATGGAAAGATGGTATGCAGAGCAAGGCCTGCACCAACTTGGTTGTTGCCTGCTTGCTAAGAAATCTTACAAGCTATAAAGTACCCAGAGGATTTTCCTCCTCCTATATCCTTCCATTCTCTCCTTTGACCATATTTTCTTTAGCCTCCTCTCTTCCTGCCTATGTTTCTCTCCTTGAAACTGATTAGAGAAGGAAAAGGAGAAAAAGGTATGAGGGAGGTGAAGAGATCAAAAAAGAACACTAACATAGAAAAACAATGAAGCAGAGTTTAGAAAGAAAAGCCCTGGTCCAATTAATGGAGAAGTTATTTTTTGTTTTATTTTTTTCCGTCATGGCCAGTCAATCACACTCGCTTTTGTTGAGTGTTTGATGAATTAGGACCCCTCCATTTGCTCTCCTCTCCCTTTGTTGTGGCGAAGCTCTAGCCGTTTGTACCTCCTACAATATCTATTGCGCTGTGAATTCTCCATGCTTGTTTATACCAACCAGCATTCTTTTGAACTGGCAGAGAGAAATTGTGAGGTTTTGAAAAGTCTCTTTGATGGGCGAGCCCAATTTGCTTTCACCATTAAAAAGTTTGTTTGAGCTTTCTGAAATGCGGTCTGGATTTGACGGCGAAGGGGCTGTCCTAAGAGCGCTGGTGCTTTTTTGTTTGGGTTTGGTTTGCCTGACTTCTTCAACATCAAATGAGAATAATATGCATCCAGCATGGGTCAATTTGAGCTTCCTACTGCGAGAAAAACCTTAAATAAAAATCCCATAATTTGATGATATCACAGTATTTAAAAGAAAGGGTAATAACATGAGCTACTTTTTTATTTAAAACAGAAAAACAATTATTTTCAATGCAGTCATATATTTCTTTTTTCCTTTTGATACATTGACTTAAGGAAAAATATAGAAAAGAAATTTGGTAAAGTTTAGGAGAAACTTTCAAGTACACTTTCCATTACTTCATTTTTCTTTTCTGTTCTTTATAGTGAACCATTGGGAGCATAACAGCTGATATTAAATTTAGTCAGTTAGTTGACTAGGTGCTTCACAGACAGTATTACTTTATCAGAAGCGATACTTTTTGCATCATGACTGTCTGAGTTATTTCGTGGCTGGAAATATTTCCAAACAGCCAAATTAGCAATTTTAAGCAAAGTAAAATTGTGATAGCCTTCCTTTAGTCAGCTGATCAGCAGTGTGCAGAAACAGGTGGGGGAAGGGTAGTGTTGTGTTACTCTTTGCTTTATGAAGCCAAAGAAGTCTCCGGTCTCAAAACAAAGGGACGACTGTGGTTTCATAGGAAAAGTAGTTGTCTTCCATTTGGAACGTTTTGGGTTATATTCCAGCTTCATCCCTCGGCGTGTGTTGATGCACCCCTACATAAAAGGCTCTTAGCCCCATATTCCAGTCCAGGTTTGAATAGACTATCTTTTACCTTTTTTTGCTACTCTTATTCTAGGGTGGTAATCAAGTGAAAGAAGCATTGTTATTTTTCCGTTTTCACAAATAAAATAAAGGCTTAATAAATCGCAAGCTGTGTTTTTAAAGAATCTCCATTAAAAGTAGAATTTGGTGAAAGTTCAGGTTTCATCTTTCTGAGTCTTTTTATAAATACATACTCCTATTATTTTTCTTCAAACAACCCATACTTAATCTGCTCGCCGGATGATGCGATCCTTTTTGAACCTGTTCTGTTCAGAAGCACCGATGCTTTTGATAAAACTCTCCAAAGCTGGGATCCAGTAATCTGTCATCACACTTCAGCCCAATGTGTATAATGTGTGATAACACACTTCAATTTTCAACACCATGCTCCAAAGGAAGTGTTGTTAGGTAGGCTGACTATAAGACCCTTTCTTAGCGGACTCCTTCTGCTCAACGGAGCACCTCTACCAGATGAAGTCACACACTGTGGGCAAACGGATAGCCCTCCTCCAGACAGGCTTTTACTTTTGCTGTAGTGCTAGTAGTGCTTATGTAACAACTATAATTAATAGATTAAGACTAAAACTATAAAGACTAAAATAGTGTGCAGAAAGTTTCCTTATTTAATTTTTTTCCCTACAGCTAAATGATAGAAAAAACGTCCATTTTTAATATTTGTGTTTTGTAATTCTAATGCAGACAAATGAGGATAAGAGATATCTCAAAATTTCACCACTCCCATTATTGATCCCCAGCTCATGCTGATTGATTACCGAAGCGGACCCGCTGACAGGCGGAACGTCCAGTGGGGGGAAAGCGCCTTGCCTTGCTCTGATCAAGCCAACCCTCCCCTCCCCACCCCCCTCCCTTCTCTCTCCCTACCTTCTCCCACTCCCTCTTTTTGATCAGAGTCATTTTGACAGTGATGCATAGGCCTCTGCAGAACAGGGCAGCCCGACTGGCAGGAAATGCCACAGATCTCACGAGAGCAGTGGAATGGGGCTTCGACAGGGAAAGACACCCCCTTTAAAAAAAAAACGGTAAAAAGGAAATCAATGTTCTCTCTGAGGACAGCGAGAGATGCTTCAAAATGCTCCCAACTCTTGTGTTTTCTGTCAACTTTACTCTTCAAAAGAGGCTGTTTATGTTTGTGTTTCAACTGCTTTACCTCAGCGTTGGTCTTTTTGTCCCTTTGTTTGTAATAGACTGATGTTAACCACACTGATTAAATCAAGGCAAACCATCACTGTCATTCCCTTCACTGTCCTTGTCTGCTTCCCTATCCAATTCTTTCAGTCTCTTACCCCCACTTCTATCTAAAAGGAGTGAACGGCATGTGTTTCATCTCTCCAAAGCAGCAGTGAGGCTAAAACAGCGCAGAGGCAGTACTGGCCAACACAGAACTGGATTGGGTAAAGTAAATACAAATGCATGAGGGGAAAACGAAATCAGCTGGGGAGACACAAAAGGATGGAACTGCAGATGGGAACTAACCTTGCCTGGGTTTCTTCTGATGTTCCTTCACACGCTCACCTCCACCGCACCCGTCACTGTCAAGCCAGCTCTTTTCTTCCTCTCTCAAGTCGTCCCTTTTATTTGTCATGTTCAGTGGACGGCACCGGAGCATCTGAGGAATAGAGGCTACAGAGTATTAAAGGAAATGTTGTGTTACAAAAAAAAAGGCCGTTCCTCTTTCAGTGGGAAAACAGAGGCTGTGCAGCCATCACACTTCAAAGCTGCCCTGAAAACTTCCCATAAAACGGCTCCGATTGTCCGAATCTAACGAGGACAAGTGAGGATTTTTTTTCCCGCAGGTGTTCGAGTGCACTCGTTCTCCCGCGGTTCTTGGCTGTTCTTAAGGTTACTCTTTGTTGCAGTATGCAAGCAGAAGACTATAATTTAATAGCTCTCACAGGAGACCTGCAAACATGATGAAACACATTAGATGCCAGCAATTAGGCCTAAAAGAAATCTCCCACCGTTGGATATTCAGCAGAAACAATCCCTTACTAAAAAAAATCTAAACTACAAATTTTCTGCTAAAAAGTTAGCTATTATTTGATACAATAAACCTTCACCTTTATTGCATACCACAATATAAAATACAGTATAAAGGAAGATGTGCACTTTAAAGGTTAAATATATGTATAAAGTGACCCTAACCTCCAGAATGAGAAAAATAAATCAACGAATCCTCTAATATGTATGGGGCTACAAATTAAAAAGCCTTTGTATCCATAATGTTAAATTTAATAAGAATAAATTGAAAATAAACAAAGAAAGGCCCCTAATTCAAGCACAGGTGCAACATTTTTTCTAAATTGTAATATTTCTATCCAACTTAGTTGTTTACATTATTTAGGAGTTATCTAATGGAAATTTGATTAATTTAGATGGTAACAATATCTACACAATTAAATATGATTAATAATTGGATAAAGTAAAATTAACTTGGTCTGCATGTTAACACATGAAGGAACATTTTTAATCCATCAAACATGGATCTAAACGTTCCCTGAGATATTTATTCAGTGAAAAATGTAGCAGACAGGCAACTCTGTGAAGTCGAACTTCTCTGAGTGGCTACAACAGCACTGGCTTTGTTTTTTCGTTTAGCTCATCAGTGGCCCCTGCCTGTCGTTTCTGCAGATGCACATCATGCATCGCACATGTGTTGCCAATGTTCCTCTGTATTTTAGACCACTTTGATCTTTGGGGACTTTGAAAAGCTTTTATTAGCCGTCTAATTTGTTACTGACATTCATCATTTTTAGCCTTTAAATCCTGTGCAAAGGCAGCAATGAAAGAGATGTTGGTATTCATATTCATTGAAATACAAAGACATTATCATTTGGTAATATTTCAGAATGAAGGGCATCTGTAATGAAACCTGTCACTCATGAATCACTTAAATGCAATAAAAATGATTTCGTGATCCATTTCGATGAAAAAATAACTTGGAGATAATCTGCAAGAGTCTAATAGCTGCAAATATTTGCAATTTAGTGGAACAGAGAGCACAAGAGCGAACCAAGGGAAAGTTAGTGGTTGTTTAAACGTGTTAGTTTGAAGTCTGCACTTGGTGGGCTGTCTTCCCTGTGATACACACACATGAATTTAGCCTTACACAACACACCCCCAACCCCAACCCAACTCCTCCAATGGCCCTGTCGGTGTGCCAGGGCGGGTGATTACCGACGCTCTCCCCCAATTATGGGCTGATTATTCCGCCGCGCTCTAATTGACTGGGGAGATATGCAAATGGCTGTCATTTGGGATGATAAAGGATGCGGGTGCTGGATGCCCCCTGCATTATTTAGCCTCGGCTGTACGCAGCGTGAAGGATGTGGCGTGTGCTTTAATTGCTGAGGAGAGAGAGGTTAAGCTGAACGAGCAGTTGAATTAGAAATGAGGAATTTGGGCCCTTTATTTATTTATTTATTTATTTATTTTCCTCCTCTACTTCCATCCCTCTCTCTTTCTTGCACACACACACACACACACACACGTATGTGCACTTGTGCACTTTCTGTGTCATGTGTTGTTTTTCAGCTCCCTCTTGGGTGAGTGGAGAGGTGAGGAGGGGGTGGGCGAATTGCAGGATGTCATGCTGGAATGCCATAAATAAAAACATTAGCGGAACCAATATGAGCAGAACAAATAGAGTGCGAGTGTGTGTTGGTGTAAAGGAAAGCCGGTGAGTGGACGGCTTGTGCATTAGAAACTAAATTGTGAAGAACTTTTGCTGGCTGGTTAATTTTCAAAAGTTACAACTGCTCAGAAAATGGGAAGGCTCTGTTTGCCTCTAAGAATCTGATATCCTAAATGAAAAGAAATTCAAATCCACTCTTTAGAGCAAAATAACAGCATCTTAACTTACAGATTAAAGATTGCAGCTTCTTTGGGGATGAGGTTTGGGGCATTTTTGCAAACAAACCTGGTGGCCAGACCTTCATATGCTACATAAAGTCCACCTATTAATATCAAATGCCACTGCCAATTTTTGCAGAGCTTAACTTTAATAGCTAGATATACCTATTTTTTATAGGTATATCAGAAACAGTACGTTTTTTCTATACTTAATAATTTTCTCCCTTTATTGTAGTTGATTGCTTACATGCACATCAAGAATTGTATCACTTTTTGCGATATTCTTTATATTCTTTATTTTTGAGCCTCTTAATGCCTTTAAAAGGGGCTGCATGGTGTATAAGATACTAAAGGCTTTGGCCCCCTCGCCATTGTGTATTATTCCACTTAGATGTACTACTTTTGGTCAGTCAGTTCTGTCTGTTATAGGGGGTAACCTTTGGAACACCCTACCAGTCACTGTTAGAAAATGTCCAACTTTTAATACTTTTAAAAAGCAGCTGTTTGGATGGCTTGTATCCACCCAAGTTTGTCAACATAGTTAGTAATATGTATTCCATGTGTGATTATGGATAGTGTGAGTGTGTGTGTGTGCATTTTTGCATTTGCTACATATGGGGCCATGTGCATAGACAGACACACAGTTGTGTGCATATGTCTTGCTTATGCACACCTGTGTAAGTATGTAAGTTAATGTCTTTTTATTGAAGGTTGGGTTACTATATAAAATTGTGATATTGTGTATATGATGTTTATATATGCAATTTAACAACTAACCTGAAATGTTGTGGATATGATGTATTTTCTTGTTATTTTATCTGGCAGAGGACAAACAATGAAAAAAAGCTTTGGCTGTAAATTTGTGTTGTTCAAAATTATCATTAATACACATGATCCCTCTTCAGCAAAAAAATAAACAAAATTAATGCAATTTGTTTTTATTTCATTGTAAATCTTTACTTAACTGGAAAAGATATTCCCCTTACACCAAACCAACTTTCGCATTTTATGTAAGTCATTCCATAGACGTCACAGGTGGTGTTAATATATACAACAGACTAGTTCTAGTTTGCTCAAAGTATGCCTATGTTTTCTGTGTGTTTATTCCCATTTGTTCTTAAGTGGTGTTTAAATGCCTAGAGCCGCATGTGAGAACACTGTATAGGTGTCTGAACAAGTTGGCAACAAATAAAATCATGGAAGTTGTTCCTTTTTATATGGACCAGGGTGAACTGGTGAACTGGCATACCCTGATTAAAGTGTCAAGTACCAAATATACAGCCATATTCAATAAATCAGAGTACGTGGTGCTATGAGGCTCTTCCATGGTATCATCCCCCACAAACGCCAAGAATGATGGCCAGGCAGACAGACTTGAGATGGATCCAGTCAATCTAATTAGCCTCACCATGCCTCCACTTACAGTACAGCCAATACCATCACCATCTTTCCAGCCAGCAACCAGTCTAAGCAGGAAACATTATTCATTATTCAAGTACACTGTAGCAGCTCAATGTATGAACAATTCAAACACAGTCAGAAAATGTTTTCACTCTGGAAGGTCACAGGTGCTCAACATGCTCAAAAACCAATCAGAAACCTTCAAACAGAAATATAAGCAGATTCGTACCAGTTTAAGTCATTGTTTCCTCAGCACTTATAAGGGATGCCCATAAGGGGTGCAACCATAAAACAACATGGATTTTTTTTAAACAAAAGTTGCATCTAGCTACTGTATATCTGTGACAAGGGCAATAAAACAGCTTACCTTAATGATATGATAATGCCATCCTAGAACAATTTCTGTTTATTAATTAATTTATTAATTAATTAACAAGTGTTAACAGTATAGAGCATGAATGTATGGTGCAGTTCCTTATTATATTGTTATTGTGTACTTTGATTTTTTGATAATGCTTTGAGTCGTCATCTGACAAGAAAACTCCATATAGGTTAAGTATTTTTACCGTTTTATGCTATCTGAGTTGTATTTGTCAGGGAAAAGGTCTTTTGTGGCACTAGTTGCATTTATTTTTCCCAGCAGACAGGAAATGGGGGTGGAGAGAGAGGGGAAGACATGCAGCAAATGTTACTGGGACTCGAACCCACAACCCATTAGAATGATAGTGTAATTTAACAAGAAAATAGAGAGAGTTCATAGAGAAGTTGATCTGAGTCTGTTTAGGTAATTAAAACCATACAACTGTCATTATTTTTGGTGTTGGTAGTAGTAAAGAAGCATAAACTGCTACACACTGATATCTGGGGGGGATTCAGAATATAACCCAACTCTAATCCATTTGGTTTAGACACAAGACGTACCAGATTTGGGTTGTCTTTATCAGCTTATAGGTGATGCTGTCTCAAATGTACTTTTCACAGCATTTATACCCATATCTCAACATTACTAAAGGCTTTAAGAGACAGGACAGGTATCATTCAAGAAAGCCCTCTCTGGAGAAACAGCAGTCATTACTAATACAGCAAGGGGCTGCTAGCATTAACATTCGATTTAGTGAATCTGTGGGTATCATGAGTCAGGCATCCATGTGACTGTTTAGGCCATTTGTATCTCATTGTTGCTTTTAGAAAACAGATTTTTTTTTTGTTGAGCAGAAGCATCATAAAGTGATGGTTTGGCCTTTGTAAAGTGTGTACAAGCAGAAAGGAAAAGAAAAACAGATTTGCTTTATGGTGTTGCACAAATGTTACTTCTATGTTACTTCTCAGTTACTTCTAAAGCAGATTTTATTCCTGAAAAACAAAACACTTTTTAATGTAGTTTCTAAGAACAATCCAGCATCCCATAATTTAGTTTGTTTATGGACTTTTCTGTTTATGTATAAAATTATCTTACCATTTTGATGTTATTTTTAGGCTTTAAGAAACAGTCAGCTAAGTTCAGAAATGTTTTTTTCCTGCAAATTTTGTCTTTTTACCCATTTGGACATCATACAGTGCTTTTAGTGTTTACAGTGGGGAGCACTTCGAGCAGGGCCATGACTGTGGTCACTTACCTGGTTTAACACTTTGACATGTACCTTCTCTTATGTTGTGTTTCTCAGTTGGAGATCTATACATTTAGGCTTAAATGCAGTTAAAAAAATCTTGAGGCACTTAAGACTGAAACATTTCTCTTTGAAGCTCATTGAAAAAACGGAGGTTCATGGGTTGGCACCCTAACAAGCTCGTTCCCCTGTTTGGGTGCTTTCTGCCAAGCAAACAGAGCAAAATTGCCCCCTCCATTCTGTGTTTCTGAGCCTGTTTTGTGCTCTGTAGAGACCCTCTGGAGGTGCTAGAGACTCGATCTTCACACATCTTGTTTCCACAGTCCTGTCAACATAAAGCAAAAAAAAAAAAACATTGAAGCCATACTAAGACATACTGTACTGTTGTTTTTCAGGCACAGTTTGATGACAGTTTCATAGTTGAAACAGCCCTCATTTCTATCAGTTCTCATCATCGTGAACACTAATTATCATCATCACTTCAGCCTCTGTAAACATCCCAGCTGACTGATGTGAAAAAAATAAAATATAATGAGGGCGTCTTGTAAAAAAATTCTCTTCCACAAAGTCTCTTACTCTCTTTTCTGTGCTTAATAGCACTTATTGAAGGGTATTACAGCCGGGGCTCTGCATGTGGCATTGCATTAAAACCCTCTTTAAAACATACACACACAGAGAGGCGTTCAGCAGTCCATTTGGGTTCATTTGCACAGCATTTCATTTAGTTTCCGCCTCAATCGACGATTCGGGGGTAAGAATTTAAAGAATAACGCCTTTGTAATAGCATTTCCTTGCTGTCTCCAGTGCACTATAAAAATAGAAAGTACAACGGCCAGAGCCGATAAATGAGCGCAGAGCTGCCAAGAGGAGACCCGTCCCTCAGGCCTACAAACGATAGCTATTGGAGTTAATTACAGTTTATATCATTATGTTTACCCAGAGAAGAAAAACAGAGAATAACACTGTCTGCTTAGCTCTCTGAGGTGTTTTTTCAAAGTATATTGCATCACATGCAAGAGGTAGGTTTGATGTTGTGAAATATTATTATGGATATTACTGTTTAACAATAGAAACAGGTTTCCAAGACCTACCTGTATTTGCTAAGTGAGTTATCAAATAGTTCTGACTATTGTTGTTGTGCTCATTAGTAGATGCCTGCCAGATATAGTTTTAGTTTTAGGTAAATGTGTCTAATCTGTTTCAATTTATGCATTTTAACAAGGAAACAATCCACATTATATGTAAAGAAAGTAAATTCTAAATACAAACACATGTAAAGCAAAAATATACATGGAAAAGTATGACTCAAAACTCTTTTATGATAAGCTTTAAACATTTCATTAATAGTATGCTAAACTGAATCGCAGTGCTGATGCTTAATTTCTATTTCTTCTCAAATGTATAAATGCTGCAGGCAAAACTCTGGAAGGAAAAAAAATGCCATGAAAAGGTTAATGTCTTGCAAAAGTATTCATATTGTTTGCAGTTTTTACATCTTGACACATTACAAACCACAAACCTTAATCTGTTATTGAGATTTTAGGTGATAGATCAATGCAAAGTGGTGCAAAATTGTGGAAGAAAAATCGATTTCAGTAAAATTCTGAAAAGTGCCATGCATTTGTATTTAGTCCCTCTGGACAGCATATTGTTGTAGGTTTGCAGGTGTGTCATACTCTTTCAATTTTCAGCTGATGGTTTGAACGGTATATTGTTTTATAACCTAAGCCTGCTTTAAATTTAATCCCTGACCAGTATGCCGTGTTCATTGATTTTCATTATGCTGTTTGTCCACTAATGTTCTCACAGAATATTTACGTTCACAGGTACATCTAAAAAAAATGTCAATGTCATGAAAATGTGTATAAACTGGTTTTAATGCTTTTGCAAGGCACCTAAATAAATGTGAAAGCAAAAGTAAACTTTTTCGGATTTGTGCAGCTGAAAGGGTGGTTGTGTTGAAGTGCTGCCCCCTTACAGTGCTCACTTGCTGTATTTGCGTTTGTATTTCAGGCTTTCAGGCTCTAGTTAGCTGGCTAGCCATCTGCTGCAGAGCTCTGAGCCATTTAACACCTCTGACTGGGACAGACAGATTGAGACTGGAAAATAGACACTTGATGTAGGAAATGAGAGACAAGGAAAGTCACAGTCGCTCCATCTTCCTGGACCCTGTAGGAAGCTGTAATCGTTGGCACCTCCTTGTCTAGACCAAGAACCACTTGTGCACTCACACACACTGACTCGTTGCCTACGACCATAGAACTTTGATTAATTCCCAGAGTGCTGTGAGAGGAGACAGCAATAGCACCGTGGTCAGGGGAGAAGGCACACAGTCAGCTGGATGTGACAGCTCCCCGCTTCACACTGATCCCTCAGAGTGTGGATGTGTGTGTGTGGGTAAGCAGCATGAGTGAGGGGTAGGATATGTGTGTGTAAAAAGCCTCATCTGTCCCCTCGGCCACATCGGTGCTCAAGCATGTCTTGCTGTGACAGCCTAGCAGCCTGCGTTCCTGTCACACTCGCACACACAAGCAGAGGAGCACTAACACCAGCGAGGTGAAGGGTCACGAGCGACTGCCTCTCCAGTGTTGTGTGAAATGTGTAGATGACCCAATGTGTGTTTGCAAAAATGTGAATGTATATGTGACTGTGTGTCTTGAATCCAGTTAGGGGGGCATTTCAAAGTAACTGGTTATTATCACCTCAATATTTTTCTTATTATGACAATTACATGCTCCAGGAGCGAATTAAGTGATAAAGGACGCCAAGTGGGAGTGGTTGACAGCTATTTGGAGACTCAATGCACAGAGCAATTTGCAGCCCCGAGCCAAACAAATTGGATTTGGGCCACTTTGGATGGGGGCCCCAGATTGTTGGGCATTTGGATCCTGAGATCTGCTGCATGCTGGTTAGCTAGCTTTAATTCTTTTTATCGAACCAAGGTAACAATGCTCTATGGCTACTGACGATGATTAAATCTTGTGTTTGCGTACACATCACACCTCACTGTCTGTGGGGTATTTACGGTTTTAAGTCTATGAGCATTAAGCGTCCCCACCTCTGCATGTTAAACAGCTATTTTTTTGGTCTTGGGCCACACAGCTGTGCTCAAGTGTGTGTATAATCCAAATGAGCCAAACAGCCTCTAAACGAATTACTGGTACACATTTTGCCACCCCTAAACTGCCACAGGAAAAGCTGGCAACAGCACCCAATTAGGTGAAATGCAATTATTCCGATCCATTCACACAATTAGCCTGTAGGTTAACAACCTAGCTTTACATCCGGCTGGCTCCCGGTGTTTTTGGAAAAGCTGCGGTCACACCGGCTCTCACGGTAACCCCTCCGTGTCAAATGGCATGCACTTGAAGCAGCCGCTGGGACAAAAAATAACATTCGGCCCCATTGGAGGAGGCGGCACATGACGCAAGTCAGCTCAGTGCAAAGAACGGCTCGATTGGCTGAAGTAGAGAGTGAGATCATCGGTTAGCGAGAGGAAAGAGACTGGATGTTGTGCCCATTGGAGCAAAGGTAGATAATGCCAGGCGACAGACTGGCAGGCTGTTGGAGCAGGTGGGCACTCACAGCAGCATGATGGAAAACTAAGGCTCTATGTGTCACAGTTGAGATTGCATTAACCAAAACAATCAGGCATGAACGGGCTAAGCCAGGAACCATGAATGCAAAGAACGGATGGAGGCATACCTGTCTGCTTATTGACCTGATACTGCATTGTGTTATTGTAATGAGAAAAGTAGTATAGCTTTGACACTAAACTGACAGTATGTCAGAGCTGTTAAAGTTTTAGCTGGTATTTGTTCAGGCCACCAAGTATGTTTAAATTTAATCCTGAGGAGAGAGATTTCTATAAAATGATTTATCTATAGTCAGCTTTTAATAAAATATGAAAATATTTATTTATGTATTTCGGCACCACAGTTTTACCTTCATCATCCTATGCATTTAATACATTTACCATGAAAAATCCCAATGAAACAAATTTTGCCCTGGCGTTCTTTCAGCCCTTAAAATCTACATTCAAAAACATTACAAATTAATAAAATAGTTCAGACAAAAAAAGGCATGAACTGAAATGATATTCCCCCTAACTATGAGTAAATATATTAAACGATAAACAACAACCAATATTATCTGGTTAGCTACTTGGACAATCTCATCTGGTAGAGCCTGCCATAGGCTGATTAATAGACATGTTGTTCATAGTTCACCAGCTGTAGATTTATAACATTTTTACCTTAATAACAATGACTGGTGGAGCTTCTTTAGTTTCCACATTATGACAATTTTCCTATCTAAAATATCCAAACAGTTGAATTTGTCATTCTTGAATGAAATGTAAAAGTGTAGTAGACATTTTTCAGCATATTCCTTCACTCCAAGCACCACAGTCATAGGCGTGTAACTTTGTGTATGATGTGTCATCTTTTTTAGTAATGGGTCCAATAATTGTTGTTCTCTGCAAATGTCGCAACATAATTTATTAGCCTCACAATCATGTGTTCACTGACAGGGCCAGCCCTGCCCATAGGCAGTATAGGCAAATACTAAGGGCGCCTTGAGGGTTGAGGGTTTTTTTTCTTCATACTAACAGCATAGTACTTTATAAACTATTTCGTGATATTACCAAAACCTACTACAACTTAAATGAAGCATATTAGTCAAAAGGTACTCCTTCAGCAGTGCACAGTCGTCTGCTGGCCAGACAGCTCTGAGCTGCAGCTCAGTTTAACAAATGCTCAGAGGCAGCCACCCCAACAGACAGTGACGCTGCTGACACTTACCACACACCAACCAGCCGGCCACGGTCATCACTACACAGCATATTTACAATGAACAAGTTAAACTGACAGGTCAAAAAGGCCAAAGCTCTCGGGTGCGCAGGGAAGAAAGAGAAAAAAAGAAGAGGAGACAAAACAGGAAAAACACACAGGTAATTGATGTCTGTTGAAAATAAATGGATAACTTTCTCTTGCTAGCTAGCTTAATTGGAGCAGAAGGTGGAGTGAGCATAACGTTACATGCAGCAAGTGAACGACTGGCTAAACTAGTTTACTTTGGAGGACAACAGAGTAAACATCGCTAATTTAAAAAGTAATAGCAGGAGTTTCCATCAGTGACTCCCACCTTAAGGAAGTTGGAAAGAATTCAGGCGTAGAAATAGCCGACACTTTTTCTCCTATGTCCTACTGGATAGACCACGCAGGTATAATGTTACATTTTTATCGACCAGACATCCAACATCAGATCAGAACTGGGTGATATGATCCATAATCATATCTCATTTGAGGCTGGGGTCGAAGTAGCCTGTCATCATCATGTTATAAGCACTTTTATTGATACAAGACTGATTAAAATAAAATAAAAATTTGTTTCCGTGTTAAAGTTAATTTTGCAACAAATTTACATGCAATTTTTGATAAATATTGATCAGTAATGTGGATATAATAGTGGATGAGGTAGCTAATATGAAT
Organism: Crenichthys baileyi; assembly: GCA_036173005.1. Classification (NCBI taxonomy): domain Eukaryota; kingdom Metazoa; phylum Chordata; class Actinopteri; order Cyprinodontiformes; family Goodeidae; genus Crenichthys; species Crenichthys baileyi. Next base: position 405,095 of record JAHHUM010002068.1, on the reverse strand, counting down.
AAAAGTACTAGGATAGTCTGGCAAGTACACAAAATGACATCACTTTACTGTAGTCTAATGTAGCCTTTAAACCAGGAAAAGACAACACTATGCAACATCACAATATTATTACAATAAAATGCAATTTGAGTTGTCACAATTTTCCCCAATCTACTCTTGCTGTTTGTTTTTAGACTGATAAAGGGCAAGTTTAATGTGGTTTATTGTCGGTAATCATCTCTTTTCAAATGCACCTCTTAAATATCTAAGACCTGCATCTTCAAAACCTTGGCCAGTTGCAGACAGCTCTACCTTAGATTCCAGAGATGTAACAAATGCTCCTGTCCCCTCTACCTCAGCTGCCTCAATTTTCCACGTTTACCATCAAACCTGACAAACACAATGTTTGCAACTCTTGACCCTCTTACATGACAAGAAGCTCACAGAAATTTACCCAAATATGTGGGTAGCTCTGAGAATCTCTGTCAATCTACCAGTTACAGTTGCTGCTGCTGAAAGGAGCTTCTCAAAGCTCAAACTCGTTAAAACCTACCTGAGAACTAGTATGATACAAGAACGTCTCAGTGGACTTTCCATCATAAGTATAAATCACGTAGTTTCAAAACAGCTGTCTTATGATGATTTTATAGATGACTTTGCTGCAACAAAGGCAAGACGAGTGAGTCTGTAGATTAGAGGTACCAAGTCAACTTGAGGCTTTAAGACTTCTCAAAATGTAGACAAATGTAGATAAAAATTGCCTCACTGATTTGCCTTAATAAAAATATCAGCCTTGTGGGACGCCACTATAGAGGATGACTGTAACAAACTCTATCAATTTGAAATAGTTCAGTCAGTAAACCACTGGTAGAATTACTCAGACCAAGTTATTTTAAAACAGATGGTATGATGACTGTTAAAAGCACAGCTGTGATCTACAAACAATATTCTGACACCATGTGTGCCTGGAATCACATTACCAAAACAGAGCAAAAGAAAAATCTAAACCTGATGTTTCTGTTTTAAGTTGTTAGCAGGGTCATTTTCCACATGATTCTTCCCCATCGTTGACAATGAGATAATGATGTATCTTTGTTGACAGTGAATGGTTAGGGCTCAGGTGGAATGGGACTGTGGATTCCACAGGCCCTGGTATAGCTGGTAGGATCAGCTGGCGTCCACTTGCAACTGTTCCACTTTCTTCCTGAAGTGGACACCAGCCAGAAAAACAGGGGTCATCTACAGGTGACCTCCCTATATAGTTGCATGTGGCTGAGCCGCAGCCTTAGTTCTTTGTGAATGTTTGTGTGACGGTGGCTGGTGCACAGAAATAACGATTCATCTCATCACTTTATATCTGGTCTGCTCTTTACTTCCATCACTGCCTCTCTCAGCTTCCTCTGGCGCTCTGCAATTTATGCAGTCAGCGGTGTGTCAGCAGTATTATTGGAGGATTCCCTGGAATCGTTTTAGAATGGGGGAATACCTGCTAAGTGCACACACACACACACACACATACAAATATGCAGCCCTTTGCTCACCACACGGAATTGAAACTGTAATATGAACTCACCCTTGGTCTGAAAGGAAGCCCATTACAATTTATTTTTACCACCGCAGCCTAGCCAGTTAAGTGGCTTGTTCTTTGGAATATTTGGGATTTTCTACCACTGTCACTTAGACTATTAAGATGCCTTCTTGAGGGTGTTGAGGGTCATATAAAAGTCAGGTTTAATTTACATACAATCAAATAAATTTTTTTAAGTTGAAATATTTCTGACATCAACCATATGTCTAATCTTTGCCTATAATATTTTGTAGAGCCGCTTCTTCTCTAGAATATAACAGGCTCTGGGAACATGATGCAGTTGCTTGAGCCTACATTTAAATTTGTCACCTGCTGCTTGACAACGCTCGTCAAATACTTGGATGAGCTTCACAAAAACTCACTGTAAGTCTCTGCTTCTGTTCCAGGATCTCTCTGGCTCGATTGATGACCTCCCCACTGGGACGGAGGCCGGCCTGGGCTCGTCCGTCGGCGCAGGTGGATCCTCTAACGGCAGCAGCAGCAGTAGTAGCCAAGGGGAACCAGGAGGTGCCAGTAACCAGGGACAGCCCCCCTTTTCCCCTCATGCCTCCCCTCACCTTCCTGGTCAGAGGAGCGGGCTCTCTCCCTCTCCAGTGGGGTCCCCAGCAGGCTCCACTCAGTCCCAGCAGTCCCGTTCAGGCTCAGGACCAATTTCTCCTGCCAGTGGACCCCCTGCCAACACCACAGCTCCAGGTAGAGTTGCCCTTTGATCCACATGGATATTAACTATTTGGTTTAACTTGATTAAAAGGCTGGTATTGCAACTATTGTTTTTTTTTATCTTTTAAAAGAATTGTCAGGATGTGCCATGGATGCCAGAGACAAAGCTGAATTTAACAGTTAGTGTTTTGAATTCCTGCTGAAAGCTTTTTTGGAATTTTCTTTGGAAAGTGCTGCTAGAAAGCGAAAGAGAGACGAAGGTCAAAACATCCCCCAGTCAGCAAAGTTAGGAAATATGTATTGGATTTGACAGCTAATGAACAATGCCTGCTCTGACATGTTTGAACCACCTCAGCACCATTTCTCATCAAACCACTCATGCCAGACTTACTGCATGCGAAAATAGGACACTTTTCAGCATCTGTTATAAATCATAATCTGAAAAGTGTGACATGCATTCATAATCAGGCCCTAGAGTCAATATTTGGCAGAGCCACCTTCTGAAGCAATGAAAGCTGCAAGTCTTCTGAGGTATGTCTCTACTAACTTTGTACAGATTGAGATTAAATATCTGCCCGTTTTTTGGGGGTAATGGCTTAAGATGATTCAAACTGGACAGGGTCTGTGAAAAACAAATTTTAAGTGATGTCACAATTTTTCAGTTTTGTTTAGTTTGTGACTTTCACTGAGCCTTTGTAACATGCAAGTTTGAATTGATATAAACCAGGGGTCTTCAACATTTGTCAGTCTGAGACCCCCAAACTGATGTCCCTGCATCAGTTTGGGGGTCCTGTCCAGTATGAATAGAGGTGGGTCCTTCTATTTGTGAGCAGAATGAATGGAGGGTCAGGCTGTGAGTGAGGCAGAGTTAGATGGGTGTGCAATGAATGTGTGCCTTTTTGACTGAAATACATTATTTTATGCCTTCATTTATCAATTTGCTACAGCATGTTCGATTCATGTTAATGTGCGTTTAAAGACATCAATTTTAAATAAAAAAATATTTTAAAAAAGGCTAATAAAAGCAAAAATCTCACGTCCCCACTGTGGCACCGCCACAGTCCCACTGACCCCACCTTTGAAGATGGGTATTGTAGCTCTGGCTGCATGTTTAGTGTTGTTGTCCATTAGGAAGGTAAAGCTTCACCTTATCTTCAGGTCTGGTTCAGCCTCCAGTTGTTATTCTTTTAGAGCTGCCATGTATTTGACTCCATCTACCCATCAACTCTATCCAGGCTCTCGTTCCCTGCTGAAGGCATCCCTACAGCATTATGCTGCCACTACAATTTTTCACTGTGGGGATAGTGTATGCAGCATGTTGGTTTTTTGCCATACATGTAGGAATCTTACTAGAGATGTTCTACTACCATCTTCCATATGTGTGCCGTGTCTCCTGCATGGATAGAAGTAAACTATCAAACTATTATTTTGTACTACTATGCTAACAAGAGTTCTTGTGGCTTTCTTTTAATGAGTCTCTTACTCAAGAGGCCTGTTGGCTGCTTCTCTGATCAATGCTCTCATCACAAGTGAAATTTATTTAGAAATAGGTGACTTCTGAAGGTAATTCACTGATTGCACTAAAGTTCATGTTTCTTCTTTTCAGTTTTTCTTCTTCTTCAGTTTTTCAAGGTACTATAACTCTCATTTGAAACCTGGTTCTCCAAGGAAGCCACAACATTAGGTGCTCATATCTGTCATAGCCGTGAAGAACAGCCAAACCTGTCTTGTTTTCTCTTTGCAAATGTTAGTTGGATCTTCCTGATGTCAGCACCATTAGTGCACCTGTTGCTTCTGAAAGCTTTTCGCAGTAATCACACCCACGTTTATGTGTGATCTTCTTCCCTATTTGTGTTTGTTTTGAAATATGTGGATTTAAAGGAGGTTATGTTGCAAAATATTCTTTGTTGAAAATATAATTGGTGAAGCCATAAAAAGCAGGTTTAAATGTTATGTGTTGGACTAGGTTGTAGGAATAATACTTCAGCATCACAATGTTTTTACTTAACCTCAATCAGGGTCTTAATTCAACATGATCATCAACAATGGGTTAAGGTTGGTGGTTTTTTTGTTTGTTTCTGTCTTTCTTATCTGCATCTTCAAATCGCTGTTTAATCCGCCTAGATCAATTTCCATTTTGCCAATTTGCACAAAGGATGATGATAAAAACTCACTATGACAGACGACCAAATGCTTTCCATCCTGCATATGTACACTTTGATGTTCTCCGATCCATTTAAAATTCTAATTCAGGCAACTTAAGAGTTTTGCTGCATAACCTGGACTCTTTATGCAATATTTCTTGTTTCATTTTTTTCTCATATAATTTTTCTCTGGCTGCATTACAGAGATATCTTCTCACATCCCTGGAGATGTTTTCTTAATACTCTCCTATCTTCCAGCTACCTGTGGATCACACCAACATTTATTGTAGCTTGCAAAGTATTCAAAATCAATAGACTTGGTTCAAGAGGCTTGAAAAATGTTCAAAGTCTTTCTAAATAAAACTCTGAAAGGCGTGGAGTGCATTTTTACCTCTCCCCTTTTACTGTGATACCCCTAAAAATAATCCCTACCTCTGTGGAGGACTAATGCCTCCGTACATGGGTCGGATGCTCTACCCCTGCGCCACCATTGTGCCCTTTGTGATTTAATCTTAGTATAAATCCGGTTGTCCGGTGAAGGCTTAGGAGTCTATTGAGAACATTAATAAACAAACTGCATCATGAAGATCAAGGAACACAGCAGATGGGTCAGGGATACAGTTGCAAAGATTTAAAGCAGAGTTGGATTATAAAACATTATCCTAAGCTTTTAACACCTAACAGAGTACTGTTGAGTCATTATAAATTTCATCACTGATACAGCAAATATGTTTGAGAAGTTTCTCTGGTCAAATGAGACAACAGTTGAACTGTTTGGCCTACATGCAAAATGTTATGTGTGAAGTAAAATGCACACTATACATCATCTGGAACACATCATCCTCATAGTGAAACATGGTAGTGACAGCATCATGCTGTGGGGCTGTTTTTTAAGCAAAGCAAAAATACAGGGATACCAATTAGACATTTTTAAATTGTGAGAGGTTAATCTTCCAGCCGTCTTCCAAAGTACAGACCTAAACCTAATTGAGACTGTGGCAAAACTTCAAAATTACTGTTCAAAGACACTCTCCATCTAGTCCGACTCAGCTAGAGCTATTTTGCAAAGAAAAATTGTCAAGAATTTCAGTCTCTAGATGTGCAAACCTGTTAGAGACATACCCTAAAAGACATTTAACATTATTTGCAGTGGAAGTCAGCTTTAGAAAGTATTGACTCAGAGTGGGTCCCATGGAAATGCACAGCACAAAATTTGTATTTCTTACGTTTATCATTGTCCTTCCATTTTACAATTGAGCACTGTTTTGTGTTGATCTATTACTAAAAAGCTCAGTAAAATACATTAAAGTGTGGTAATAAGGTGCTGCAAGGCATATTTTCTCCCTGCTTGGAGTGTTAATGTGTTATGACTGACTTTTTGAGGTTGATTTACCCTCGGATTTGTAGCCTTATCTAAAAAAAGGAAGTAACAGGACTATCAGACAATATCCAGTGTGTCTGGCTGTCTCCTGAGGCCATAACAGAGCATTTAGATAAATAAACAGCGAGCATTTTACGTAAATGAATTGTTTATTTGCCTGCAACTGCCTTGCAAGTGTATGTGTGTGGCCTCCATGTCATCCTGCCAGTGCTCTTCCTGAGTGAGCGGCTGACCGGCCCATCAGCTTGTCTAAGACCTGCCAATCACTCCGACAAGGAGGGGCAAAGTGTCTGGTGTGAGATCTAAACTCCAACTCCTCCACCACCTCCTCCTTGCTCTTCCTCTCCTCCCTCTCTGCCTCTTACACGAGTGATTGACGCTAATGAAAAACTGGGACAGTGGGTTTTTTTTTATGCGCTCATGCCAAGAATCATGACAAGACTCCAGAGTGAGACAGCGAAGACGGGAGGCGAAACCGATCGCTGGGACATGATTAATAATAAAATATTTTAAAATATTCCCAGCGTCAAATAAGTGGCGATAAAGCATGGAGCAGTGAGTAACATCTGGCATGTTTTTGCTGCTGCACTACAATCAGTTCAAATTAGATCAAGAAGAAACCAGCTTTAGAGAGACACGGGAGAACTAATGTGGTTAGCACCCATCTGATTGCAAATGCACCACTTTGCAACACTTTGTCACAAGTTAGGACGTATCTGCTGATGTTGAAGCTCTACTTTGGCAGGACCCAGTGAGGACAGACAAGACTTTTTGCAAGCTGTGTGTGTTTGCTTTTTGGGTTATTTAAGCAAGTTGTGTCCTGTAAAAAATTAAATAAAAAAATCAGACGAGACGGCAAATAATAAGCTATTTAATTTGTGTGAAGACCTCATCTGCTGCAGTTTGAGCTACAGTCAAGAAAAAGTCAAAACACAGCCTATCTAGCGGCTCCTCACTCTGCTTCATTTAGCCCGCTGTCAGTGGTGAAATTGGTATCGCAGGTTGTTTCTTAAATTGATTCTGCACCTCAACCGCTGTCAAAATGTGTTGTTTTCAATGACATTTTTGGATATTTAGATTTATCTTCCCCCAATTGGACTTAATTATAACTTTGCCATAAATGTCAGTACATGATGATGTTTGAATAGTATTGGCAGGCTTTGTATAAGTGCAAAAAAATTAGAAAATAATAATGATCTGTTTTGGCATCGAACAAAAAACTGTTTAGCTGATTTTTTTTTGTTTTAATTCAAGCATAGTCGATATTTATAATGACATTTCTTCAAGAGGGTACAAGAGAATATTCTAGATCTTTCAAAAACGTGTAATGGTGAATATTGCTGGTTGCTAAGGGGTACAGGACCCTCCACCAACATTTATTGGCTCTCGAAGAGTAGTCGTCTTGCAATCAGAAGGTTGTGGGTTCGATTCCAGCTTCTTCCTGCCATATTTCAATGTGCCCCTGGGCAAGGCACTTAACCTCAAGTTGCCTACGGATCTGCGTATCGGTGTAGGAATGTGTGAGCGTTAGTGAGTGGGATTGGGTGAATGTGGCTCTAGTGTAAAGTGCTTTGAGTGGTCTGTATGACTGGAAAGGCGCTATATAAGTTCAGTCCATTTGCAGGTGGAGCTATTAAAAAAAAACAAAAAATTGTTAATCTTCTATTGCAGTAATTAAATCTCACTGAAAATATTTGAAAAATCCAACTTTTAATTTGAGTTAATTTATTAGGCAAGGAACCTAAAGCTATACTACGACACTAAGATATAATTATGTTTGTTGGGTTTTTTTTTCTATTAAAACACATCTCTGAACTTTTAATAAGTAATTTATTACTTCCTTTTTCCCTGTGGCATACATTTATGAAACGGAGATCCATATACTCTAGCCATTCTTTAAAATAGGAAAGACAGGAGAACATGCTATTCAAGGCATATCACAGCAACATCTAGAAAACACTTACTCACCTAAACGCACACACATCTACAGCCAGAGCAATAATTAAAACATTTAAAACAACTGGAACTTTGACGAACAAGGATGAGGACCGTGGCTCAAAGTGCAACCTTGGGGAAGGGGATCAAAAAGTCATCTTTGGTGTCCATGGCAGCAGTTAAACACTGTCTACATGTTGGCTGGTTGTTTAGAAGGCAGGCCAGGAACAGGCCTTTTCTGCTCTACCATCACCAACATATGTGGACTTTGTAAAGCTCTTCTGGGATTATGATTTGAACTGCATTAATTGATCATATAACTCTAAGATTGCTTCTTAATATGAAGTGGTGGTCGCTGCACATCGCTTCAAAACACATTCATGGGTTTATGTGTTGCTTGATGGCAGCACCCTGTGCTGTGTGATGTAATCACAGAGCATCCAATCAGAAGGAATCACGCACACAAAATGTATCTGTGTGTTTGTGAACTGATCACTGCAAGCTGATCACAAGGACCTTACAAAACCAAAAATTTGTTAGTTTTATATTTCTTTTAATTTAAGGATCGTGCAACAGGCTGCCAAACTGCTCACAGTGTCAAGTGAACTCAACCACAATTTTGTTGGTCATTTGCTTTTTGCCCTCATTATCAGATAATATATGTGCTGGGCTTTTCTTTGGTAGACACCAACAAGCTGCATTCAGACTACAGCACCGCCAAGCTTAGGGGGGGATCTCTTCTATGGCTATTTCCGGCCCCAGACATATATTATATATATATATCTATATATATATAGATATATATATATGCATATGCATATACAGGGGTTGGACAATGAAACTGAAACACCTGTCATTTTAGAGTGGGAGGTTTCATGGCTAAATTGGACCAGCCTGGTAGCCAGTCTTCATTGATTGCACATTGCACCAGTAAGAGCAGAGTGTGAAGGTTCAATTAGCAGGGTAAGAGCACAGTTTTGCTCAAAATATTGAAATGCATACAACATTATGGGTGACATACCAGAGTTCAAAAGAGGACAAATTGTTGCTGCACGTCTTGCTGGTGCATCTGTGACCAAGACAGCAAGTCTTTGTGATGTATCAAGAGCCACGGTATCAAGGGTAATGTCAGCATACCACCAAGAAGGACGAACCACATCCAACAGGATTAACTGTGGACGCAAGAGGAAGCTGTCTGAAAGGGATGTTCGGGTGCTAACCCGGATTGTATCCAAAAAACATAAAACCACGGCTGCCCAAATCACGGCAGAATTAAATGTGCACCTCAACTCTCCTGTTTCCACCAGAACTGTCCGTCGGGAGCTCCACAGGGTCAATATACACGGCTGGGCTGCTATATCCAAACCTTTGGTCACTCATGCCAATGCCAAACGTCGGTTTCAATGGTGCAAGGAGCGCAAATCTTGGGCTGTGGACAATGTGAAACATGTATTGTTCTCTGATGAGTCCACCTTTACTGTTTTCCCCACATCCCGGAGAGTTACGGCGTGGAGAAGCCCCAAAGAAGCGTACCACCCAGACTGTTGCATGCCCAGAGTGAAGCATGGGGGTGGATCAGTGATGGTTTGGGCTGCCATATCATGGCATTCCCTTGGCCCAATATTTGTGCTAGTTGGGCGCGTCACTGCCAAGGACTACCGAACCATTCTTGAGGACCATGTGCATCCAGTGGTTCAAACATTGTATCCTGAAGGCGGTGCCGTGTATCAGGATGACAATGCACCAATACACACAGCAAGACTGGTGTAAGATTGGTTTGATGAACATGAAAGTGAAGTTGAACATCTCCCATGGCCTGCACAGTCACCAGATCTAAATATTATTGAGCCACTTTGGGGTGTTTTGGAGGAGCGAGTCAGGAAACGTTTTCCTCCATCAGTATCACGTAGTGACCTGGCCACTATCCTGCAAGAAGAATGGCTTAAAATCCCTCTGACCACTGTGCAGGACTTGTATATGTCATTCCCAAGACGATTTGACGCTGTATTGGCCGCAAAAGGAGGCCCTACACCATACTAATAAATTATTGTGGTGTAAAACCAGGTGTTTCAGTTTCATTGTCCAACCCCTGTATGTATGTATGTATGTATGTATGTATGTATGTGTGTGTGTATGTATGTATGTACAGTATATATTATGTATATGTATGTCAACAACAAAAATCTAAACATTAGAATTTTTTTCTTACTGTATAAATGTAGCCAAATTAAATGTTGGATTTGTCCATTGTTTTCATGTGAGCCTATGCCACTTAAACTAAAGATAAAAAGATTTTTCCACCTCTTTACCAGAGGCACCAATAAGCACATTCTATAAAGGTTTCAAGAGGTGAAAGTTTTCCAAGTAAAGTCGTTTGAAGCTCTATATAGTTGCTCACTCACATCCATATGCATCGTCTTTGTGTCTGCCAGCAGTCAGGTTTCCTCGCGGGAGTGATGCGACACGTCACATGGATGACTACATTCGTTCCCCTTGACAGCGGTCAGAGGAGAGCAATTTCATTATGTCATGTTTTCACCCGGCTGTCAAACAAATGTACACACGCAGTGTGGAAAATACCAGCCAAGACAGGCAGAGGGAGCATACGGAGCAGGACACATACCTGTGAGAAGTGTATTTTATATATATTGTTGTTCGGATGAATTACTTCTATGTGTGTGCTCACGTGGATGAGTGACAGTGGTGTATTGGTGCGTGTGTGAGAGTGTTGCACTGTGAGAGTGTTAAAGAGGGGTATGTTGACAGATTGCCAGCCTATCATACACCCATACACTTGCACAAATCTATCTTGTCGGAGCACCACAGCAAGCCTGTGATTCCCTAGTCTCCTCACTTCTCCTCTTACACCCCCCAACCCTCTGTCAGTCTCTCCATGAAGCAAATCCAATACACTGTAACATTATCCGGAGCCTTGCCTTGCTATTTGGATTCTCTCCCGGAGCCAAAAAGGCACACACAGGGCCAAATTGATTTTCCTGTTGCGCTAGATTTGTGACAGTTGAGCAGAAATCACATTGCACAGCCGCCAACCTCCCCCCCTCCTCATCCGCCATCTCATATGTGCACACAAACACATATACACACCTCTTGGTGTCTGTCAAGAAATTCAGAGCATCCTCAGAATATTTTTTTCCCAACTGTGAGACATCAGGGACAATGAAGAAAGATTTCTGTCTTCGAGTTGGATAGATCCTCCATGAGTTACTGTGAGAAGTGGAGGAAAGAAGAGTGGTAGTCCAGTTAAAGTGCATAACACAATGTCTTAGGAATGTACACAAATCACAAAATGTAAGATTAGAGGTGTAAATTTTCAGATTGGAGGGAAGTGTTTGCTATTTGGTTTCGTTGCGTGCACCTTCTGGTTTGACAAGATTTCTACAGCAACAAGCTGTCAAGAGCAGCATCATCTTCTGTCAAGACTTGGCAGACCTGTCAGTTCTCCAAAAATGAGCCAAAAATGTATTCATTACCAGGCTGAATCTGATGCATATTACATCAAACGTCACGCAAATACAGCACAGAAAGTCAGCTGTCATTAGCTGGGAGCACTGTTGCTGATAACATGGAGGTAAGGCTGTATAGGAAAAATTACTCAACAGGTTTCACCCCTGCAAGAGAAGAAGAATCTAAGCTAGAATATTATTTACAATAAGTTAATAAACTCTTCTAGTTAGGCCCACACTGACAAAAGCAAATTTAGATCCAACAGATCTCAACAGTTTCACATCCTGTTGATCATTTTCAACAAGATTTTAAAAAAGCTTGCTTTTTATTCGTATAAACAACTTTTAAAAACATAATTTTGGAGCCGATTAGGCTGCTCTGACCTGTTCTGACCAACCACAGTATGGAGACGGCTCTAAGAAAAACCTCAAATGATTTGAGATGCATCCCTGATAAAATCTTTGCATCCTTGTCCTCCACTGTCCAAGCACTCTCTTTGAGACCGTAGATCATGCACACCCGCAGCTGGCCTCTATTGTCTCCAATTGGTTCAGGTCTTATCTAATGTATAAACTTTCTTTTATAAGCATCATAAGATTTCAAGTCTTTTCTGAACTAAATTATGGTGTTCCCCAAGGTTCAATATTAGGTCCCACCATTTTCAATCTGTACATACTGACCTTTGGAGGTGTCATCAGAAAACAGGGGATGAAACAAAGCTTTATATTACTTTCTCTCCTGATGACAAAGGGCCATTAGATTCCCTTTATGTCCATAACCTTGACATCAAGATGTGGATGACAGAAAAGGTTCTTCAGCTTAACTAGGGCAAAAGAGAGGTGGTAGTCATAGATCCTATTACACAAGGAGAAACTGTACATCTAATTAAATGTTTTTGCGCTTCAAGTGAAGAAATTTTAAAAAATTAATGCTATGTTTGATTTTTTTAATCCAAACCTGTTGGTATGTTTTACTTCTAAACAAGATAACACGCTAAATATTTAATCAAACATCCAAACTACATAATGATATAGGTACCAGGTGCATTTTTTAATAAAATGAACCAGCTGGCAGATGTGTCCTGAATCAATATTATGTCAAACTGTGAGAAGTTAGAAAAATGCTTATAAATCTAACAAGGCAGATTACGAAGTCCGGAGGGAGTTTGGTGTGTATTTACACACAGATTTGCAACATGATTTAGGAGGAAAAGAAGTCCTGTTTTAATGAAGTTTGCACAGTGCCTCCTGATTAGAGAAAGTGTCACAATGAAAACCTCAGCTGTGATAAACTCAGGTGTTCTCAGCATGAGAGAGACAAAAATTTTAAGCAGGATGATTACAAAAACATTTTTGGTTTAAGGTTACTTTCATTCAGCACAACAGTCACGCATCTCGGAAACCACCTTGAAATCCTGTGCATGAACACGTGTGTGCGTGTACTTGTCTGCATGCAATCTTGACTCTAGTTAGCGAGGTGCAGCTTCTTTATCAGTGCAAGTAGGGACAATTGAAAGATAGGAACCACTGCGAGTTAATTTGATTAAAATGCAATACCCAATTCTAAATCTGCATTGCTTTCCTGATTTTGGCTGTGTTTTATCTTTGGCCTCTATTATTCGTGGAATATGTAAAGCACTTCAAGGATACCTCTTTATATAAAATTTGTTAAAAATGTCCTAAAAGCAGATTATTGATCAAAATGTGTTAACAAAGTTAACATATTTCTAACTTTAAAGAATACTGAAAAATGTGATATTATAATAAATTAGGACATTTCACAAAATGTCCTCAGTTTTTTTGGTCAAAATTTTAAAATACAGTAAAAACTATCCAACTCCCTGAACACTTTAAAATAAAGCAGAGAGAAACATTCCTTATTTTTCAAATCTGCATACAGTATTCGGTTATAGTTTTTTATTTATGTGTGCCTGCCTGCCTTTGAAAGCAGAGCAGCAACATTTTCTCCACATTTTTTTCTCCACAGCTGCTAATATCCACAGAGGACTTCCTTGCTCCACCACATCCCAGCACTCTTTGTCTGATGCAGAAGATCACAAATACTCCTCTCAGCTCCTTCCATTTTTTTCATTCTTTGTCTCTTTCAAACCACAGTCCTTGGAGGTCCAGTTAACATTGCCCTGGCTGGTCTCTCTCTCTCTTCTACCTCCTCCATCCACATCTTCCGCTATTCCATTTTTCACCTCCCCTCCAAGTTTTTATTTTCCTCTAATAAGGTGAATGGAGCTTGCGGGCGAGCACTCTGGAGAGTTTAAGCTGTTTATCTGTGCTTCGCTTCAAGAGCTTCCGGGGCCCAGAAAAGGATAGAGAGGTCAGAGAAAGTGGAAGGAAGGAATGAGAAGAATGGTAGGAGAAAAGACTGGACCTGTTCTTAATAGCTAAAAGGCACATCTTTAACCAAATCCTTTTTTCAATTATTTATTTATTTTAACCAAAGCTTTAAATTTTCTTTCTTTACATCATCCTACATCTTAGCCCTGAGTTTGCAGACAGATTTTATTTATTATTTAAGTACACAGAAAAAGTGTAATTGGCAACTTAGACCAACAAGGCTGAATGAGGGTATTGCTTAGCAGTTCTTTGAATTTATATGAGTAAAGAAGTTATTTTACCTATAATTCAAAAAACATTAGGAATCCATATTTTGGGGGGTTTCTGAAATACATTTTCAAGTAGAAATTTAAAAGGGAGTTGCTTTGATTTAGAAAGATCTTTCCTACCTGTTCCAGTTAACCCAAAAAACAGAAAATTTACTCAGAAATACATCTTAAGGTTCAGTAAAACTTGATTCAGGTTTGGTAATGAACATCAGGACATCATCTACATACAAAGATATTTTATTCACACAGTCTACAGGTATGATACTGAGATTATTAGATTTCATGCAGATAGATCAATGCAGCAACTACAGTCTTGTTGGCAAGCTGCGCTGAATGGCCATATTTACCTACACTACTTAGACTAAAGAGAGAGATGCACATTCCACATTGACTGGGCATGCAAATAGACCAGAAAATGGACGTTGTTTTTAATGTGTGTGATGTCTACTGACATAATGGCACCCGGGGAGGTGAGCCATTTTACCTATTTAAAAAACCGCCACTGGTCAGAGGTGGAGCATAGATCCATAAAGAAAATGGTCTAACTTAAAGGAGGCCATTTAGTAATCAAAGCTTACAAATGACTCTCTCGATTACAGTGAAAACCCATTTTTACTGCAACAGAAATGCCATGGGGACAAACAGTCAAATTTTTCCCCCATTGCTTCTGGTGAAAGTTACCAGAGAGATGCAACAAGGAGGGGTTGGGGAGGTGTTTTATGTGTTTTTCTGCATCGGGTGTGTGGAACATGGCAAATTTTCTTGTCACACCACTCCCAAAGAGGCTGTGTGGTGGGAACACCGCCTCTGGCTTTCCCAGTCCACCTCTCTTTCTCTCATTATTTTCAACGCTCTGGCTTTCTCTTATGTTCCCTCTTGTGTCTCGCATTCCCTCGTCCCCACCCTCTCGCCTTGCCATCACTGTTTGTCTCTGCTTTATTCGCTCAGAGCGTTGCTGTGGCGCAGGCCTCCCACCGAGGAACAAGGCTGAATTTTTCCATCCACATCTCTTCCTCTATGCCTCCCTCTCATTTCTCTGCATCTCTCCTCCAGCCTTTTTTTTCTCTCCTTGTGTCCTCCTTTTTCATCTTCTTTCCCCACCACCCACGCCTCCACCAACCTAACTTTTTCCCCCCTCTTCCCCTCATTTCTCTTACTCGCTGTTCGAAGTGAGACAGCAAAACGCTGTCCCTCTAGGGATTATAGGCACAAAGCACACCGTCGGCCAAAATAGGAGGGTAGAAGGAGCATGCCTGCTGTGTTCGCCGTTTAGAGAAATCCCATTCTAACTCTGTCCGACTGGAAAACCCTAAACGGAGCACAGTTTGCAATTATTTTCCCTCCGCGACACCTATTTTCATGCTTTCTCCTGCTCCATTGCTCCCTCTCTCACAGTTTTTAGCTTAAGCTGCAGTTTTTCTTTACTTACAGTTGCTACTCAGCGTTGGAAGTAATGAGGATCTTGGGAGAGCGCTTGTTTTTGTGAGCCACTGCAGGCCTATGTTCAGCCCCCACAGGGAGAGTTAACATTAGCCCCCGGCTTGGAGAAGCATTGACTTGCACCCATCGAGATCTAAACCACCGTTATTGGAGCCCGCTGTTTGTCTGCCTCTTCCCCCTAAAGACATGGCAAATGGGGGGTTTTACCTCGACGTGTGTGTGTTTGTTGGATGGTGCAGGTGTGTGCGCATTTATTGCCTGAGGCTTGTATTAGGAGATGGTGCTGAAGCAGCCTTTTCTCTGTCTTTTGTACCAGTCTATTAGCACCCACCACACTTACCTCACCTAATCCAAAATGGCCCTCATTGCTCAACGCTACTTTGGTTTTATGAGAAAACACTGTGCATGTGTACAGGAAAGCAACAACTTTACACCTTTGCATAAACACACATGGTAGCTAATGCACCTGCACTGCTGTTGCATGCACTTGATCGCCCCCATTATTACATTTATGACGGATCATTCTACATCAGTGTCATTCATACAGTCTGGGGGAGCTCAGACACTTTATATTTCCAGGGCCTTGAAACAAAATTAATGTAATACCATAAGTTCCCTCCCAAGGCTTTGAACTCCACCACCATTTACGTTTGAAACCATGATGAAAACAAATCTTCAAAGACCACACTCACTCTCTTCAAAGGGGACTAACTGTTGCCTCAACAGTCCTCTGGGATGAAAAATTTTAAGTGTGCATCAGGTTCTTTGCATGGTGTATTAAGTCCAAAAGAAGCAACAAATTCTCATTAATTTAGCTCTACTGCCTTTCATCCAGAGGAAAGAGTTGAAAATAAATGTTTGGATTGTAAAATGCATTACCTTTATTAATTTCTTGTTCTCGTTTTATACACAGATAAGACCAGATCAGTGTTAGGGAAACACTTTTAAACTTGTGGATTTAGACCTTTTATCTATGAAATCAGGTGAGAGGGAAGAATGTTTGAATTACATTTGATTAAAATAGAAATAACAACTTGTAAATGTAATCCCCATTGTTTAAAATAAGAATGCATTCATGTGAGTGACACAACTTATTTCTAATCATGTTTATTTGTGAGATATTTGGTTGTTAATGTGTCTGTGCACAGTTGGCTGTTTTTAAAGGTGCAAATTGTGAACAGGAAATAAAAATGCAGTGTGATGCAAGGGAGTGGGACAACAAGATATTGCCACACCACTGATTGTTACATGTGTTAATTACATTAAAGCTCCTGTGGAAACACTATTGTCAGAAAAAAATCATGCAAAAAGCATAATTTGATGGAAAAAATAACACTTTCAGGTAGGCCCACTTTCACACTTACAACAAATAAAAAGTGAAAGAACTTAGAGAGTTGTTTGTGAAATTAAATATTAAAATAGTGTTTAAAATGGCTAAAATGTACAAATGCTTTTGAAAAATGTATAAAGGAATACATTAAATTACACTTTTCTTAAAAAGTTAGCCTTTTAAACAAGTGAACAAACACACGCACTTAAAAAAAAAATTTAAATTGTGGGACACATGTATTTTGTGCTCTATAAAATGCATCAAAATACATATATAAAAATTACTTGTTGGGATGATCAACTGGTGTTTGTGTTTTGGTTTTCCTTAGTGTTTCTTTTCTTTTCTGTGTTTCAGTTGTTAGTTATTGTCATTAGGGTTTTGCCATATAGGTTAAATCCTTTGTTTTCAGTTTGTTATTTTATTATTTTTTTCTAGTGTTCTTTCATCTATTTTGGTTTATTCTCTTATGTTAGTTTCAGACTTTTTCCCTAGTTTGTAGATTATTTTGCTGTGGCTCTGCGGCATGACGGAGAGCCCTCCACCCTCAGAAAAGGGTATTGAGTCTATTTTTGAGCGATGACGGAGCTGTTATCGGATGCATGAATGGATCCTAAATGAACATGTCCAGTATGAATTGTGGCACTGCACTATTTGCGAGATTGACAGAGCAGAAACGCAACATACTCAGTGTGAACAAGGTGTTAGTGTCCCTGCTTTCATTCTGCCACACCTGTTCCACATCTCTGATTAGCTCACCTGGTTCTTTTGTCATTTTTTCACCTCTGCCTCAGTATATTAAGCTCACTGGTTTACGTTGTTCATTGCTGGATTCTCCTGTTACACATTCAGAGGTTCATGTCCTGGTCTATCTATGACTAGCATTGTAAGCCTTGATGGAGCCATGATTAAAAATTCTTAACGTCACCTCTTTGCCTTTGCCTATATATAAATATAGATCTATATATATATATATTGATATATAGATATCTATCGACCAATAACTTCCAAGACTAACTACAATTGTTCTTTAATTTTATTAAGTGTTCTTCATTGCCTGCAAGTGAAAATACAGTAATTATTGATGTTTTGTTAAAAAAAAATCATCCACCTCACCCACATTTAACTGGCGCTCCAGCAGTTGTATTTTAAAAATTTTAGGTATTCCTTTCTGATTACACATGTTTCTATGTTTTATTGTAAGTACATCTTAAACAGCTGTTTTCACAGGGAGCTTTAGGGGCAGAAAAATAATTAAATTTGAGTTGAATGTTTACTCTTTTTCATATTAAGTCATGAGCCAAACTTTAACTTCTTACACATCATGAATTGCATATTTTGACTATAGCCTGTGAATTCTGTGTAATTCAGTTGGTAAAAGTTAAACTGAACAAAGCTTATAACTGGACTTTACCTTTAACTGTATTTTTGTATTTCATATTGTTTGCTAAACCCGCTTCTTGAAAAGGGGCCCTGGAGGTTTATATATTATGTTCATCTAAACATAAAGTGAACATCTTTTCAACACTTATTAACTTATTTATAAAGGATAAATATATGATACAATAGTAGTGTGCCCCACACATACAGTACACACTATGTCAACACACTTATCTAAAGAGCAAGTGAAACTCAACACAATTAAGTGCCAATTAAGAACAGTTCTTAACATAACAGATCACAGCCAATTTCACATAACTTAAATATCTTTATATTAAAATGTACAATCTATCACTCGCTAACTACATTGAAATTAATTATGTTGTTAGGTTTATGAGGCCTACAATTAGTTTTTGTTAATTGTGCTGCTATAAATAGCTGCAGTCATTAAAAAATAGTTGCCTGTAAGAACGGCTGCTCTGAGTGTTGATTGAAAGTGGCTTCTGCATTTATTCATTTTTTTATTCAGTGATAATTTAAATATATTTAAGTAATTTATTTCTTGTTTTGTCATTTTTTTTTATTTCTAATCAAATTTTGGGTATCTTGTTCAATTTTTCTTGATCGTTAATAATCATCAATCAATCTTCCTCCAGCCATGGCTTTATATATTAGGCATTAGGTGTGCAAAAAAGCATGTTTGTGTTGTTGTAGAAGCAGCAATTCCCTGACGTAAAAAATTTTCATTTGTAGTTTGTTAAGATAATTTTGGATCTGGCAGGGAAAGGTATACACTGAGTTTGTGCTGACATTTGGCTCCCTCCTCTCCATACTCCTCAGCTGCAGAACTGCACGTCAAAGATCTAGCTCATGAATTATTAAAGATGTGGATTAAAAGTGCCAGGACTCACTGAGGAGCTTGTTTATTTTATTTGGACATAATTATTTAATCGCAGCTTGTTAATAATTATAAAGATGAGAGGATAAAGGTAAAAGAAGGGGGGGAAATATAGGAAATGGCTTTTGTATTAATGTAGTTTGGATGTGCAGAAATAACAAAGAGTGCAGAATCTTTCTTCTTTTTTGTCTTTATTTTTTGTTATGCTTCTTTTTTTTCCCCTTTGGTTGTCTCTCATACAAGCATGCACAGAATGTTTGTGTAGTTTCATCTGTGGTGACAGTTTACGTGGTTATGTGGACGGATTAGTGGAGCATAGAGGTCAGTGTTCCCTATTACCACCTTCACAGAGGCATACAGTCACAGCCACGCTGTGGAAGATGCTGCCACTCCCCCTCTGCCTTCCAAGCAAACTGATTCTGACAGCGTAGCGGGTGCCTGGTATATATCACTGCACATACCGAACACACACACAAAGCCTAGCCTTTATCGTAGGGTTGGCTTCTACATTTAAAGGGTTCAGCAAACTGCTGCCGGCATCCTTCATCCTCAGTACCTCCCCATCTGATCCCCAAATGCAGCTAAATCCGTCCTTTTGGCAACAAGTTGCCATGACCCTTTACTGCATGCTTAAGGCTTCTTCAGTCAGTGATGCAAAAAACATGAGAATGTAGTGGAGGAGACACTTACCCACACTTAGTTTCTTACTCACACATACTTCTACCATCCTAATATTAAATAAACTAATGTCTTGAAGGTTAAAGGGGAAAATCTCAAGGATTGCTAAAAAAAAACAATCAATCATCAAACTCAGGTCCTCTACAAGCGGTTTGGTAGCTTTTGGAGCCAGTAGCATTGCCATGGTCTCTTCCTTATTTATGCTGTTTTTTATCACCATATCCATCCTCACTGCTTTCTGTTGTGGTGGATAACAACAAAAGGCAAAAGTATGTTCTGGACCCTGGCCTTTGACTACCATGTTTGCAGCCCACTCTGACACCCAGCTCAACATTCTCATCAGTAAGTACTTGTTTCATTCCACCAGCTTGCTGTTTCCCAATCAACATGATTGCTGTCTTCTAAGAGAAGAAAATATTGTCCTGAGACTGCTACCACTGGTGAAACTTGTTGATCAACCTTTTTTATTTAAAACCAAATCAAACTGTACTGTATACTCTGGACAGTCTCATAAGTATCTTTGCAGAACCTGGATCATGGGTCCTGGCCAATGTGGTGGAGCCTGGCCCCTATTGTTTTGTGCTAAGTGTTTGCTCCTGTGCTGGCCTTCAGTCCAGGTTCCTTTGGATTTCTTGAAATCAGACACAGGCTGTGATGCTTTGGCCAGTATAGGCCATGCAACTGCTTATCCTTTAATGGCGTTTCTTCCTCGCCCTCTTCCATACAGACACAAACTTAATAGTTCATTCTAGGGGTCCAGTCATTGTTGGGGTCCAGTCTAACTGATGTTACTGCTTCATCCTGGATGGTGTCTGACTCTCACTAGTCCTTTGCCATAGTCTCTCTCCTTCCATTACAATCCTAGGGAGCTGGACTCGATGTATTTTCCTTTTTGCAATAAAAGAAGCTTTTACAGTGCTGAAAAAGTATTTTACCTCCTTAAGATTTATTCTGTTTTTTGCTTTTTTTGTCACCCTTTGTTTCAGATAATGAAACAAATGTTAAGTAAATACAATCAAATCAACCGAAGTGAAAAAATAATTGCCTCCTTTGCTAAATCATGAATTGACTATGATTAACCAAATGCTTTTTGCTTACTCTCACAAATCACCCCAGCCAGCCCTAACTGACCGGCATAATCATGAAATCACTAAACAGAACCTGTATGATAACATGAAGTAGGCAAAAAGCTCTCAAATGCAACAAATATGCCCTCAACTAAATAAATTCAAAAACAGATGAGAAACTAAGTCAGTGACATTAATCAGTCTGGAAGGTAATTTGAAGGATTTGGGACTACAGCGAACCACATCGATAGCCAATATCCACAAGTGAAGAAAACTTGAAACAGGAGAGCTTTCCCAGGAGTGGTTGTCCTTCCAAAGTTACTCCAAGAACACATCAACCTCTTATCCAGAAGGTCACAAAAGAGCTCAGAAAAACAGCTACATCTGGTGTAAGACTAACACAGCCTTTCAGAAAAACATTATCCCTACAGTCATACATGGTGGTGGTAGTGTGATGGTCTGGGGCTGCAATGATTCCTCTGAACCTGGATGATTTGCCATAATTAATAGAAACATGAATTCTGCTCTCCACCAGAAAATCCTGAGGGAGCGTGTTCGTCCCTCGGTTTGTGTCCTTATGCTCAAGCACATTGGGATTAGCCAGCAGGACAATGATCCCAAGCAATTCTACAATTTCACTTGGATTGGCCTAGTCAAAGTCTAGACTTAAATCCAATTTGCAGGCTGCAGCATAGCCTGAAACAGCCCATTGATAGTTGACCCTCCTACTCTGACTGAATTAAAACACCCAAATTCCTGTTTACCCTATAGTAATTAAACAGACTTTTGCCATTTTTCACAAATGCTTAGCAGCAGCTGTTGCCACCAGTTATTAGTAGGCAATTTTTTTGCGTGTCGTTTATATAGCTTTTTCTTTTAATTAATATTTATATGAATGTATTTTATATTTGCTCTGGTTATATCTGACTGCTATTAAAATTTGTTTGATTTGAAACATGCTAAAATGTGATAAAGTAAAAATATTTTCTCAATCCATGGTAGCTTATCTAGGCTTCTAAAATACCATCAGAGTTTCTAACATATGATTGGGCACATGTGTTGATGGCCTGGATTTTGTTTTTAGTTTTAAACTGCCT
This sequence comes from Crenichthys baileyi, assembly GCA_036173005.1. Classification (NCBI taxonomy): domain Eukaryota; kingdom Metazoa; phylum Chordata; class Actinopteri; order Cyprinodontiformes; family Goodeidae; genus Crenichthys; species Crenichthys baileyi. The sequence continues at coordinate 383,436 of JAHHUM010002068.1, read as the reverse complement.
CAAAGGTTAAATGGAAATCAATTTGACTGCATTTATCCAGTCCAAATGATATTTCAACGGGATAAATGAGGTCAAAAAGTAGATAAAGCCATTTGTACACGCTAATTTTCTTTACTATTAACTTTCTTTTAGTTATTATGCAGAGCTATGATTTGTAATGAAGTATTACTTTTGCATAAGCATTGCATTAGAATATTTTTCCGTTGCCAGTGCAGACGCACATAAAAGCTCGTAGCCAGTGTTTCTTGTGTTATCTCACAGTTGCTTCAGCGTTTGCATACTAATGTCTCCCATGCTCTCCTGCAACATGGTGACAGACTAGCTAATCGAATATTCCCTCTTTGAAGCAGTGCCGCTGGAACTATTCAAGCGTGATGCAGGAGGGCTCTGTGTGTCTGTGGCTGCAAACATTTCAGTACATGACTTATGTTCCTCTGTGCTCTTACATGTGCTTCCTTGTGTGCTATTCTATGTTTATTTACACTTGTTTGTGCAATTACTTTTTACGTCCGTACATGTTGTTTTTCGCGTGCCTGAGTGCGAGTAGGCGGCGGATGGATGGAAATGTTGTTTATGCATTTTTATGCAAAACAATTATGTTGACTTAATTGGGTTTGTTTATGTGGAGAATGTGTCACCTCCAGTCATGTATTGCATCTGGTGTGAAGGACACACACAACATACAAACACGCATACATATGTAGACACACTTCTTGAAGTAGCATAGATTTTACTGAGTGATTGGATAACATGAACTGTGTCCTTTATTGTAAGAGGCTTTTATGTTCATTGAGTTCTGATGACATCAGAGCAACAAACTTGTATTATTAGAACACTCTAACTGTACTTTATAACTTTTACTTTAGGTGCATGTTCCTGTGCATAACATACATTTGCACATTCCTCAAGTGTTAGCTTTTCATTGAATTTATATTAAACAATAAAATGTCCATTTTTATCACTTACAATGCAGGTGCATCCCAGTAAATTACAATATTATCAAAAGGTTTGCTTTTTTCAGCAGCACAAAAAAATAAAATAAAACACATACAGTAAATAGATTAATCATAACAAAAAGTGATTTATTTCAAGCAATTTGATGATTTCTGCCATGAATGAAAAACCTAAACTCAGTGTCAGCTGGATTTTTAATGCAGAAATGTTATGTTACATCCTACACAATTGTATGGGAAAGACTGCTCGCAGCTATCCGGCATACTTGCGTTGACACCCTTAAAAAGTAGTCTAAGCCACAATTGCTCATTGCTAAAGAAGCTGACGGTTCACAGACTATTATATCTAAGCATATAAATGAAAAGTTGAATGGAAGGAAAAAATGTAATGGAAAAAGTTACACAAGCAACAGGGATAACAGCAGCCTTGAGAGGAAGTAAAAGTAAAGCAAAGTCTATTCAAGAGTTTGTGGAAGATATAACTAGACATATCTAGTTAGTCATGTATTCCTTGTGTTAATCCACTCCTGAACCAGAGATGTCAGAAGTGTCTTATCTAGACAAAGTATAAAAATGACCAGAATGTTGCTGATTCCTCTGTAAAAACTTAAATTAAGTTTTGGATTTTATTTGGAAAATAGTTCTAGAGTCTGGAAGAACAGTGGAGAAGCACAGAATCCAAGATGCTTGAGGTCCAGTGGGAAGTTTTCACATTCAGTGGTTATTCAGGGAGCCATGTCATTGACTGTTGTTGGTCCATTGTTTTTTCTTCAAATCTGTGTAGTTCTCTACTAGGACATTCTCTTCTGATAACCTTAATGGAGATGCTAATATCAAATGAAACAATGTGGTTTATTGCTGTGCTTGATTTGTCAGCAAATACGCCCTAAAGCATTAGACTTTCTTTTCATTTAAATTATATTAACACTAAAATGTGCTCCTCAATCATCTACAAAGCTACAGCTCAATAAATTAGAATATCATCAAAGAAAAGATGTAAACTCCATAGATTTTCTTTGGGGTTTAAAGGAAGATGAGACACCAGAGCCAACTATGCAGAGGAGCTGAAGGACAGTATTTAACCAACATTGACTTCCTTAACTTCTCAGCAAAGCCGAAGGCTCATCACCTCCTTGCCATGTTGCACTGATGCAGTAATTCATGCAAAAAGAGCCACTTTTCAGTATGCCAACATTTCTGTATTAAAACATTTTTTATTGCTTTTATGTAATATTCAAATTTTCTGATAAAGTGAATTCTGGTTTCTAATGAGCTGGATCCCACATACTTCAAAATTAACAAAAATAAGCACTTGCAATACAAATCACTGGAATGAGTCTATATATTATGTTTTATTCTGTAATAGAAACACATAATTAAATACATTTTTCAATTACATTCTAATTTAGTAAGATACACCTGAAATCCCTGTGGCCTTACTTCTTCTTCTCTCCCAATTGGAATCTGAGATAAAAGGTTAATTTGCCATCTCTTTTCTTCCTCTAGGCCAAATCAATTCACCTTACTCTCTGTCTGCCATTGTTCTAATCAGACCTTCAACTCGCTATTGGATTTCAATGGAACAGTCACAGCCCAAAGACCTGCACAGCAAACCTAATCGATGAACCTTTAGATGGCTCTGGTTTTCTGTTGGGGAGTCTCGTTCATTGTAATGATTACACAAGAGTCTTGATATGTCTTCCTGGAGTGGATTTGTCATTTGGCTCATGGTGAACTACAATCAACTTTGTGTGTCTACAAGTGGCAGATTTGGCATCAAACCCTTTTTTTCGTTTGTTTTGCCACCTAAATTACAGAGAAATTGCTACAACGTTTAACTTTTCTGCAGCTGCACAGAGAAGAACAAAACTGATTGTTTAGGAGTTGATTGTTTACATTGTTTTGAGCTGTTTTCTTACATTTTTTCAAGCAATGCAGTTGAAAAGCAACAAAAATCTATTTACTTTTGACCTCACTTTCAAAAAAACAAAGGGAAAACAGCTCACACTAAAAGTTTTCTCTCCAGATGATAGCATTTGTTTCAAGGACGGGATTATAACAATAAACTCTTCACATGAATCCAAACCCTTAAACTCCAACTTAATGTTGCTTTGCAGGTTCAGCTGTGGCCCCACTGAGCTCTGGAAATGGACCAGATGCAGCCCATCTGCCAATCACACGCTCCCCTATGGCTCAGGAGAGAGGTGAGTCTATATATATATATATATATATATATATATATATGTGTGTGTGTGTGTGTGTGTGTGCACAATGACCAACAACAGGGACATGATTTGTTTGCCATGTCTGCCAGAAGGAAAAGAGGGAATGCTGTGTTTCGACATGCATCTGTGTTTTTATGGGATGCTTTTTTTTACTTTAGCAAAACCTGCAAACCATCCCTCAGAAGGCCCAGTACATGCCATGCTAACTTTGTGTTTGCTCTAAAAGAAAAAAAAAATCATATTGTTTACTGCAAAAAAGGGTTTCAGATGGAAACATTGTGTTTTTCTCCATTCCGCACAAGGAAGGGGCTGCATGAGGATTAGATGCCAAAGAAAAGGGTTAGGTTAAGGAGAATAAAACAGTAGCTTGCAGTTGCTGTTGTAGCTAATCAATGTGGGTAAACATGAGGAAGGAACAGTTGGAGGGCTGTGATGGATTATTTTTTAAAGTGATCCTCAGACATCAGCATATATTTGTGCTGATTAGAAAATACATAAAAAGCAAAGATGTGTGTAAAAATATAAATTTCCATACATGTTTAAGTTTCAGCTAACAACACTAGCCGCCCATTCGGTGGTCAGGCTGTTAACTCACTACTCTAGCTATTTGCCATAGCGGCCCATAGAGGCAAAAATGTTTTGGAGGGGAGGGACTGTGTTGGGTGGGTATGTATGAATGTGTATATCCAGCTTGGAGGACATCATCCAACAGGCTTATTTATTTCAGAAAGATTTGTTTTGAAATTACCTATCTGCTTTGACAAACAAACAAAAGGCTGACTGTGATTTATTTTTCTTTAATACTTTCAAAAGTTCAGCAATAATTACTTTTACCTTACACTAGGAACTCAGAGATATGGCAAAAAAATAAGGTTTTAGCATTGCCAGGTTCTTTGTAATGTAAAATTTGGGGCTTATCAAAAGCCAAGGTAAATTTATTTGTATTACACCATTCACAAACAAGGTAATTTAACGTGCTTTACAGGAAATAAAAGAAACAAAGGTAAAAAAAAAAAAAAACTTTGAAACAAGAAATACATTATAAGGATAAAATTAGAGTTTAGGCATCACACAAAAAGTAAAACAGGAAAATGCTGTTTTTTGTTTTTTTTACAGAGACCCTAAAGAGATTATTACAATCATCCAGCCTACTGGTTTGAAAGAAAAGTCTATTCTGACAATGTTCTTGAAATGTTATTAGGCTAATTTAGTAAAATACTTCAGGTGTCTGTTAAAACTTAGCTTTGATTCTATAATGACACCTAAGTTTTGTCGTTTTTCGCCATTTTAGCCTTGCCTCATTGAATCTATTTAAATGCAGATCTCTATTTTTTGGGCCAAAACCAAAAAGTTATGTCTTTTCTACATTAAGTTGGAGAAAATTCTGACACGTGGGTATGAGTGGGGTTATTTTACCGATAACAGAGCCTTCAATTTATAATGGCCAAACGATACAAACTAGTTCAGGTTTGCCAAATAACATCAGAACCAATTTAGAACGATACACTACCAGACTGTAAGATCTTCTGATTGATTATAAATATTTATGAAAATTATAATTAAAAATTATAATTCAGAAGTAAGTTCTAAACAAAAATGATTTTGTACGAATGGATTAAAGGTACACTCTGGGATTGTGACTATTGGGCTAACAGCACTTAATAATTACAGTTAGGTAATTGTCATTAAAAATTGATAATTATTAACCAAACCCACGCTAAATATCACTGTGTTATCAACCATTTTACTGAAAGGGATACAACACTAACCTTAGTTGAAAGATGATCATTCTTACACAAAATAAACACAAACGCTGTCTCTTTATCAATGTGAAAATTTATTAAACCAATAGTTCCTCTTACAGTCGTCTTTTCTGGCCCACAAACCTTCACCTAATTAAGCAAATACTATTCTACAGAGAGGTAAATTAATGATAACAAAATATTAAGAATTCGCACTGGAACAAAATTAATGAACAACGGTGAAGCTTTGTCTTGTTCTGTGATGCGTTTCAACTAGCAGCCGTCAGCTGACAGAACAGTAGAACCAGGCCACTCGGACATTTTACAGTGCAAAGCTTGGTTCTTAGTCCACTGACAGCTGGTCGCAAACTGATCTGAGACAAAGGAAGGTCATAAACTTCCAGGCGGGAAATAGTGGAAAAACACAGGGCAATAAACAGCTGAGTTCAGTGGGATAGCTTGGAAGTTGCAGCACGAGGTTTAGATTGCAGTCTCACTGAAACTTCTACGTCAACACCAACTGATTCCGAAATCAGCCGATCAAAAACACAGTGAACCGTTGGCAGTCGACTGAAACAAACATGGAGGAAGATTTGTCTCCTTGGGAAAAACCTCTGAGGGGTTTTGATATGACCTGGGTAGCACAATACAGTCTGGTCTTCGATCGGAATATAAATCTTTCCTTCTTCTCATACCAGCAAGATTTCCAGCTTTGTCAAGCTCTTAGTGGAATTGGCCAGTGTAGAGAAAATAAACCCGCCCGCGTACTTCTACTTCTCCAAGAGTGCTTCTTCACGTGGTATTCGGTGGTGGTCCACACTGGAATCGCAACTAGCATTACCTTGAGCTAGCTATTTATCACCTCTGCCATTGACGTCAGAGCAGCATTGAATGCTGGGAGATGTAGTAACAGTTTGTTTACCTCACAAAATTGACATTGTCCAACACAGACAATGCCATTCACTTTTTCTAGCCAATCAATCGGTATGTTATGATCAACCATGTGAAATGCAGATCCAGTAAACCTACACTGAGTAAAAAAAATGTGTTGCCAAAAGGCTTGCTACATGAACACTAACCCACAGGGCAGATGCCCTAGCCAATCTCGAGGCCTTTTACAGCAATTATGACCACTTTTTGGGGGTTCGTAAAAATAGCAGAATTGCTAATTTTTGCAATTGTAATTTCACCATCCACACAACCCTGCAAAAAGCCTGAAAGACTGGGAATTGACCTTCATGGAATGACTGTAAGAGTCCCTCTCCATCACCCACCAAAGAGCAGATAAAATAACAGAGAGACAGAGGGAGTGGATGGATGAAGACAGAGGAAGAGAGTGGGGCACTGATGAAATCAAGTTGGGGATTTAATGCTGCTCTCTAATGCCTGTAAACCTCAAACTCCCCCCGCAGCCACGTCCAGGAAAGCTCAGCACTGTTAACAGGGTCGGCTGTTGTTTATGCTGTTTTTTCCATGCTCGGATTAACCCCCTCCCTCTGCACATACTGTACTCCCCACTTTGCTCAAGTGCTGGCCTCCCTGAGAGCCTCTCTCCGCTCTTCATTTCGATAAATCCACTGACCATCCCTTTTTCCCTCCCCTACTTTTTTCTCGCGTGGCTGCTGTTGTTCAGCTGAAAGCTTCGTTGCCAGAACAAGAGAACGGTCTGTTTGTGTGAGAAGAGGGAACGAAGCATAGAGAGAGAGAGAGACGGAGAGAAAAATCCTTGAACGTGTTATTTGCTTTTAGCACTGTCTGCACAATGTTTCTCTCCTCATCCATTTTCCAGGCAATTTAAAGTGCGGTATTACACTCAGTATTTTTTTCTCCTCCTCTCCCAGAATCCCCTTACCCTAATGGAAGCAAAACATTACAATAATGTCCTCACTCCTTAAACCCAGCACTCGCAGCCTAAGCACTTTCAGGCCCCAATCGCTCTTTTCCCTCCGTTGCACTGTCTTTCCCTCCCACACACACTTTCTCTCCCACTGAATCTCTTTCTGCCTAGGCCTGAGTCTCTTCGTTATACAAAGAAACTCATGCAGAGCGTTTATTGCTCTCTGCCTTTATTTCCTACTCACACGCTCACTCATAAAGCGAATAAGTATATGCATATGCACAGTTGTAAACTTACAAACATTTCAAACTTGTCTCTTCCTTTCCAGTATCCTTGCATTTTTCTCTTGCTCCCCTAGCAGAAACAAGGAATTAGACAAGTGTCAGCTGTCCGTCGTTTCCCCAAACCCCCAAACTCACTAAAGAGTCAGCCTTTGTGCACTCATTCAAAAAGCGGATGGCTATCCAGGTTTATAGCCGAGCAGACCCAATCCATTCACACCTAATCTGCAACACCGCGCTTACATGCACACACATTTCCTCACCAGCGCGGCCTCTCTTTTTCCTCAGTGGCCATCCAGCGACCTTTCTCCATTCACAGCGGATTGGGAGACCTTTCCATGAGTGTAAAAAAAAAAAAACGAACACCATAGCTTGAAAGAGCGAAGCCCAGGCAAGGATCGCTGCAAATGTCAATTTGAATGGTGCAGGCAAGTTTGGAGCTGAGAGGCTTTAACACGTCTATTGACAGAACGGCTTAGAATAACACAGTAGCCACGGTCAAATCACTAGCAGTTCTGTGCAGAGTGGGGCTACGTGTTTTAACTTGAGCATTAGCGACTCCTTTATGTGTCAACTCAGCTTTTACAGCAACATGCATCTCTGAGGCCAGGTGTGTAGTTGACCTGGGCTTTTATCAGCAATAGCATTCACTGAATGCTCTCTCCATCTGTTTATTTGTATTCACGGATCCAGTTATATGTCATCCTGTTTGTTTTCATGAATACCTATTTCATTTTTTCTGTCCTTTTCTGTCCTAGAGTCAGTCCCATTTTTTCATTTTATAAGAAAAAAATTTGGTTTCATCATTTTTTTTCCAAATATGGACAAATATTTGGATTTCCAGGCTTTTTTCCTTTTTTCATTATTCGATTGATTTTATTTTTTGTCGTTTACATAAGTTTGTCCAATACATTGAGTATTTTTGTAAAAGAAAAAAAAACTATTTTCAGGGGGTTTACATACAGAATAAAGATATCAAAAATCTTTATATATTTTTGGATTACCAAGTCCACATTTTCAAAGTCACTTTTAAAATACAATGAATCTAAGGTGTTCCTGATACAAAAAAACGAAACAGTGAAGCAGTCCTTTCTCATTTGGCCAAATCAGAAGCTTAGTCTTACCATGTTTTGTGGAATGTGAAGAATATTGTAAAAACTGATGGAAATATTCATGAATTCGAATCTGGAAAACTATGGAATTTTAAAATCGAACATTTATTAAAAGTATGGTGTACATTTGTATTCATCCCCTTTACTCTGATACCCCTAAGTAAATTCCAGTGCAAAACATTGCCTTTAGAAGTCACCTAGTTGTGTGTAATTTAATCTCAGAGTAGATCCGGCTGTTCATTTAAGACCTCTGAGATTTAGTCAACAAACGGTATCAGACAGGTCAGAGATACAGTTGTGGAGAAGTTTAAAGCAGGGTTACAATATCAAACAAATGTCAACTAATATCCCAAACTTTGAACATCTCACAGAGTTCTGGTTAGTCCACCATTTGAAAATAGGAATAGTATGGTAAACTGCAAACATGCACTCCACATATCTGGCCGGAAGAGTGCCTATTCTTGAAAGAAATCCCTAAGGAGACTTGTTTTTATTTTGCCACAATCCATATGGAAGAACACTGCAAACTACCCGTAACACACGGTCTCCATGGTGAAACATAGTGGAGCCAGCACCATGTTATGGTGATGATTTTCTTCAGTAGTGGCAGAAAAGCTGGTTGGAGTTGATGGGAGGATGGATGGAAACAATACAGTAGGGTTAGGGTTAGGGTTAGGGGGTTGTTTAATTTTGTGGCTAAAACCCACAAAATTAAACAACATAAAATGGCTGGGTCAAAGTCAAGACCTAAAACCAGGTAAAGATCTGTGGTAAAGGTTGATTTTTTTTTTTTTTTTTGTTCAGACACTAACCATCCACTCTGACTTAGAAAGTTTAGTCTCTTGATTTGCAAAGCTGAGCAGACCCCTGCAGCTGTACCTGCAGTTAAAGGTGGTTAATATAGATTGACTATTAAATCCAAATGTATGCCAAACATTAAAAAATTTATTTGTAATACATTTTGCAACCCATATATCGTTCTCCATACACTTCAGAACTATGTACCATGTGTCTGTAATCAACTCTATGGCTACAGTCACCTTGCAGAAACTAGAACTTTTTAGAAGCAAAGGGTATTTTTGCCATTTAATTCTTTATGTCTGTTTTAGGTTTTATGACCAGCATGCAGAGGAACCAGTCTGGCTCGCAGTTCGCACCTCCCCAGTCTGGACCTGCTATGTCACCTCACCCGTCCCAGGGGGGCTCAATGTATCCCAGCATGGGTCCATGTTCGTCAAGTGGCCCAACAGGTCCCTATGGACCTCAAGGACCCCAGTATGGACATCAAGGTTAGAAAATCTTTTATTACATGTGCAGACATATCACTTTTTCAGAAGTAAGAACAAATTATATATTTTTTTTATGTACATTTCCAGATAAGGAATTATTCTTTAATCTGATGTATAAGGGTGTTTTTTTCTCCCTTTTTATTATATAAGCACTTTTCTAAGGAGAATGAATAATGTCATTTCTAATATGAGGTGGTTATACATATATAATAATTTTCTCTTCTAAAAATAAAAAACACTGAAAAATGTGTTTAATTACCAAAAAAGGTTACAAATAAAAGTCGTTCAGTATTAAACTCTCATGAGATGGAAAAAAATTTAGACAGTTTGAGATAGATCTTCAAAATCAAAATGCAAAGAATGGATTCCTGTCAAGCATCAAACTGGATTATAACTGACCTCTCCTGTCAAGACTTCCACCTAAGCTGCTTCAACTTTCTGACCAGTCATGTTAGGAAGATGAGTGCCTCACATCATATAGTCAGAGAGGTTTCAGACTGAAAAAAGCCACACTTGTCATTTTTTGAGGACTTTTGCACCGTCTCTCCCCCCACAGTGTCAGTGGTGTCAGATAGGTTGCTAATTAGGATTTTCAGAGACATTTCCATCATCTGCCATCTATCCTCTTGTGTGGAGGGCCTAACAGTGAGCATTAAAATCCAATGCAACTCTCTGATTATGCATGAGGCACTTGAAACCTGGATAGACCTCCTGGCCCTCTTCATGATATGATTATGAGGGAGCTCTAAAGTGACAAGGCCACCCAACATGTCATAAGGTTTGTTCACTGAGTAGCAATCTCTTTTTGCCATTCGGAAACAGTTTATACCACCCCCAAGTACGGAGTCCAGTCTGAACGGCACATCAATCCGGACCCATATTGTGGAAAATGGTGGCTGAATTTTTTCATTTGATATGACAAATCTCCAAAGATCAAAGTCTCAAATAAGTGTATCCTTACACCAAAGTTTACAGTGAAACAGCAGTAAAGGTTTGTCTGCCGCAATCCCTGAGTCTGCTTTGTCACCCACTCAGCTAAAGCTGATTTCTCCCTCAGACTGACAGCCATCTGATATAAAATAATAGAAATGGTCACTGTCCAAACATGCTTAACATGAGTGTTGGTGAGAGACAGAATACATAGCAACTTAGTGGGAAAAGTATCACATTGTGCCTTGAGTAAGCTAGTGAGTTAGGTCGAACAAAGTAAAAATAGTATTTCGGATCATGTAATGCTGATGTAATCCAGTGTGAGTTTTAGGTTTAAAAGGTTTTTTTCTTTACCTTTGCATGAGACTTGTCTGTTAGCTTTTTTAAAATGACAAAATACTCACAGATAACTGACAAGCTTTACTAAAATAAAAAAATAATCTCAATATGTGAGGCATGTTTTTCTATTGAACCTTTGCCGTTTTATTCATTAATCATATGAATAGATCCTTAATTACGTATAAAAAGTTTATAAAACGTGTATAAAACCCTGAATTTTAGAATAAATAAAAATGATTTAGAAAAAATAAAAATAATTTTATCTGTTATTTATTATGTTATCATGTTTTTATCAGTTCCTTGAAGCTAATGGTGAAATTTTCCACACTAAGTTGCTATTTACTCTAATTGTCTCTGGTATCTGTCATTTTGATCTCAGTTGTTTTGATATGATCATGTTGCCCTTTAATTTAAATGTAATTTATTTCATTTATTCTTATGTACGCTTGTTTGTCGAGGCATACAATTAAGTTTTAAGTAGATCATGTTTAGGAATAAAATTCTGATATATTTAGAGAGCTCAATATGCTTAACTGTCAGAGTTAGGGTGGCTTATGGTCAAAGAAATGCAAAAGTAGGTTGTAAGTTGTAAGCAAATTATATTGAAGGGATTTGCTCATCACTAGTTGCTTCAGACGATAAACCCTGCAGATTTCTCTTAATGTATGTAATTAGATACTTGTTATTACCGTTTGGGGTATTTTCACTACTCGTGTCTTGATTTACCTGTGCAGACCGCAGCCACAATATTTGAAGTATAGCTTCGGCCTGATTCTGTAGTTCTAACAGCCTGAGTTTAAAGTGGAGGAATGGATCCAAAGAAGGGCTCCTTCCCAATCCCCCTGGTGCCAAATCAGGTACAAAAATAGGGACTTGGGAAGCAGTTATCATGCGTAGTCATTTATGCTATTTATAATTATTGTGTTCCACTTCAGTGTTGCTTTATATGCTCTGTTCACATCATGTTGTATGCAGATATTTCTGCTCAAACACCAGAGGAAATACTCCATTCTGAATAAATTTTTGTCGCAAAATGCACAAGTATTTTCATATGCATGTAGTCTTTGTTTGAAAGTGTGTTTTATGTGGAGTTCCTTCTCTGAAGTGTGGTATGTAGATCACTGCAGAAACAGCATAAATGTCAGCTCCTACATATTCCCTTCATGTTGCCTTCTGACTCGTAGTCCTCCATTCCTGTTTGATGTGACTTTTAGACATCCAGTATCATCAGGTATTAGTCTAAGTATTTTCTGATACTCCAGAGAAAAAAAAAATCTATCACAATCCAGGAAATAAAAAAAGACTTGGATCAGTCTCTATAATTAGGCATTATTTACTCATTTATTTCTCCAACATGCAACAACCGGCCATCAAACAAATGGTGACATCTGCTGTTGCACTTTGTTTTCTGCCCTTGGCAGCAAACCACAAGAAACATTGTGGTATTTCTTTTTTTAGTTAATGTGAGTTTTTAAGTGTCACCTTGATAAATGCACCCGTCCGTACGTGTGTTTTCCCAAATTTGCTGCCGCTCGCTCACATTTGTTAATGTTGATTAATAGCCCTAATGCATTTGGTATTTGGTCTCCCTTCTCCTCCCACTCTTATCTCTTAATGTGACTTTGGCTGGGCTGACAGCCCAGTAAGCAAAGAGAAATGGAAAAATTAAGGAAGCAGAGAGCGACAGCGAGGCGGACTAGCCTGAAAGGAGCTTTGTAGGCAGATGAGCGTGAAATCTCGGTTGGATGACAGAAAAGATGTTACCATCAGAGTCTGCTCGATGTCTCCTCATCTCACTCCTACAGTGTACAGATTATACATATTTAGAATAGATTTGCATATTATAATAATGAAACTTATATATAATAAAAGTGCGCCCAGTGCTGCAATAAGTGTTCTCAGTCAGTAAACCCACATACCAACAGATTATTAACGATTAAAAAAGTAATTACTACCTGATCTTTAATGTAGGTACACTGAAAGGTAGTTTCACTTTTTAAAGATCAAGTTTAGCTTTTGATTAGCAACACCTGGCTGCTTATGCATTTTTAATTCTACTAGAAATACAAAAGGTTTTATTTGGTTTTTTGTCACTCTGCTTCTTCATTTGGGCCTAGCTTCTGCTAAATGAAGCACGATATGCGATATAAACATCATCAGCTGTTACTCTGGGATTGTAGCTAAAACATTTAAAGACATGAAATGAGCCAAGATGCTTTTGTATGTCATGATACAGCTAGAACAGGCATAGCTTATACTAGCTAAATGATGCAGTATAACACCTTATCATTTTCACATTACTCCATCCCCATCCCTTACCTTCTTTTCAAAACTTATGCATATGGGACTTTTGTTGGCAACTATAAAGGTAAATAAATGGTCTTAAATGGAATGCTGTGAGGACATTGTTCTGCTGGAAAAAGACGATATAATTCAGAAATTCAGGTAGCCCAAATTTTAGAACAAAACAGCTACTGCTTCAAAAGAATATTTTCCAAAACAAAAAGTGGAAATATTGCTTTCACAAATCAAACCCTCCATTGCAGTGATTCAGAAATGTGTTCTTGCAGATTGATTTTGCTGTTTTTGTCTTTACCTTGTTATAAACTCAGTTCTTGTTATATTTCACAGGATTCAAAGGGATTCCGGGGCACGGTCAGGGCCAGGTCAGGGGTGCATGTGTGTTGTCGAACAGGGCAGACAGCTGCTGGTCATTGTTCTTAATGACAGCTCCATCTGCTTCCCTTCCCTCTCTCCAGTGCTCTAACAAATTAGCCGGAGCAGAATCTCGCTCCAAGTCCCTGAACTCTGCTCTGCTGATTTTTTTATTTGGCTCGTCTGTGCTGAGGGAGTTTGAGCTTGTGTGATATAACATTTTCAGTAACGACATACAGCACAAGATTCTTTGCAAGAATATAAAAGAAATCGTGCTCTGTAACTTCAAAGGGGATGAAGTTATTTTTTTTATTAATGGATAACAACTAGAGTGGAGCTTGTTTAAAGGGCATATATCATTTTTACAAGACCGCTTCTTGCTCACAATAGTTATATTCATGTTCATGTCCGAAATTGAGCAACATGTATAAAAGCATAGACAAAAGCAAACACAAGGCAGCCGATAAGGCAGCTGGAAATTGCTAAAGAGTGATGAGGTTAGATACTGAACAATAAACCCAACCATGATACAGGTAGCAATAGCAGAGCCCCCATCTTGAATTTCATTTCATAAAGTGAATACTCATTTGATGTTTTATCTTGCAATGACAAATATTGCCTAAGAGCAGTAGCTTGGAGACTAAACAAACTGGCCTCCCACAAAGGGATTTGAAGCACCCTATGATGAACTCCATTTGCCTATATTTCACCACAGAGGCAAATGAATGTTTGTGGTAAAACATTTTAATTAAACAAAACTGAAATTCTAGCAGAATTAAGGTTAAATGTTGCCACTTTTACAGCGGTTCTGTCAATTCAATTCAATTCAGTTTTATTTATATAGCGCCAATTCACAACTCATGTTATTTATTCAAATTGGACAAAAAGTTTTTCTGTCTAAGGAAACCCAGCAGATTGCATCCAGTCAGTGTCCAGCAGAGTTCCTCTATTTGACACTGAACAAGAGAGCAAGTATTATCAGTAAAAAACATTTTCTTGCCTGATGAACTTTATTCTCATAAAAAGCAGCTGCACTCACTTCATGGTCTGGCTGTTTACTCCCTGCTTAAGCTACACTATATTGTCAAAAGTCACACCACCAAATAAATGATTTATTGTGTTCCAATCACTTCCATTGCTGCAGGTATATAAAGGTTGGTGTGGAGAAGCTTGACTGGCCTTCACAGAGTCCTGACCTCAACCTTTCCAAACACATTTGGGATAAAATAGAGGGGAGGCTGAAAATCTGTTTTCTCATCTATGAACAAATTTCTAAACCTTGAGGAAGATGTTCACAGAATAGTTGAAGTTGCCATCTACAAATTGGACTTTATAGATCAAAGGTGCTCACCCATATTTCCTTGCTCTTTTGTAGCAAAAATGCTCACTGTATCGCTGTATTAATACGTGGCCACACATCCAATTGCCATACTTCTGTCTCTTTTGTTCAAGTAAATAATCCGTTCTCTCTGTAGCTGAGTGTGACAGGCTTCAAAACTGTGCCTCAACAAACATAACATTATTCTCCATATATGGTAGCCCCATCCTGTTTTAGAGGGTCTAACTATAAATGTCTGTTTCTGAAAAGTCTGTTTTAAAATAACTTGTCCACTAATTTAGGTTTTATGATTTTTAGGTTTTCTGCCTCTAAAATATGATGAAATATGCTCAGAACTACAGGATGAACTGATCTATAAGCAGTAACTAAAGATCATGCCATTGTTTCCGATTATGTCATTAGATATGTCCATAACTTTGTGATACAGTATATAGAGATCAGGCTTTTCCCCTTTCGTTTGTTCTTGTTGTCTGTCTGCTCAACAACTCCAAACAATGTTGAAGCTGCCAAATGTTTACACCTGTCTTTTGAAAGCCCTCTTCATCCAAAGTAAAGCTGTTCTGTTTGTGTTGACATCAGGTTTAGGACTCAAATGACTGCAACAGCTGTTTGTGCACTTGGACACAGTTGAGAGCCAGTGTGTTGAGAACAGCAGCCTCATAATCAGATGGCAAAGAAGGACATTATACCATTGCAGAAAAGAGATTTGGAGTCTGTCTCAGGTCTGCTTTCTCTCCCTCCGCTGCCTTCCCCTCCTCAAGGGAGTTAAAGCACTCCGCTGGTAATGACTATGCTGCAGACAGGACTTTTACGCCGGCCCAAAGAAAAAAACTCATGACTCAAGCCAGTGCCTAGAGGAGTCGGTAAGTCTTGGGAGGAAATTGACAGTTAGAGGAGCTAAGTTGCCCCAAGGTGAACCCCAGCCCTGCTGTGACTCAGAAACCCTGCTGAGGTGGCTTTAGGATAATGTGCGGGCCTCAGGCAATGAGATGCTGCAAAAAAAGGCAATTTTTCCAACCAAGCATGTTGTAACTAATAGTGAGTCTGAATAATTTTGAGGGTTACTGAGATGGCTCTCACCAATGTCTCCCACTGAAATTACCCACCTCCGACTACAGCTATGTAACGTAAGAGAGGAAAAATGATAATATTCACTTCCTTAGTGATCAGCCTGCACAGGCTCTAGTACTCAGCGGCTCAGGCATGTAGCTGTGTAATCTGCATTCCACTCCTTACTGATGGAAGTTCACTGGTCCTGAGGGCACATTGTACCTTCCTCCACCGTAAGACTGCCTCGGCTGTTAGTTCTGGCCGGTCCAGTCTGCTGAGAGAAGCAGCAGACTGTAATCTCCTTGGTCACACTCCAGCTCTCCTGTGGGACCGCAGGGATAAAAACCAGCACAGGATGGAGCGTCCACCACACCCGTAACTGAGCCGAGAATTTCCGTGTAATTGCAAACGAAGGACCACGAGTTCTCCTTCTCCTCCTCTCCATCATGCTATAAATATCACCAACACTCCCCCGTGAAGGCACTGAATGCCGAGAAGTGTCCTGGAAGCATAGACTTAAGAAATAACTTGGAGGTTCACCTTCCAGGAGGTGAAATGCAATACTTTAGATCATAGCATATTTATTTGTTTGAATGGCCTAGTCAAAGTCTAGACCTACATCAGATTTACCTTATACCTACTTTATATAAGTCTATCATAAAACTCCAATAAAACAAAAAGAAGTTTGTCAATTGATAAGAATACTTTTTGAAAGCACTGTACATAATATGGTTTAGTTTTCCTCTAAAATAGACAAAGCTTTACCTCAGCAAACGCTTCATCATTCTCCTCTGATTTACTCTAATAGCAAACCTAAAAGAAAGTCTTTGGAAAGCTTTAATAATTAAACCTTGGAGTTTAAGTGCTGAGCTTTCAGTCATGGGTTAGTTCGCTATCTGTCCTTGAAGAAGCAGTCTGGCAGTCCTTCAGGAAAGGAATCACTCTTGTTATGACAAAGCAAGTCTTGATTGGAGAGCCTCATATAAACCTTATCCTCGAGGTATGCTGTCTTTCTTTCAGCCAAGGCAATCATAGCTCACAACTAGAGCTTTTTAAAAGGTATTACATAAAAACTGATAAGTTCTCTGAGTCCTGCATGCTAATTTTGGACATCCTTTAGACTCATGATGAACAAAAAAAACTTGAAAACACGCTCATGGAAACTTCGCAGCACTTGCTCTAAATTATATTTCCTTTGATTTTTTTAGCTCATCTGCCAAAAAGAAAAGCATATTGTCCAAATGGGATTGTATGATGTAAACATCTCCCCGGGAGGTTTCCTGGAGCCTCAGTCAGTCACAGACGCCAAACACCACTGAGTCCGCCCCAGCGATTGAGAATGTGTGGCAGGCAGCCATGGGTCTCAACAGCTGTCCAAAAAGGGCTGAGAGAGGTGACTGAGTGGGAACTTAGTCATCTGCAAAGTCCATCCAGCTGAGCTAAGAAGCTCCCAGGATTTCCCAGGATTTTCACATTTGAATAAAGTTGGAAATGTGTCACTCAGTGGTCTCTTAAGTATTATATTTGCATTCACAGTGGAGGAGATTCTCACTCAGACACACATGATGTTAACTAACATCCTTTCTTCCTCTACGCTTCCCTATCACAGCCCCAAAACCCTTGACAGGTGTCAGCCGTACTCAGCTCAACGGCTCACCAAAGCTTTCCTCATCTCCCACAGTTGATTTCATTACAACGTCTGGACAAATTCAAGTGGAATCGCTGACTTTTATGGGAAAGACTTTTATTTCCATTGACTGTAAATCCTATCTCAAGGGTTGGTGTGCCTTTTTTTTTCCTACCACCCATTTCGTCTGTGTTCCTCTGCTTCCATTCCCACCTTATGCTGCTTCTGCCTCTTGGTAGGCCTCACAGGCTTATGTCATGCGGATAGTGCTTTTTCGCTGAAGCGACTCAAGGACAGTGGGAAGCCGTTTCCATTTTCAGAGTTGTTTTTTCTCCCCCTCCTGTGTGGAATATTGTCATTTGACTTTTCGTTTAAGCGTGCAAAAAAGCCTTCAAGGTTTTAAAGTGACTTGATCCCCTTTTCCAGACATATTCTCAGGAGATTATGCAGTGAGGCCCAACTAAAGCACTCTTAATCAAATCAAAATAAATAGTCCCTTGTACAATGGGGGATGTCTCATTTTCCATTTCTATTTTGCAGGGGATTTGTCCTGAAAAGGGAGTATCAATAGCTCAGTGCCTGCAGAGGGAATACTCCACTTTTTATAAGAGCACTTGCTATGCTATAGCAAGTGTGTTTTAGTCTGTGTTAAAAAACTTGCTTTATTAATTTAAATTTAATGAATAGGTGTGCCCAAGTCTGCCTTTGACAGAGCTCAATGTTTTTTGGTTCTATTTACTATGAAGTTAAAATAAAGGCAAAAAACTTCTATTAAGAAAGACAAATTCATCATGTTGTAACGAACGATTTCCTTTTTAGGAATGTTTTAATTTGTCTGTAAAATTTCACCCTTAAAATTTTTTCAAAGATGCTTCAACCACCTATGCAGAAGGGCTAGATTTGTACAATGCTTTAACTGTTGTAGCGGGCTTTAAATAGCCTGCAGGGTGCACTTTGGACACCCCTCATCTAAACCATTCTAGCTCTGGTTGTATAAGGTTGTTGCCCTGCTGGAAGGGGAATCTTCATCCCATTCTCAACTCTTTTAAATCCTCAAAAGGATTTTCTCCCAGGATTGCCCTGTATTTAGCTTCATCCATCTTCCCATGAACTCAGCTTCCTAGTCTCTGCTAAATAAAAGCTTTCACATAGCATGATGCTGCCACCCCACTATTTTACTGCTCAGAAGGTGTGTTCAGATTGATGTGTATATAGCTTTTTGCATTTAGGTCCTAAAGTTAAATTTTGTTCTTATCCGACCAGAAGACCTTTATATTGGACTATTATTTAAAATCCCATCAAATAACACCAAAGCTTGTGGTTGTAATATGACTGTATGTTAAAATCTGCAATGGTTAATACTTTTGCAAGACGTGTTGCATGTTGTATTTGCCAGCATGGTCCATCCTCTCGTGTTGCAGTTGGAATTGAGCTGAGGTTTTAAAGCCAAAATGGAAGGGTTTAAATGTGCCTTAGGAAAGCTTCTGGCGTCATGGTCGCGTGGCACTCCAGGGCAGCAAGAAAGCATTTACTGCAGATTAGAGCTCCTCTCAAGTGTTTCACAAAGTCAGCCTTAAGCTTGGAAATTGTTCCCAAGGCTATCCGGCAACCAGCAGCGGTGAAAAATCATCAGAAACACACTAAATGTTTATTTTTTTCTTTTTCCTGCACATACCGTATTTTGAAGAAGCCATGAATAAAGATTTGGTTCAGTTCTTTACCTTTTCCCTTTTTTTCTCTGTCACAGTGTTATTGTTCAGAGGGATGAAATTGTTGTTTATACCATAGCCTATGTGACTGCTATATTTCAAGGATACTAAAATCTATCCGATCTAAGCAAAATAAAACCGATACTATGATTTATCCGTTTTAAACTTTTTTTTTATGATTTTCTTATTATTTTGTTCAATCCAGGTAACTACCCTCGGCCCTCTAACTACATCGGGTCAACCGGAAGCAGCTACAGTGGCCCCAGCCTGTCCAACAGTCTTGGGATGAATGCTACCAGCCCCATGCATGGTCAAGGGCCCGGAGGACGGAGCCACGGCCCTGGGAGCCAGAACAGGACCTACCCAATTATGGGTCCCACTTCTCCCAGCATGCCGCAACCAGCTGGGCCAGGAATGGGACCTCCATCTAATCGCAAGCCTCAGGAGGGAGCGGCAGCCAACTCGATGCACAACAGGTAAGAGTACTGCATGGTCACAGGAGACCTAAATTACCTTTAATCATTGAAACATTTTATTGTTTCTTGGGCTGTTTGTAGGTTTTTTGACCAAACTTTTTTTTTTTTACAATATTTGCACCACCTGCTGTTTGTGAATGGAAACATGTAAAACTAATCCTGATTACATCAATCAGAACTTGTTTGTCAATTTCTGATTTTTGCTGATACCAATTTTAATGAATTGCTTTTGTTTGTTTCACAGCTACGACAAAAGCAGCACTGACATTTATTTTCTAGTCTTCCTGCCTTGAGCAGTCATTAATTAATTATATTAGGAGTAAAGGTGACGTCTTGCCGCAGTCATATAGCACATTATTTTGCTACCATTTTAAAGAAGTAGATTTTAAACTATTTAAACTTTTAAGACATTGAGTATTACTGTAACTCGGAGATTTCTAAAAGGCTGCCAACATATCCACATCCAGCTGGTACCGTGACAGAGGTCAGCATTTAAAGAAGTGAATTATCTTTCAATACACAGCTTTTGTGCTGCTTTTGATCCAGTTCTTTAGCTTGACGTTAAGATGACATTTAGAACACCTGCAGAAAGCTTGAGAAAAATAAATGCCTGAAGACCACTTTAGGGTATTGGGAGGATTGGTTTCTTGTAAGCAAAACACAATAAATGAAGATTTTTGTGCAGTTCTTTGCACTTAAATGTAGATTAATATATAAGACATGCTTGTTCATCTATTTTAGCTCCCGCTAATTTTATTTTGAAATCAATTTTTCAGTTTGTTTGACTAAAGCGGCGAGAACTGAATCACTGCAGCAGAAATGGTCAGCAAACCTGATATCTCTATCTCCCATCACTTTTATGTGAGTTTGTTTTAGGGCTTTCACTCTTCTAGGAGCCATTTATGGAACTACACATATCGAAACACATTTATTGCAAAAAAGAAAAACATGTGATATTGGCTTTTCAAAAGCCAGTGTGGCATGGATACAATGCTATCAACACATAAGAGTAGAAACAATACATTTCAGTTGAGCACACAAGATGAAAATGACACCAAGCTCCTACAGAAACACAAACGAAACACTTTGATGCTCTAACAGAGTTTGAGTAAAGGGTTTTAATTCTTCCATCAGCAGTGGCATCTTGACTGTACGCTTGTGATGCCAGAGACTGTGATTTCTTGAGGGACTTTGTGAGCAGTAAACCTTCTCCGAACCCTGCTGAAGGGAACTTGTGAAAACATGACGGTCGCCTGTGAAGACTTTCTCATTCCTCCTATTGGTGTGGGTTTTTCCTAATAAAACACCATGAGAGCAGTTTTGCTGATGAAACATGAGCCAGATTTAAGCTGAAACTTCCCTTTGTTGTTTGTAGTCTGCAGGCTACCTCCAAAAGTAACTCCCCAGTGACACTATTGTGCATCTGCCATGCATTTCTATGGTATTCATTGATGCATAATATGATGTCAAACTAAACCAGATTGCCACAGATTTGTCTAATATGCAGACAAACAAAAATCTGAATTGATGTAAATACTATGGAAATGTTGCAGCAATGACCAAAAGATAACGCTTAATAATCTCATGCTACATCATGTAGACGCTCTGTCTGCACTGATGAAGATTAACTCATCTAAGCATTATACGTTGCACCACAGTTGGCCCCATCTTCTGCTTATTAGCTAGAAACTATTTGACCTCCTCTGGCCCTCAGACTGTTTTTAAAGCATTGAACTTTCATCCCCAGATGGTCTGGTCATTAGTATGGATGAGAACATTTTTTTAAAAGTTTTTCTGTCCTTATGCACCGTTTATCTTAATACATGGATTATATGCAAAACAGAGTGGCAATTAGCAATATGTAATGAGTTCATTTCATGAATAGGACTGGTTAAATAGCAGCTTAAAGGTATAGTTCAGATAACACTCTTGGAGTTAGCATAAGATCCAGATAAGTTGGTCCCAGAGGCTGAAGCAAGCTATTTTGAAAGGGGACAAGACCGACGCAGACCCTTACCATCTCGAAACAATTCCAGTCAGAAAAATGTCACAATGGTTTATTGGAAACCTTTTTTATGAGCTTTTAACCTGAACTTGTAGTCACATTTAAGTTGTATGGTTATTTACAGAGAAGCAGATGATTACAAACATTGGAACTGTAGTAGGAGGTTGTGCACCACAAATTACCTTCCTGGGTGAAAACAGAACATGCAAAGCATTTCTGGTATTAGCAACAGTCTGAATTAAAAGTAATGAGGTTTAAAAAGCGAATGAATGCTTCACATTGTAAGAAGACCATACTCTCCTATCAGGCAGTTTATCTGACCGGAAATGCTTTACATGTTGCGTTCTCTAAATGTGTTTCACACAGAACATTAGTGGCACACCGCCTCGATGCCATTTAAATATTCATCAGGTTCTCCATAAATAAGCCCAATGTAAACATGATGAAATGTTAAAAGTTCATCAAAAGCATTAACATAAATTACTATTACATTTTGAAGACTGGAGTTGTTTTTTGAGAGGGTTGAATCTGCATTGGTCTTGGCCCCTGTCAGACTAGCCATTAGTTTTAGCCTCTGTGATCAACTAATCTGGATTTACACCAAGTGAGTTATCTTCTGCCTAAAACATTTTTAACAAACGTCAATTAAGAAATCCTGAGCTCTGCCTTTTAGGCCTGAATCCCACATACACTCCACTTTGAAACCTTTGGCTCCTAACCTTTCTTAACCAGTCAACTATCTTCACGTCCACTCAGACCCTTCAGTTTCCCCATCCTCCCTTCTTTAAATGTATAGCAGCATAAACATTCTTTTTATCTTCTTGGAGAAAAAAAGTTTGCATTAAGCTTATGTTGTGCCTTCTGAACAAATATAATTATGGTTTTTCAACAATAAGTTGTTCTTCCTTAAAGAAAAATAATAGATTCATCATCACTGTAGTTATAGGTATCATAGGAGGCAGCTCACTTTGAAGAGCTTGTGCAGAATCCTGTGTTAACACTGTTTCAAATTTCTGTTCACTTGCCAAAACAGTAGTGCATACTGGGGAGAGCTGGGGTGCCTGGCAGTATGTATGATTAATTATGTGCATCAGGGGGTCCACTGCCTCTTACGCAGACACACACACTTATGTACCCAGGCAGCAATGCAATTGTTGAACAAGTCATTAGGAGATGGCTGGGCTGTCAATAAGAAGTGACATGACATGATCCCCACTGCTGAGCCCAATGAGGCCGGCTGTCAGTCTCTGCACCAAGAAAGCAGAGAGGTGTCGCTCACTGTCGAGCAAGGCTCATTCTCTCTCATTCATACCCTATTGCTGAAAATGATCTATTTTGATTTGCTAATAACATTGAAAGGTTTCCTAAGTTGGGTCTTTTATCTCTTTATAGAGTGAAGCAGCTGGTATTGTGCAGATCACTCTGAAACCAAAGGGTTTAGTCCTTTCTGTTCTGAAATATGTCCTCTTGATATCTTTTCCATCTGAATGATGACAACCTTCCTTTAGTTATCACTGTGTTTTATCAAATACAAGCATCACTTCAGCAGACCGAAAACTAACAAGCACATACAGTGTTTCGCAAAAGAATTTAACTTATAAAACGTGTTCACATTTTGTCACATTAACAACCACAAACCTCGTTTGATTTTACTTGAATTTCATGCAATATACCAACACAAAGTAGTGCATACAGTATTTGTCAGTTGGAAGGAAAATGATGCAAGGCTTTTAATTTTTTTTTTTGTAAATTCGTTTCTAAAAAGTGTGCTGAGCATATGTTTTTGGCACCACATTACTCTGACACACCTAAATTAAATAAATCCATTTCAAATAATTGTCTGTAAAAGTAACCTAATTAGTATGAACAGTTGTATAACTACAGCCGTTCTGTGAAGGCCTCCAAGGTTTTTTAGAGAACATTAGTGAATTAACAGCGTCATGAAGACTTAGACCCACAGGAGACGGGTCAGAGAGAAGGGCATGGAGAAATTTAGAGCATTCTTAGGGTCTACAACATTATCTCAACATTTGAACATCTCATGGAGCGCTGTTCTATCCATCATCTGAAAATGTAAAGAGTACTGCAAACCTAACAAGACATGGTGGTCCATCTAAATGGACAGGTCAGGAAAGCAATAAGTATAGAAGCAGTCAAGGGTCCCATGGTAACTCTGGAGGAGCTTCAGTGATCCACAGCTCAGGAGGGAGAGTCCACCAACAGCTTGCCACAAAATTCCACCAAACCTTCCTTTTTTGGAGGACGGCCAGAAGAAAACTGGTATTAAAATAAAAACATAAGTAGTCCTGTTTTCAGTTCGTATCAAATCATACAAGAGACACAGCAACTAGGGAGGATGGTGCTCTGGTCAGATTAGACCGATTATTTTTTTGACCTATATAAAAAATACAAAGTGAGGGAACATTAACATGAAGGTTTGCTTTTTTAAGCAGGCACAAGGAAGCTGATTAATGGGTGGGAAGAGATGGAAAGATGAATTGAGCTAAATAAAGGGCAATCCTGGAAGAAAACCTGTTAAAGGCTACAAAAGACTTGAGACTGTGGCCCTAAATATACAACCAGAGCTATGATGGAATGGTTTAAATCCAGCAAGTTTTGGTGCTAGAATGACCTAGTCAATGTGAAGACCTAAATCCAGTTGAAAATCTGCGACAAGACTGGAAAATGGCTGTTCATGGATGCTCTTCATCCAATCTGACTAAGCTATTTTGCAGACAGGAATGGTTGATATTTTTAGTCTCTTGATGTGCAAAACTGTAAGGGGCATAACCCAAAAAACTTGTCGCTGTAGTTACAGTGAACGTGTTAATGAGTACAAATGAGCATGACACATTTTAGATTTTATTTGTAAAAAAATGTTTAAATAGTTTATAATTGTCCTTCCAATTCACTATTATGCTTTACATTGAGTTGGTCTATCACGTAAAATCCCAAAGATATAGGCTGAAAGTTTGGGAAGTAAAGTGACAAAATGGGAAAAAGTTCAAAGGGCATTAATACTTTTGCAAAGGCACTGTAAATTGACATGTACAACAACTGAGGATTTGTATAAACAAACTAGAAGACAATTTGCTTGCCAGTATAAATTTGTGTTTAAAATTTTAGATAAGCTGTACTGCTGACACCACCTTTGTTAAAAATCCAAACATAGGAATTAGTGTTTTGGCAGAAAGTGCTTTTCTGACTAATTTAAAAAAGAGGCAAAGAGAACTGTCATAGCGGACATTTTTGCAGAAAACGTTTTATGTTGTCTGTCTCACCCTCAATGTTCGTCTTGCCCAATGTCGCTCATTCGTCCTCTTTCATCCCTCCTTGTCTGCTTCTCCCCTCTCTCCTCCCACCTGTTTCTCTCTTTTTCACCAACTCTCCCAACTGTATTGGCCTCTTCATCTTCGTGCTGCTCTATTATCCTACCCAGACTTTTTCATCTCCCTCGGCCTTTCTTCGCTCCAATTTGCTTTTTGTTCTCGGCCGTCTCCAACACGGCCTTGTTATGTTTTTTCTTCCTCAGATCCCACTTTACACATCTAAGGAAGATCAGGAGAAAATTGGCCTCCGAAAAACCTGCAGTTAAAAAGGCTCCAGCACCCCGTTTGTGTTTCCAGATCTCTGCAACACTGTGAAACATTCAGACTTAGTTCTTCTCACTGTCTGAGAAACAACTTGTTAGTCATAGCACATGTCTGTTCCTTTTTTTTATCTTTGATGAATCAATCCCAAGCTGCCAAAGCCACCCGCTACAAAACTTCCAAATTAGGACCTAGTTAGTTAATATCATAAGCAGGTCTCTGCTTTTTTCGTCTCCTCTTTTTTCATTTGATTTCCACCTATAATCCTCCACATTGCTGCCTCTCCGTCCCCTCTTGACTCTCACACACCCTCAAAACATTAGTAAACACACTTCGGCTTCATTACACAAAGTGAAAAGAATTCGAAATGAGCAGAGGAAGACCACTTCTGGCATCCCTGGGCTGCAGGCGTGGGCCCAGATTAAATCTTCATTAGGTGTGGCACATAGTGTTTTTGTTCCCTCCTGAACCATGTCAGTCTCGCCCCCACCACATAACTGGAATTAGAAAACAACTACCCCGCTTCTATTTGTTAATCGTTTTGATTCAGTTGAAGGAGCAAGGCGTGTTGGCCTACAGACTTGTGGACCCATAGAAAATAGTCCTGTTGTTTAAACAAACTGTTAGAATTTCATCAATAAAGTTGCACTGCTGCCTCACACAGGATCTTCAACACTAACCAGAACATGTCTAACATACCTCACAGATTTATTTAAGCTACAAGCTTCCTGTATCATTCTGCATGTCAAGCCTTGCTCCTGCCTGCCTTTTCATCCCCTCCACCACCGAAACCTCCACCCATGGCTTCCGAGGTGATTCCTGAGCATGCTGAAAGACATGATAAGGAGGTGGAGATATTCCTCACTCCTTGACATGTTGAACAACATGGAGAAATAACATCAGAGCCTCGATGCCGAATCCAGACCTATCCTTCATCAACATCAACATTTACACGAGTTGTCTGACTAAACTAAATTATCTAAAATTATTAAGATCAATTTCTCATCTGCTTTATCGTGCTATGTCAAAAAGAAACCAACAATAAGAACTGATTTGTGATTAAGGTATAAACTTATACTGAAGTAGTAAAAAACTTTTGAAATCTATTCTTAAAAGGAGGCATGTAAACCTGTTCCCTGACAACCAGAGCTAAGAAGTGCTTTTCATTGGCAACAAGAGATTCAGGGTCAAACATGCTGGTCAGACTTGCTGGCCTGAAAACTAATTAACCTCACGCTGATTTTATTCAACAACCTGTGTTTCAGCTTGCTTTGTTATTTCATTCTAAATCATTCTTTACCTAAAATGCACCAATAAAACAATACACATTACATGTTAACAGAACGTGGTATTGTTCCAGCTAATGTCTTTAAAGTATGGCTTCCTTCTCTGTTATTTACAGTAATTACCATTTGTCATTCATTGATTTTTACCTTGTACTGTGTGACTGAGCTCTGCATAGGTTTCTGTAAAATTTGCTATGGAAGTGGTTCGTGAAAAGGGAACAGAGCAGACTGGAATGGCCTTGTTTGATTTTCAAGTACCCGTTATATATCCTGGGAGGGCCCTGCACAGACAGACTTAAAATGGGTCCAGCCCAATCAGTTATTTCAACCATACTTCTGCCTGAAAGGTGATCCAAGAAATGTTTGTTTTTTTTTTTACTAGAGGGAGCTAGAAAAGGTGCAAAGTTAGTTCTAGCTAACCCAAACCACTTCAATCTAATATTTCAAATTATTTTAATTATTTAAATAAAATTGGAATTATTTTAAGGGATATTTGGTTGGTGATTAAAGCATAATGTAAAGATCAGAGTTATACACTTGAAACAATAATTCTTTGTGTAATGATTCTACATAGCATATAAAGTTCACTTGTATCTAACTTAAAAAATTTTTTTTTGTCTTTAAGTCTTCCTTATCCCTACAAATCTAATCCTTATAATGTGGATAAATTTTTGGAAAAGCTTTCTGTGTGTTCTGTGAGCGCCAATAATGAGGAAGAGGTGTAAGCTTGTTTGAGAGAGAGGTGCACTAGAGGATTGTAGGCAGTTGGAGATTGATGTTTTTTTGGAAAACATAGAGGGGAACACAAAGTCTTCAAAGGTATAAGCTTTTCTTTGGCAGCAGCTTCAGAGGGTGCAATTGGCTCCGCAAATGACTTTCCAACGCTACCGGCGACACTCTCCAAAAAAGTTCCTCAAGCTATAGGAACAGGCGAGCTGTTGTTAAAATAAGCACTTAGTTGAGTATGAGCAACAGAAAAAAAGGGCCATAAATAAAAAGGAAATTGAGGGGAGAAAAATGTTGGATGAGGAATGAAGAGAGGAGAGGAAAGTGCTCCCAGGCAAATCCTCGCCAAATAATTCATTTCTGACCTCCTTAGTAAGTAAATTTACTAAATAAATAAGAGCAGCGCTTGAATGTCAAGAACGGAAGATGCTGCCTGTGGCGCTTTGTCGCTCACAGTCTTGGCAGCGCTGCGGAGCGCTCTGCTTTCATTAGATTGGCAAAATAAATGGCTTCTCCTTCATCCATCCATCCTGAGCTGTTTGATGTCTGAAAGGGAAGGGGGAGAAGTAGCTTTTCTCTGGATTTAATATGTTAAAAGCTGTCCTTTTATTTTGCCTGTATGTGTGTGTTGGATGTATTCAGATCCACAGTCTGGATGTTTGTGTGTGTTTGTAAGTGTGCATGGTGAGTTGAGTCAGGAGTTTGGAGCCCGAGCTGCCCTGAGAACAGATTGGGTCCATATATAATTCATAGCCTCCAGCCGATCCACTCCATCCTTCCATCCAGGAGCCTCTTGCTGCTTCTTTTTTTTCCTTCCACTTTCTTCCAAACACACTTAAACACGCACCAAGCAGAGGGGATCGATGAGCTGGGACCTCCCAGCCATCACACAGCCCTGCGGTCCCTGTGCTTCTGCTGTCTCGTCCAGTTAGCAGCACTGGGAGGCATTGCTGCGCAGCCCTGTCGCTGCAAATGAAGGACAAAGGCACTGCCACTTCTAGAGAGAAATCGTCAGCTGGTTGGCTGGCACCTCGTAACCATGGCATCCCCTTAGCAACGGCACCCACCCTGCAGACTAACAAAAGGACACACTCAAACACACATCAGTGCTCACACGCACTCTTCCCGTGGTTGGAAAGTGGCCTGCTCAAATGCCCTTCACACAGGGGCTACATGGTAAAAGGAGAGAAACGACTGTCTCTGTTTGTGTGTGTAGAAATAGGAATAGAGTAACAGGTAGGAGAACAAGAACTAAAAATGTAGATGCAATAAATAAAAAGCAGAAAAATATACTTTTAAATGGTTACGTTTATAAATTTTAAAGATCATTATTCAAACAGCATCTAATGAAAACTCTAAATTACGTTTCTCAAAAGATTACGTTATATAACTCTGTTTAAAAAAAAAGGATTTTCAATACAGATACAAATATGTTATGGCCAGACTGCTGACTTGGCAGTTGTTCACCTGACTGTCACAACTCACTCGCCACAAGGATTATAAGCCACAAAAAGTACATTCTACAGAAGCTGGCTTTTCATAGTGGTTGTATGTGAGCATATTAACAAAAGGGTGAGTGGAAGAAAGAACTATCGTAAAAAAGGTGCACAAGGAATTGTACCAGGAAATGTTAGAGCGCTTCATTCTTCCTTCAGCTTTATGGACATGCTGATTTCATTTTGCAGCAAGACTTGGCAGCTGCCCACGGTGCCAAAAGTACCAACACCTGCTACAATGACTATGGTATCACTGTGATTGATGGCCAGCAAATTTACCTACCTTACCTGATCTAAACCCAATGAAGAATTTAATTTCCTGTCTGGTCTTTTTGTCTGACCATAGAGAATCTATGGGATTTAGGGAATCCTAAACACCTCTGCAGAGCCACAGGCTGATCACCTCAATATATCAATGCACTGCATTGATTTGTTGAGGTACATTGATACAGTTATTCATGTAAAAATAGCATTGTCAAAGTCAGGTGGGTGAATATACTGTACAGCATGCACTTACTTTTTATTACTACATTATTGGAATATTCTCAAATACACATTTTCAGAGAAAATTAATTAGTAGAATTTCATTAGCTGTAGACCATAAATATCAAAAGTAACAGAAATAAATGCTTGAAATATATCACTGTGTGTAATTAATCTATACAAGGTTCACAATTTTAATTACTAAGAAAATGTTACTTTTAGATAGCATTCTAATTAATTAAGATGCACCTGTATATAGTACTATGTTAAAGTCTTGAATTGTCCCAATTTCTCTATACTGTAGTTTATGTAATGCTAATTTTATAGGCTTAGTTATTTGCTTCTGTAAGAGATCAGTTAATCCCTATTTTATAGTTGCAGAAGTGTGCAAAAGTCTTGCCTCACCTTCATCTCGTTATATTTTGCCTCCAAGTAGCCAAACCTTCCTGTAATTTTTTAAGTTATTTGTGATCATTATTTTAGCAGGCTTCCTAAAGGCTTTTAAATCAATTCTTTCATATGTAATTTTTCACCTAATTTCCTTTCTAGTCTTTCTATTGGACTAAGACAGCAAATGTGTTGGGTAAAAGAAGACGTATCAGGCCTAAAACATGTCTACAGCACATCTTTAAAAAGTAGAAAAACTTGGCCGAAGGACCTGAGAAATTCATCTTATATAGGTTGATCTCCTTCTAGATGCCTATTATCAGTGGGTAGCTCTCTGGAAATCACTATTTGTGTTAAAGCTCTTTTTATGTCTTCAAAACTAAATTATTGCTAGTAAAAACAAATTTCGATGGGTTGATAGCTGCCTAAAGATGGAGTTTAAAATTGGTTCTTTAAAAAGACTTTGCTGAAATGGTTTTTACAGAGAAGAAGGGTGAACATTGGCATAGCTACCATGCTGTTGAAGTTGCATTTAAACAGCATAATTAATTAATAGATTATTGATAACATTACACCTCTGACCTCTTTTTTAGGAGAAAATCTCATGTCTACCTAAAACAAGAAAATTACTTAATAAAACAGCATCAGAAAATAATGAAGCACTAGGTGACTACAGCAGCTCAGTAATAAAGGAAAAAAACATCTGGCAAGTATCTGCAGTTTTTCCTCTTAGCAAAGTAGAGTTCTTACTTAAGCCTTTTTTTATTTTGAAAAATCAGTGTATGGATAAAAGCACATACTAAAGCAAACATATTTTATGTCTTTTGACAAAAAATTGAGAAAATAAGATAAATATAGGAAACTTAAATACATATTAAAAATATTTATTTGCGAAATTAAATTTGGCACATTTCTTGTCTTGTCTTGTCCCTTTAAAGGTGGCCTCCAACTGAAAAGTTTGACAACCACAGGTTTCAACAGGATACATTCTTTACAGTGTGTTCCAGCTCATACAACAATGGTCCAGGGAACTGGCAATAGTACATTTTGTGCATTATTTTCTTTCATTTTCTTCCATAAAGTCCTAATTGACAACAAACGTGAGTTCCTCTTTATGCTGAGAGTTTTATTTTTCTTTCTTTGACTCTTCCCACATCTTAGTTTTAAGAAACAGAAATGTCTTTCAACTCTGTGTCGGCAAGCTTAAAATCCACCTCTTGTTTTGGTCCATCAGGGACTCGTACATCCACCACTCCTTTGGCTCCCTTGTCTCCTTCATTCCATCTTCTTTCTTCTTTTCTTCCACACCCTCATTTCCATCGTGTTTTCCATCTCCTCCTTTTCTCACTTCTACTTTCTCTGCGGCAACAGGATACTTTTTTTTGCCTGCACAAAGGTGCCCAAGAGCAAGATGGATGTGCTATGCCATTTCCCCCTTCCCTTGCTCATCACCCCTCCAACCCCCTTAGCCCTGATAGCGGCACATGCATATATTAAGCGTGATTAAACGCTGTGCAGTGCCTCCATCAAGTGCTTTCTAATGGGCTTTTTTATGACATGAATTAGTCATAATAGAAGAGTGCCACAGTGAAAAAATCCACCAGCCACTGTTGTTGTTGATCATTTGGATTTTTCAGTATTCACATGAGAACTTTTGTTTATACCGCTCAAGGTGGGATATGGGACATTTTTAAGGTCTGAAGGCACTTTAAATTAAAAAAAAACCTACTTTTGTAGTTCTGTGACCATGCAGCATGGCTTGCTTATAAAATTGTGACAATCATTGTGACAGGTAAATTTATCTCTGCTTCTTTGACTCATGCAAGGGTTTTTAGGGAACACGTAGGCAGCATCGAAGGAGTCTAAACCCCCCAATCACCACTACCACCTTCCTGCCTTTAATGGAGAACCGGGACAGATAAGCGTGGATTTGGTGTGCTATTTTCTTTGCCATGGAGCTCTCCTGTGCACCTCGGCCCCCATAGAGGGATTACATATGTATCATCTGCTTTGCTCTATGACTAATTACATCTGTGAGATGAGAT
Organism: Crenichthys baileyi; assembly: GCA_036173005.1. Lineage (NCBI taxonomy): Eukaryota > Metazoa > Chordata > Actinopteri > Cyprinodontiformes > Goodeidae > Crenichthys > Crenichthys baileyi. The sequence continues at coordinate 351,854 of JAHHUM010002068.1, read as the reverse complement.
TATGGGGAGGTTTACCAAACCGATCCCTCCTCTCAGGCTATGTGTATCGTTTCCAACATGCGGTATTATATGATGTGTTTGTGTTTAAAAAGAAAGAAGGATGCAAGTGAGGGCAGAACTGACTGACGTCCTATCATGTTTTGCCTTTACATTCGAAATCAACCCTTTCTTTTTGGATTGTTATACATTTTTACCTTTCTTGCAAAAGCCTTTCTCTGTCTCACATTGTAGTCCAGGAGATAATCTTTAATCAGCAGGAGAAATACATTCAAACATGTGTTTACCTTTCTGTCTGGATGGCTAGCATTCAGCAGATTGCAGATAAAACCCATCTGATGTCACTCACAACACCAAGTGATGAGCTGCCAGAGAGAGCGGGGGGGGGTCGGGTTAAGCAAGCGGCATTGATTTCTGCTGCCACCATGGCAACAAATAACAAGATCCTGTCCAAAATCACACCTTAATTAGTTAAATTATGACTTCAGGGATAAGAGGAGGGAGAAATAGAGAAGTGGGGGGGAGTGGGTAGGGATTAGCGGAAGAGGTGAATGGAGAGATTTTTGTTTTTCTTTCCCGATGCTACGTGCTCGTTCTAAATCTTTCAGAAGAGCTGTTTGTTTGATCAGAGATATGCTACGTCTTTTTAGCGCGGCTTTCAGATGTGCGGCGCTTAGTGTTTTCCTAAAGCAGCAAAGGAGGACGCAATGACAGACTGCCAAATAGCATCTCTGTCATTATGTGACTTCTGTTCCTCTGCTACCAGCATCTCTCCACAGCCTCTCATTACATTGTGACTAACTTGCTTCATGTCTACTAAATCTAATAAAGACTTTAATTTTTTTTCCTTCTGTGTGTGGTAGGCAGGGAAGCTACCAAGGCCCTGGCATCAACCAAGTGAGCTCTGGCTCCTACAGCCAGCCAACAAGCAATTCAACCACAGGCAATGGGCAAGGTCCAGGCTACGGTATGCCGCCTGCAGGTATCTAATCTACACTCACAAACACAGATTATATAACTCTCTGCATAATTGGCCAGACAAGTGTACAACATGTACAAAAATCAAACCTTGGATATAAGGACACAGTCCTGTACCTTGTAAAATAATTTATTTCTATTTCAACATATTTAGATTTTTGTCACTTTGCACAACCATGGTTATTTATTTTACTGAAATATTATTTGATAGATCTACACAAAGTAGTGTGTGAAGTAAAAAGAAAAAATGTGTTTAAAGAGTTTTTACAAATAAAAAAACTAAAAGGTTTGCCATGCATTTGAATTCAGCCTCGTTGAGTCACTGCTACCTTAATGCTGCAATTACAGCTACAAGTCCCTTAGGTTATGTCTGTAGAGAATGACATTTTTGTCCTTTCCACTTTGTAAAATCCCAAGCTCAGACTGGATGAAAAGCATCTGTGAACATTAATTTTCAAGTCTTGCCACAAATCTTCAGTTGAATTTTGGTCTGGACTTATAAATATTTCTTGATCTAAACAATTATACTGTAGCTCTGTCTGTATGTTTAGGGTAAACGTCTGCCACAGTCTCAACACCTAAGTTGCATCTCACAGGTTTTCCTCCAGCGTTGCCCTGTATTTAGTCCCTTACATTTTCCCATCCACCCTGACCATCTTTCCCGTTCCTGCTAAAAAAAGGCTCTCCACAGCATGGTGCTGTCACCACCATATTTCACTGTGGGACGGTGTGTTCAGGGTGATGTGCAGTGTTGGTTTCCCCCCATACATAGGTCAAGCATTTTTGTTTCTCATTAACCCTTATGTCCCTAGATGACTTGTTGCTATCTTTAAACCCCTCCACACCTTTATCCCTGACCTGTCTGCTTTGTTTATGATTGGTTTTCATGATGCTTTTTGTTCACTAATGTTCTCTAACAAACCCCTGAGGCCTTCACAGAACAGTTGCACATACTTAGATTACACACATGTGGACTCTATTTACTAATTATTAATCACTATAAATGCTAACTATTTACTAACTTCAGAGGGTAATTAATTTCATTAAAGTGTGTTCAGGGATATCAGAGTAAAGAGGGTTGAATAAAATGCATGCCACACTTTTCAGGTTTTTATCTTGAAACCTATCTACCATTTTCCTTACATTTCACTATCATGCACTACTTTCTGTTGGTTTATCATATCCCAAAAAGTACATTGAGGTTTGTGGTTTTAAAACAACAGCATGTGAAAATGTTCATTGAATATGAATACTTTTGCAAGTCAGTTTACATGTGGATGAAATCAAGAGTCTGAATTGTTAATATTAGTTATTTTACCACTCAGGAAAATCAGGAAAAGCTAAAAACGATCAGGTTATTTGTTTACCTTTTCTTTACAACTAACCCCTAAGTAACCGATAAATCATGAATTATTATTTCACTCCACTACCTCAGTGCCTTGTTGCTAAATGCAAAGTCTGCTTTTGAATTAAATGGTTTTTCATTCTGCTTTGGGATTTGTTGTGATAGACCAACTCAAAGTAGTACATAATTGTAAAGTGAAAGAAAAGTAATGCGTGGTTTTCATACTTGTATCCAAATAAAAATTATTTTCACCTAATGTTTCTGCAATTCTCTGCATTGGTCCATCACATAAAATACGAACAAAATACAATGATGTTTTAGGTTGTTTCTTGACAAATGTAAAAAAGGTTCGAGGTTAACACATTTTCAAGGCACTATATACTACAAACTTTGTTAAAAAAATAAGTTTGAATAGTTTTGTAAATGTTTTTTTTCCATCTTTTCAAAGGAGCAATGGGCCTCTCAGGAGACAGCATAATAAGCCCAGAAAGTAAACTGAAAATGGATGTTAAAGATGACAGCGGCCCGAACAACGAGCCACACAAACCAAAGGTACCTTCATAACCTTCCTCCTCCCCCGAATTTTTCTTCGCAGTTCATTTACTCGTTTGAAATTTTTTTTCCTATTGTTTAGTTTTGCTTTTTTGATCTAAATGAAGCAAACCAAATCTGAATAGCATATGCTGCCTCAGCACAGTGGGCTCTCGCTCTGTTGTTTTCTTGTCATATTTAATGATTTGTTTAACATTTACCAATCTTAATGTTTCCCTTGCTTTGTTTTTGCCTGCAGCACACTTTAGTTGCTGATGTTCTGGCAGCTCGAGCTGCAATAAAGAGAGAAGCAAAAAGAAAAGTGGGAGGGGGCGCTGGCATCTGCAGTACACAAATGTGTGCACCATTCAAACCTGGCATGCAGACACATGCACATAACTACAAGAAGTCACACTTTCTGAGTTTTATTTACCCAACATGCACAGTTTTCCCTCTGCCTCCTTTAACTCACACAGTCTTAACATCCAATGCTGACTTCTCATTTTGACCTACAATAGCAGCTCTGCTTGGCTCAGCTCAGCAACAACAAAACTCTGCTCTTTGCTCTTTCCTGCCCCCCTCTTCTTGTTTTTGCTTAACAGCTCATCTTCAGCACACATACACACTCACGCCTCCATCACAACCACTACACGCCTTTTCCCTCCAAATCCCTGTCTTTTCTTTTGCTGATTACGGTAGTAGGGCCTTTTGAATTATTTAAGGCAGCCTGAGCAGCTAGAAAGACCCCCAATGCTCCCTAAAGAGATGATCTGTCTGCCAAGTGAGAGAAAACGAGTTAGAGATTCAAAAAGAGAGAGGACCAGAAAGATAAGGTTTTGCTGACATAAGCATTCTGTACACAGACGAGAAGCACTTGTCAAACTGCTGTTCCCTCTTTTGCAGTTTCTGTCTCTCTCACACACACACACACACACACTCACTCACTTTCACACACACATGCATTCAGGCTGAAAAGCCCTACCCACACTTGCAGATACATGCATGCTCACCAGTATGCAGTGATTACTATCATTTGATCTGCTTTTACTGTGCCTGGCAAAATTATTGATAGACTTTGAATATTTGAACAGTCTCAAACGTTTGGTGTGCATGTGTATTCAGCCTATGTTATTCTAATACAGCTAAATAAGATATATTTCTATCAATTGCCCTTTAAAGTTACCTAATTAGTTGAAGGGAATAAAATATGGTGGTGGCAGCATTATGCTGCACAAATTTCTTGAAAAGACAGTTATTATAGCAGTACAGTGGGGGCTTAATGAAAATGTTTTTCACATTCTTCAGATTTTTATTTGTAAAATATGAAATCTTTCTTTCTGCTTCACAGGTTTATGCTACTTTGCATTGCTCTATCACATAAAATTCCCAAAATGTTAAAAAAGTCTAAGAATTGTGAATATTTTTGAAAGGCACTTGACACAAAGATTTCTTATGCATAGACGCAATTATGTTACTCCAGTTCTTCATTTTGTATGGTATTACAATGACAAAAATCCTAACAATGGCAGCAGAAAACTGTGTTTTACACCACACTTTATGAAAATGAGGCTCTTTGTATTAGTTAAGTTATTCCGACATGATTATGAAAAATTATTACCATTGTGACCTGATATTACTCAGTTTTCTAAAAGGTTGAAATGCTGTTTCAAATATGAATAAAACTGATTGCATGTAAGGCACACCCTATAATTAAAAAAAACACTACCAGACTATGCAAAAATGAAATTTTGACTAGCTTTATTGATTTATTTTTTAACATGTTGATTTTATTCAGAAGCATATCTAAAAATAAACATTGAGACTGGTGACCTGTTTGCTGCTCAAGCAAAAACTTTGCAAGAGTTTGAAAACTGAGATCTTCTCTTGTTGTCTAGATGAGAAATATCATCTCTGTGCATCTAGACCCTATCTTTGTTGTATTTTTCTATTTTACAATGCTTCAAAAGTTTTGAATGTGTGATTATTTTAGATAAATATATCAGTATATACATTTTAGTGTTGTTGGCAGGCATGGAAGAGAACACCTAAAATGAAATGTTAAGTATATGTGGGTCATGATTCAGTATGGATACAGCTGCAAAACATAAACAAACACAACATTTATTTCCACTTCTAATAATAACCCACACAAAACAGAATAAAAAATCCATTTTAAAACAAAATAAATTTTAATAAAGTCCTCAATTGACAGCAATCTATCCTGTGATGAAAACAAAACAAAACAATGCCTTAATCAGATCTTATTTTGTTCAAATAAAAGGAGGCACAGTGCTGAATATCTTAACTCCATGAGAAAATTCAAATAAACAGGTTATAATGATGTTCATTAAACTCTGAGGAAAACTATGTCCAATATCCTGAATATAAAATAAATACACTCACAGCTTATTTATTATGAACACTGGGCTTGCCATATTTATAGATATACATAAATAGTAAGTATCTTTATATAAATTTATCTGTATTCGCACCACCCCTTCTTTACTGTAAACTTCTGATTAAATGTATTATTTACTTTATTATCAGACGTTCTTAAAGTTGTTTGCTGTGGAGAGCTTTAGAGATCAGTGTAATAAAACTTTTTTTATAATGGTACTACAAAAACCAATAAATCCCATCCTCTAAACCAGAATAGTGATTGTCTGACATATTCTTTGTCTAGCCACTTGCACCCACTGGTTACATCTTTTTGGTTTAAAAAAAGAAATCCGCTCCAAGCATCACATTTATATTGAACAATTAAAAATGTCAGGATTTGATTTGTAATCGTTTTACTGCTCCTGTCATTACACCTTTAGATGCAAAGAGTCTCCTGGTATCTAAAAAAACATAACTGAACATGTGTTTTATCAGATGAGCTATAAATTATGTTTCAGATAAAGTTACAGATGTAAAATGAAGTAAAAGAGTAATATTTCTGCTCTAAAGTCATTAATGTCTCTTCACCAGCTGCAGGATGGTTACATGAACAATAACAACAGCAGTGTGTCCCAGCCAGCCACTCCAGGCGGTACTCTGCCCGTGCCCTCCCCCCTATCACCAAGTCCGGCCAGCCTGTCTTCCTACCATGGAGACGACAGCGATAGCATCAGTAGTCCACCTTGGACTCTGAAGACCCCCTCCAGTCCCGTAAGAATCAGAAATCATGTTTTTCGGTTAACTATCATCTATATATTTATTCAAAGCAGTTGTTCTAAATTCTGAGGAAGGTAAATTTGCTGTGAAGGAGCTTTAAATTAAACGCCGCTTGCACAGTGGATAAATTAATCTTGTGTTTAGTTTTGCTTGTGCGTTCAACCCGGGGTCCATTTCACAATGTGTAAATAACAGATGAATTTTTAATGATCCTGACTGGGTGAGTGGGTTGTTGTAACAGAAGACAGCAGCAGGAATATACTCTACTGCAAACTGTACATTGGATAATGCAACACAATGTTGGGTTTATACAGCGGCTCACAAATGTATTAAGATGCCTTGAGCTGTTTCCGGTTTTATTAGGGTTTCCTGTGATAGGCTGTCACAGTGCAGAGCATAATGGTGCATGGAAGAAAAAAGGATACATGATTTTCAAAGGGTTTTTACAAAAAATATTCTGAAAAGTATGGCGCTTGTGTGTGTTAAGCCATTCTAATGAATAAAGATGCTTTGCTCTAAACTATTCTGTGGTAGCTCTGGCTGTCTGTTTAGGGTCTTTGTCCGAATGTAAGGTTAAAATCCACCCCAGTTTCAAGTCTTTTGCAGCCTCTAACAGGTATTATCCAGAATTCCCCAGTATTTAGCTTCATCCATCTTCCCATCAACTCTGGGCAGCTTACCTGTACCTGTTGAAGAAAGCCGTCCCTACAGCACGCTGCTGCCGCTACCGTGTTTCATCATGGGGACAGTGAGTTCAGGTGGATGCACGGTGTTAGTTTTCTGCTACACAAGTAGCTCAGACAGCTGGTTTTATCTAACCAGTGCCTCTTATTGGCTTTTCGCAAACTTTAAATGGTACTCTTTATGGATTTCCTTTCAACAACAGCTTTCTTTTAGCCACTCTTCCATTAAGGCCAGATTTGTGGATTGCAAGGCTATTCGTTGTTCCAATAACAGTCTCCCACCTGAGCAGTGGATCTGTGCAGTTCCTACAGAAATTAATCTACCTTTGAATAAAAATACACATTGAAACCAGTGGCGGTAACATTACAAAATATTTTAAGAAAAACATTTATGAAGGATCTAAAGTCTTATTTTAAGAAGCCCAAATTTACACTTCTGTCTGTGTGCCTCAGCAGAAAGCCAACCCTAAATCCTCCTCCATCAGTGGCGAGCGGATAAGCCGGCTGTATGAGCTTGGTGCAGAGCCGGAGAGAAGATCCTGGGTGGAGCGCTACCTAACCTTCATGGAGGAGCGGGGTACACCTGTTCCCCAGCTCCCTTTTGTGGGCAAGAAGCCACTAGATCTCTGGAAACTCTATGTTGCAGTTCGGGAAATAGGAGGCCTCGCCATGGTAATGTACAGCAAACAGGCTTACAGTTAAAAGTATGGAATAATATTACAGATAAAAGGTACATTTTAGACCTTGAAATAGCACTTAATGGGGAATATGTGGCAAGCATTAAAGTCTTCTTACTCTTCTCATTTGCATGGGCTTTTTGTGTTCTTCATTCAAGCCAAATGGCTTATGTGAAATGATGCAAGGAAACCAAACAATGAAACTTTAGATACAGACCCTATTTGAAAGCCTGGGACTTCCTATACTGCTCTACAAATGCTTCATACAAGATTTTAAATCAGGACTGCAGACAAATTGGAGTGAGGATCAATAAATCCGAGTTAACGTGCTCCGGTTCATCTCAAAAAGTGCTGCCAAGTCATTTTCTTCCACAGCAAAAATCCAGAAACTCATTCTAGTATGAATCAGTTTAACAGCTGGAAGAACATTGTTTTGTAAAATATGACTGTTAATGTGTTTCCAACTAACTGGAAGAGGCTTCTCCTTAGAAAAGCATCTAAGATTAAAATACATGTATATATTTAGGTCAGGCCTGTATATGTGATGCTTTCAAATGTAGTGCTCAAATTCTTTTTAATTGAAACCAAAGCGTCAAAATCGTGCATAAATTTTAGGATTTCTTTCTTTTTATTGAGATGACCTGAGCAAAATAAACTTGAGAGCTCATCAGATTGGTGCCTTATCCTTATACTGGATTCTCTCAATGTGTCAGGTAAACAAGAACAAGAAGTGGCGCGAGCTGTCCAGCACCCTGAATGTCGGTACATCCAGCAACTCCGCCAGCATGCTCAAGAAGCAGTACATCCAGTATCTGTTTGCCTACGAGTGTAAGATGGAGAGGGGAGAGGAGCCACCATCAGACAGCAACAGCGGCGGCAGCTTGACTGAAGGGGACAGCAGGAAGCAGGTCAAGATCCAGCCGCCCTCACCCGGTGAGTCCTGATAACAGAGTGCCGCACTTGTCTTCTTTTTCTGTTTTTTAGACTCCCTCCCATCTGTCCGCGGCCAGATAACAGGTGCTGTTGATCAAACGAGATTTCATCCATGATCCTCACAGCTGTGTCTGAAATCTTCCTGTGAATAAAGCTGCTACGTTTGGATTGCAAAGGATGGCTGGAAATTTCAGTTTAATTGTTGAATCTTCAGCGTCATTCCTTCCGGAGTCACAATTGTCGTGTGACTCTTGTCTTAAATTACGATGGCTACTAAGTCTTAAATGAAATTTAAAGTGCCTTGCAAAAGTATTCATTCATATTTGTGGAGCTGACGGAAACTGAAACATGTTTTTTTTTTATCAAAACTGGTTTTAAAATATTTCTACTAATAAAGAAAAAAGTATGGGGTGCAAATATGAGTTTCCATTAATCTAATTCCACTAATTAAAATCTGGTGCACCCAGTTGTCTTCAGAAGTGAGTAAATAGAGTCCAGCAGTTTGTACTTAATCGCAGAATAAATCCAGCAGTTCTCTGAAGGACCCATACGTTTGTTGGAGAACATAAGATCAAACAGGTCAGTCAGGTCAGAGAGACGCTCCGGAGAATATTAAAGCAGGGTTACATAATACAAAGTCCATAATCTGAAAATAGAGTATAGCGCTACTATGAACCTATCAAAACATGACAATCCCCCTAAACTGACAGGCAATAATCAGACACAGTGCTGTGTGGGAAAAAAAAAAAGCCACCACACATCAGTGTTAACATACCATCCCCACCGTGTTAATGGGAATACTGAGATGCTGAAGCTGGTCAGATTGTATGGAAAGGTGGATAGAGCTAAATACAAGATTATACTGGAAGAAAAACCAGTTAAAAGCTGAAAAAACTTTAGACTTGGCTGGGTGTTAAACTTCCAGCAAGACAATGACCCTGAACACACAGCCTGAGCTAAAATAGGATGGTTTAAACCAAAGCATTTTCATGTGTTAGAATGGCCCAGTCAAAGTTCAGACCTGAATCCAATTTAGAATCTGAGAAGTAGATGGCTGCATCACATTGGATGCATCACAGATGCTCTCCATCCAATGTGACTGAGATTGAGCTATTACTACAAACAAGAATTGGGAGCAATTTCTAGAGGTAGAAAGCTGGTGAAGGCATATCCGAAAAGACCTGCAGCTGAATTTGCAGCAAAAAGTGGTTGTAGAAAATATTTCATCTGGGGAGATGAAATAAAATCTGACGCGCCTTTTTTCTTTCACTTTTTGTTAGTCTGTCACATAAAATCCAAGGAAGTATCAATACAGTAAAAATTACAGAAAATATTGCACCACAAATACCCAAAAGAAATGAGTAAAAATCATCTCTGCTTTGATGTTATTTTTTGTTTAATGGAGGTGAATTGTGATCCAGTTACCCCTTGCTATTCCAGCCTGAGATTTACCTTTATTTGATTACATCGTTTGAAGGATAAATAATATTGTTTTGCTGCAGTACCACAGCACAAAAGGTGGTTTATGTTTGCGTGTTACAGTGTGTCCCTGCAGATAACTATGAAGCGAAGGAGAGTCGTTGCAAACGGACTGGTGAGGTCACGTCTCTAATTTGCAGCGGAGATGAGAAAAGTGATTCTTTCTTTTGAACAGAACACTTGATCTCCTCACCTAGCAGAGACACTGCAGATTGCTTTTACCATAGGCCTGAGAAAAAGAGCATCTGCCTTTATTTGTGATCGCACATACACATTTATGTAGTGGATAAAATTCACACATGGAGATAAATACTCTCTTACAGCCTAATGTTTGTAATTTAGGCCCTTCATTATCAGTACAGGAGGATGTAACCACTCCAGTTTCACAGAATCTCATTTTGCTAACATCCGCTTAAAGCACCATGGTTGAGGATTGTAACATATTTAAAAAGTCTGCATTTCTCACTATTTAGCAGCTTAACCTCTTGTTTTTTTTAGCCCATAGGCACAGAGGTCAGTGTAAGTCTTTGCTCATTAAAGGTGCAAAAAGGTGCCAATGTAGTTTGTAATTTACTGCTTTTCTTTCTTTAAATACTCTTCTCAGAGGTGCTGTGGACTTATTACACTTGACATGACCATTGATAACTCTCATACCATAAAATCTCACAATTGCAAAATGTTTCCTGTCATTAGAAAAATACAGTTGTGTGTGTAAACTAAAAGAGGTCCACCCCACAATCTTTTTATGATTAGGCTGTTTTGAAGCTGCATGGTGGCGCAGTTGGTAGCACTGTTGCCTTGCAGCAAGAAGGTCCTGGGTTCGATTCCCGGCCGGGGGTCTTTCTGCATGTAGTTTGCATGTTCTCCCCGTGCATGCGTGGGTTCTCACCGGGTACTCCGGCTTCCTCCCACAGTCCAAAGACATGCCTGTTAGGTTAATTGGTCACTCTAAATTGCTAGGTGTATGAATGAGTGTGTGCATGGCTGTTTGTGTGTTGCCCTGCGATGGACTGTCGACCTGTCCAGGGTGTACCCCGCCTCTCGCCCATAGACTGCTGGAGATAGGCACCAGCTCCCCCGCGACCCATTATGGAACAAGCGGTAGAAAATGACTGTTTTAAAGCTACGTTTGGGAAGCTACAAGGAGCGGGCTTGCAGATAAGAGTGACTAATTATCCAGCTTACATCAGCTTGTAATGAACACGGGAACTGCAAAAAGGTAGAATTTTCTGCTAAATAAGCACTTAAAAACTTCTGCTACAGTTACCAGGTGTTGTTCTTATATTTTTGCTCAGGTCTATGTATTGCCAAAGGTTTTGATTCACACCACCAAATCAGTTAATTCTGGTGTTTCAGCCACTTCCATGGCTGCAGGTGTAAAAGGTTTGCTGTGGAAAAACTTGACTGGCCTACACAGAGTCCTGACCTCAGTCTTCTTGAACAACTTTTGGGATGAATTAGAGCAGAGGCTGCAATTCTGGTTTTCTCATCCAACTATGAACACACTCCTAAACCTTGTGGATGTTAACAGAATAGTTAAAGTTGTTATTGCTGGCAACGGTGGGTCCATCAACAAATTTGACCTTAGAGATTAAGAACAGGATGTCATCGAAGTTCATATACATGTAAAAGTAGTCAGACCAGTACTATTGGCATTATAGTGTATTTTGCCACAAAGTAATTCAGGGTACTTTACAGGAGAATAAAGGAACAAAGAAAATACATACATTAAAAGAATGAGCAAAGTCTAAGCATCACCTAAAAAAGAAACATTAAATCCAACTGTAAAAAGCTAAGGCTTAATAAAAATGATCTGATACAACAATCTTTGACCTTTAAGGAAAGCTTCAGTAAGCAGTGATGCTTTCAGAGTGGATTTAAGGATGCTAACAGTTTGCTTTGTAAACTTTAACCCTATTGAGGTTAACTGAGTGCTGATCCCCAATTCACTCACTGAAATTATGAACATACTTACCTAATTACTGTAAAGGACTGGGGTTACATAGTGCCACAGATCTCATAATAGAAAATTTTGTGTCATCAGCATATGTATAGTAACAGATGTTGCTGTACTCTATAATCTGAGCTAGGTACTTAGATATTGAATAAAATTGGCCCGAGAATTAAGACTTGAGGAACGCCGCATGCAATCTTTGTTCAGCTGAGACAGACAGTACTACTACACGTTGTATGTTGGTACAATGACAGTAAATATTTATCATATCTTATTTATAATTGGCAAATGATATAAAGTAGTCCCCATCTGCCAAGTAAGATCTGAACCGATTTAGCACAGTACTAGACAATCCCAGTCAACCAAGTATAACTAAACAAAAACTGTTTCTTTTCTGTTTTTAAATATGTGATTACATCATGTGATATTTTTTTGGTTTAAATCTTTTTGTTAATTAATGAAACTGTCGTATTTTTACTCAAGTTCTTAGAATCTCTTATCGACCCATGCCTACTTAGTCATCCTATGTTAAAAGCCTACAAAACATGGGTAACTGTATAATCTGTCATCTGATAATATGTTATTTCTATGTACTTCTAGATTCAGATTTTTAAAAGTTTCATGCTTTCCTTACCATAAATACTTATTGAAATCCGAACCCTTTAAGAAGAAGTAGTCTGAGAAGCTGTCAGTAACACATAGTTTATAAGCTTTAGAATATAAATCCCAATGCTGATGCCTTCAGTTCCACTGTCGGCTTCAGACTGGCCTCCTGACACCCTGCCAGCCTAAATATAGACTGACAGTTCTGTGATGTCACTGAAGGAGCCTGACCGGCGGGCTGGTGTGGGTTCTGAGTGTGTTTGTGTGAAGCTTGTGGCGGGGAGTGTGGAGTGATTAATGAGGGCTGGAATGTAGAACATAAACAAACTCGACCTCTTCGTCACCTTTCATTCACAAAAGCGGCTCAGCTGACTGACTTTTTTTTTTTGCACTCCTCTTTAACCACCACCCCCCACCCCCCGATTATGTCACTAACTGACACACATGCAGGCTCTCACACATACATGCTCACCCCAACCCCACCCCTCTCTTCTGCCAGCTTTTTTTTCTCCAGCTAAATGTTGAGCAGAGGGCACTTGAGTTCGCGCTCTTCTACACCTCTCTCCTCCATCTTTGTACATTGCGAATCGGTCTGCTCTTGAAGAATGACAAACCTCTTAACCTTGGCTGACCCCTCGACTGTTTCCCTCTCCTCCACGTGGGCATGCGTGTGCATATTCATTCAGTTTGACACGGGGATAGCCAACAAAGAGCTCACTGACCCATCTTTGCCCTCTTTTCTCACCTCTGCTCACCCTTCTCTCTGTCTGTCTTCCTATCTGTCTCCTGTGACGTAGAGGCAGGGGGTATCATTGAATAATTCAGAATTAGCATGAATTTTTAAAACTTAAGTCTTGCGGGGGCCTTTTTTTTCCTAAGGAAACCTGGTGCAGGGAGAGGCCACTGAGGCTCTTCCAGGGAAAAAAAAGACTTCTTACGCTAAGCCCTCATTAGGATACTTTCCTATTCCCTCAGTGTCTTTGTCATTTTCTTAGCCAAACTGGTTCCCATTTTCTATTCATTCTGAGAATTTGTCTCACATGATTTTTTCTCATCAGGAGGTTCTTTGTGTGTAGGGTTCCTGTAGCACCATACTCCTATAATTTTCAAGTCATCTGAGCTGAGAATTTTAAACAAATGTGGTGTCATGAGAACATAGCACACCAATCCAGTTTAACCCCTTTCTGGATCTCATGTTAAGAGCTTTTTGTTTTCAGTCAGGGCTTTAACAGTGCAGGCTATCTGGAGCTATTCAATGATGTTCTGTGGATGTTTTTGCGAACTATCTGCCCTGTGTAACATTTGTTTTCGAAGCTAAACCTTTTTGTAATTTTACCTTCAAACATGCTCCTCTATACAACATCTTCATTAAGTGTAGGCTTTGCAGACTTTTCATATTTTGTCAAGTTACAAACTTCAGTTTACCTAATTTGTGTTTTATGTAACAAACCAGCAACGTTTTTTACAAATAAAAATCGAAAAAGCGAGGCTTGAATTTAAAGTAGTCCCTGAGAGTTATAGAACTTTCTAAAAGCACCTATTACTGCAACTACATCTGCTAGTCTTCTGAGGTTTGTTTCCAGCTTTGGAGCCATAATATCCTGGCTATTCTTCTTTGTAAAATAACTTAAGTCAGATTGCATGGAAAGAATCTTTTAACATATATATTTTGAAGTCTTTCCATAGAACACATCAATGTACTTTCATCTGAGCAATACCACTGTAGCTCAGCTTATGTGGTCATTGTCCTGAGACTGGAGAACCTTCACCTCATGGGTTTTATTTGGAACTGCCTTTTTTTTAGCTCAAATCATCTCCATAGCATAATAGTGCCACCACCATGTTTCACAGTGTGCATGGTGTGTTCAGAGATATAAACAGTTTTCATTCACAATTAGCTTTTTACATGAAGGGCAAACATTTCATATTTGGTCACATCTGACCAGTGTACCTCTTTCCTCTACATGGAGTGTGGCTAACTTTAAACAACACTTCAAGTTAATTTCACTTAACTATTGCATATTTCCTGCCAATCTTCCATAAATGCAATGGTTGTGGTGTGCATGATTAACATTAGTCCTGCCAACAGATTCTTCTACCTGAAGTGTGGATCTCTGCAGCTTCTCTAGAGTTACCATGGGCCTCCTTGCTGCTTCTCTGATTAATGACTTGTCAGTTAAGGTGTACGACCATGCCATGGTAGGTTTGCAAGTGTGCACAACTTTATCTCTCACCTGCCTGCTTTGTTCCTTGATCTTCATGATGCCACTTGTTTATTAATGTTCCCTAACAAACCCCTGAGCCTTCACAAAACAACTGAATTTATACAGAGATTAAATTACACACAGGTCGACTCTGTTTGCAAATAGCAGTCTTCTGACTTGATTTGATTTAGGGGTGATATAATAAAGGGACTGAGTACATGTGTATAGATTTTTATTTGTAAAAACATTTGAAGAACCATATATCCCTTTCCTTAAACTTCACAAATATGTGCTAGATCATGTTGGTCCATCCCAAAAAACCTCAATACAATACATAGAAGTTTGTGTCTGTAACACAACAAAATGTGAAAAGGTTTAAGGGTAATAACTATTTTTGCTAGGCTCTACAAAACGCCTTCAGCTTTGAATTAAGTGGCGTGCTGCTATTACGGCCATAAGTGGCCAGAATGGTTACCCTCTTCTTGGTGTGCCGGTGCTTCCTTCATCTCTTCAGAAATATTTCCATCCTCTCTGCCCTCATGTGGCGTGTTTGCCAGGGCTCAGTTCTCATGTCGGGCATCACTCTAAGTGCTTTGGACAAAAGCCCAAAGTAATCTCCCTAAAACACCACCTTGCTGTGATAAAATCCCACTGCTCTAACTCAAACCAGCTTCAAGATCGCAGCAGAGGACCTCAAGAAGTCCTATGGTCTGAATGTGCAACTGTTTTTTGTTTTTTCTTAAGGGAGAAGTCAGGGAATCCTTCAGATTTAGTAATAATGCCACTCTTATCTCCCAGCCAACTCAGGTGGCTCTCTCCAAGGTCCACAAACGCCCCAGTCGTCTGGCAGCAGCTCTACTGCAGAGACAGCCGGCGACCTGAAACCACCCACACCTGCCACCACCCCACTGGGACAAGTCACTCCACTGCCCCCCAACAGGTATTACACAGACACATTCATTTGATGGTTTGGCTGCCGGCTGGTTCGTCTTTTACTGATTTAGTCACTTAGGCATTATTCATGTACATCTAACTGACTAACTTTAGAGATGCACCAATCACAGATTTTCTAAATGTTGACACCAGTTTTAGCCCATTCTGATTTCTTTTTACAAAATACTTCTTATCTTCTTTCTGGATAAGCTGAAGATTAAGCTGTCATAACAATAAATGTTTAAAGTGAAAATATATCGCTGATAACTGCTTACTGTTTTCTTTGTTATGTTTTAATATACACTTCAAAATGTAACATCATAGACTTTCACTTATTTTCAACATGATCATTTCAATATAAATTGCCGTGTCCACCTTATTATGCGAGGAAAAATCCCTAATTTACAATTACTAGCCGAATTGTGGTAGTAATTTAGCATCTGAATTTATATAAGCGTAGATATTGCCTTTGATGAGGTAGAATTTAACTAAATATAAAAGTTGAGATACGTTTTGCCTGTGCCTGCTTATGCAAAATGCAGATTTGTGTAATTTTCTCATTATTTCCCCTCATTTATTATTTATTTCAAATTTATTCGAGCAGTGACAAGACATAAAACAATGTCACATTTGAAAGAAACCGTTGTCCTGTCTATTGAACCCTCTAGCCAAATGCTAATTCTCAGGCCCAGTCCCTGGTTAGGTATTTAGAAGTTAGCCTTTAAAACTACAAACAAAATCAATCGAACACCAAAAAAAGGCTTCAGTGCAATCAAGAAGTTAACCTGTAAAACTATTATTACAAAGAAACATATATTCATAATATTCATAATATTCATAAAAGGTGCTAAGCAGTGTAGGCTGTACAAGTTTCAGTGTTCACATATTTATCTCTATTTGAGCCATTTTTTTGAGATATAAAGTTCTAAGGCTAGTCAATTGTTTGATAACTGGTTGGCAAACTATTCCAAATCTGGTGTCCTTCAAATGGGAAACATTTTCCAAATGATGCTTTGCATCTTCCTTTTGAAACTTACATCAGAGCTTATTTTAACTATAAACATTGAAAGCTGCATGCAGCAGCTAGGAGGAAAGTTAAATTTAGTGGTTTGCTTTCATTGTAATTTCATAGCAATGCCATATTTAGAGTATTTTCAGGCAGCATTTATAAAAGAAAACATCCATGAGACTTTCATACTTGAGTTGGCTTTACACATGAATTCACATCAGTTAAAAACACACTTTATTGTTACATTTTATTTCAGTTTGGAATAAAAACAGTTTAATACTAAAAACTGTCTGCGATGGACTGGCGACCTGTCCAGGGTGTACCTCACCTCCCGCCTATAGACTGCTGGAGATAGGCACCAGCTCCCCCCCGACTTACTATGGAAGAAGCGGTATAGAAGATGACCGATTGACTGACTGACTGACTAAAAACTGTAATTTTTGTGCATGCAAAATGCAAACCAGATTCTACTCCATTGGATGGCACTATTATGCATTGGATGTCAATTTTATGGCAACTGTTTTAATTGGAAGAGGGATCATCTGGCATTCAAAGGTTGTTGGTTGCGGCTTCCTCCTGCCACATGTTAACGTGCCCCTTGGCAAGGCACTTAACCCATGTTGCCTACTGATCTATGTATTGTTGTATAAATGTCTGCATGTTTGAGTGTTATTCTGTGAATGTGTCTCTAATGGAAAGCACTATAAATATTTAGCCCATTTACCATCTAGTACATTTGATTTTGTACTTTATGATTTCATATGTTTGTTATTCATCCAAACATAGAAGTTATTTTCCTCTAAAATGAAAGACATTTCAATCCCTTAGAGTCCATCTTGTGCACCTCCCTCATGATTTTTGATTTCGTTATTTGTCCAGGAGCAGTGTAAGCGTGCAGGACCCCTTCTCAGAGGTGAACGACCCGGCCTTTCAGAAGCGGACGAGCAACCTGCCCCCCTCTGCTCCATACCAGCAGGCCCTGGGCATGCCTGACATGATGATGAGGATGCAGTATGACGCCAAGGACCCCTTCGCAGGGATGAGGAAGAGTAAGTGGGGCGCACGCTGTGACACCCATTTCACCAAAAAGTCAATGCCAGGACTTGTTTATTCATTTTCTGATTTTTTTTACACTCTTTATTATGCTTGGTTTTGATATTTAGACAAAAAACTGAAATGTCTCTTGCATTTTACTTATGTTAAGAAACTTAAATAAAACAAGTTTAAAAATTAAAACTTGATCCTTAAACTTTCTGAAAACTAAACTCCTCTTTCTTAAAACGACTCATGTGCCTTGAAGCTATTGTTCTTTCAACTGGCGTGTTGGTCTAATTTATTGTCAAATCACCTTGTCAGCTCAGATCAGGACAGGTGTGTGTGTGTTTTATTAAAACTTTGAATAATGGGAACGGTTTGTTACACCACACATCGCTTCATCAAAAACAGAACATCTCGTCTAATCTTCTCGTAGCTTAGCCTTTGTCTCATCATTATTCAGCTCGTCCTTTTCATCGCCATTTTTTCCTTTCTCCAACCTTTCATCCCTTGCATCCCGCTGAGATCCACCTGTTTTGACCAAGCTGTGTTTTAGTTTTCAGAAGAAAAACAGTAGCTGTTCCCCCAAAATAAATGGCAGTTCCTCTGAAAGATGAGGAGAATGGATTCAGAATGAATAATATGGTGGATGGCAGCTGCATAACAACACTTAGCCTCAGAACAATAGGACTAATCATAGGGAGGTGGAGAGTATTCATAGAGGGATGCTGCCATCTGGTGGTATATTGAAGAAACAATTCATGCATTTCATATTTGCTTCTCTTTGCTTTATTCTCTTGCAGTGGCGGGAGCTGATCCATATATACCAAGCCAGATGTCCAGTGGAGGTATCCAGGACTTGTACGGTCGGCCCCCATCAGGCCTGAGCATAAGCCAGCGCTCCCAGTATCCATATGGGCCAGGCTATGACCGGAGGTAAGTTACAAAGCTGCCAGACTATGCAAGTTTACATGCAGTCATCATTAGCATGAATGCCATTTTAATTTTCGGGTTTTAATGATGCATTTGAGGGTTTATTTTTCAGAATGGAAGGATTATAAAATAAACAACTTAAATGGTTTTAAAAAGCAAAAATTTGGTTTTTGAATTTATTGTTGACTTTCTTTAATCCAAATACAGTCAAAATCACACCTATAGGCTCAACAATATACCTACATTCCCAATAATATTTAAATAAATATCAATGTGCAAGCTGCAGAGAAACCACATGCATTGTAAACCCTTCAGCAATGTCCTGACATAATACTGGCTGGATATTTGACCACTGTTTTTATCAGAATTTGAGTTCATTAAAACTCGTTTGTTCCCTGCCAATTTCTTAGCATTGTCCATAAAATGTGTGTTAGTGATTAGTGTTGAGTCATTACAGAAGCCGAATATTAGCTGTTATATTCTGTTTTACAGCCAGTTTTGATATGTGTTTGGGATCAGTATCCAGCTGGTAAACCCAACTGTGTCAAAGTTTTTCTCATCTTACCAAACAGCTACCTAGGAAATTGGTTGGGATGTTCAAACACAACCCAGGACCCCACGAGGCTATGACTTTTCATAAACAGGAAGATGCTGGAACACCAGTGTCACTGTTCCCAGGGAGGTAGATTTAACATCACAGTGAAAGACCAAGACCTGCTGACCAAGAAAGAAGTGACTGTTCCACAATTTGGTTTAAATTTAAGGCAGACAAAGATTCAGTTATTTGACCACAATGACTAGAAAAATATTTGTAGGAAACAAGGTAAGTCTCTCAAACCTAATAGCACTGTACCCTCTGTCAAGCATGGTGGTGGCAGCATCATGCTGGGGGTCTGTTGTTCAGCATATAGAATTATAAAGGAGTACCTCAGAATTATCCAACTTCACTTCTTATCAACAACTAGATGGTTGAAACTTGGACACAGCTTGGTGTTCGAGCTGGACAATGACTCCACACCTAAACTGGTTTTAAAATGTATAAAGGAGGTTAACATTAAGCTTCTGAAATGGCCCTGACACTAACCCCATTGAAGATCTATGCTCTGTGCTTAAAATCTGGGTCTGTGCTGAGAAACCAAGCAATTAAAATATGTTCAACTAATCCAGGTAAGAAGAGCCAGAATCATGCCATAAACTGGCTGATGGCTAATGAAAAATGTGCTTTTTCTGCAACTTCTTGATGGACATTTATCCACATGTTGGTTGGGGCTGTTTGTATATATTTAACTATGTATGTATAATTTTGACATTGTTTGAATTAGAATAAATCCCTAATAAATTCAAACTTGTGGACAGAATTTTTTAATGCCTAGAAGTCATTTGTATCATAACTGGATGGCTCAAAGACGGAACAGTTCAAATTTACCATTAAAAGCAAAAAAATTAATGTAATTCGTGGTGATGATGATTATATGTAAACTTAAGGTCTGTTATACATTAATTATTGAACTGTTTATTACTCAGACCTGACCAAATGATGGGGATGGAGGGAACCATGGGGCCCCCTGGAAGTCAGAATAACATGGGACACTTAAATAGTGAAGGCAACATGTATTCTCCGAGCAGATATCCCTCACAGCAAAGGTCAGCACTCTGATTGTGTAATTAGCAGTATTTTTCGGCTATTTTTTAATCCTGAAGGATTTATTGGCTGTTAATAGGTGAACTTTGTTTTGTCTTCTGTATTTCAGACATGACGGTTATGGGCAGCAGTATCCCAGCATGCCATACGGGATGCATCCATCTGGGATGTACCCACAGCAACAGGTGAGACACATCTGTTAGCCTCTCTTTCAAATTTAAGCTGTTTCCATGCCTCCTAACTTTGATATTACATTAAGAGTGTAGTAAAGGAGTTTGTATCAAGAGGCTGGACAATTTAACAGGAAATGTTTAGAGTATGGCTTGTAAATTAATAAAACGAAGCCATGAAATTCTGAACAATATATGTGATTCTTTTGTGGTTGTTGTTTTAGAAAGTCCGAAAGTCGAACCTGAAAAAATATGTACTGTATTTTGATAGCATACTTTACCATACTTCTAATTTTTGCTGATGTTGCCGTCCTTATGTTTCGAGTAACTTTTGTATATGAACTGGCTTTTGGCAGACGTGATATTCAAAGTCTATAGTTGCATTATGCCATTTTATTGAGAAACAAAAATGCTCAAAAACAAAATACCACCCCAACTACACCAGATGAGATCTGAAAAGTAGAGAAAACAGGGTTGACTGTAAATATGCAAATAATAACTCTTTGACAGACTTACACATATACACCATTTTATTTTTTCACAATTTAAAGTGTACATTTAAGAAAGATTATGAAAAATTCTGCATATACACACTATTTACTTTTTCCTATCAGTCTTTATTGTATCCAGTCAGTTTTTTTCCCCAAAAACTCAGTTTGCATGTGGAAAAGACTAAATGCTGCAGAAAATCTTCATTTTGCAAAATACTCTGTTGTATCTTGAGTGTTTTGAGTGGCAAATAGAGACAGAGACCTATACCTATATTTTACATGATTTCTGACACAAAAATAGTATGGTGGCATAAAATACATATTACCTTCCATTAATGTACACTGATAAACTAAACAGAACCTTGGTAATAAAATTGATGTGATAATTTGCACACTTTTTTATTGGTCGAAATTAATCAATATTTCTGGTGAGATATATATGTTTTATGTGCACCAGCTAACAGGCACCTAAATCAGCTAAATTCCATCCAATTTTTGAAATCTTTAACTCTAATTTGAGTTATTTGCATTATTTCATAAAAAAATATATCTAATTAATCAGATAACTCAGATTAACTAGTTTCTACCTGAAGAAGCTCAACTTGTTAGCAAGTTTGATTTTAGCATTAGCACTGTTGCTAAACTAGCTAAAACGAAATGAAATTCTTGCTCTAATAGAGAATCTTTCTCAGCCATATTTCTTAGTGCTCCTTTAACATTTTTACTGATTTCATATATTCATTTAAAATAGAGCTAATATAAACATAAAAGCTTTACTGTTATCTGCTGGACAATCGAGAATAATGGTTGGTTACTAATGAAAATAGTTAGATAGGATTTGTTATCCAAGAAGTGTATCATGTTATGAGAAGTGACCCATTCATTTACATTATATTTCCAATCTAGTATGCTTGAATACAAATTTTGACAGATACTGTTATTTTCCCAAATAAAAAACAGCTTACAGCTTACAAACCACATTTTCTGTTTGGCAGGTTTTGAATCAGAGGCTGATTTTAGGTGCAACAATTGTCTAGAATTTCACCGTGAATTCAAATATAAAGGGAAAGACGACAAAAAACATCTCACAGTTAAAAACATTTTGACTCCTGTGTATATGTAGAGGCAAACTTCTGCTAAAAATTTAGTTTGGGAAGAAATTGAGTTGAATTTTGGTCCAAAATTTTTAAATCAGGTTTTGTCCGGGTTGGTCGGGCTCTTTAATAAAACAAAGTCTTCAAATTTTAAATTTTTGTTTACTTTTAAAAAAAAACCCGGAAAAGGTAAAACTCCAGTGTAGTTTTACTTTTTAAATTTCAAAATAGGTACCCAAAAAATTTCCCCGATTAATAAATTTATTAATTCAATCTGTACATCAAATCTTGATATATTTGTTTAGGCAATTTCTAACATGATTTGCTTAATTTACTGCCACTTTCCTTTTTTTTTTTGTTTTTTGCTTTTTTTTTGTAGTTTGGGGGTAGGGTTTTTGGGGGGAAGTTTTTTTTTTATTTGACTTGTTTGTTAAATAAAGAGAAATGAAAGAGTCTTAAATAAAAAATATATTTTGGCTAAAAAATGACATGGTTTGTTTACAAACTTGGTGCTACCACTTTTGGATGGAGACTGTAGCTCAGAGGGGAGAGTAGTCGTCCCAAGTTGGATTCCTCCTGTTATATGTCGATGTGCCCATGGGCAAGGCACTTATCGGTATGAATGTCTGAATAAATGTGGCTCTATTGTAAAATACTTTGAGTGGTCGATAGGACTACAAAAGCGCTACATAAATTCAGTCCATTTACCATTTAATTGCAGCTGTGAGAACAATATCTTTATATGCAACTTAGCAGTTTAGTAAAAAGGGAAAAGGGCAAAAAAAGTAAAAATTTACAAGAAAACCCCTGTGGGAAATGGTTTTTAATTTAAAACCCTCACGAAAGAATTAAAAGTATTATGCAATCAACCAGTCAACCAATTAATTATTCAAAAACACACTTTAACCATAAAGCAACCAAAGTGCTACTCGGGTGAATAAAAAAAGGATTAAGCAATTAGCTATTTTAAGCTGACAGCCTCCTTATTATTTATTATTTTACTGATGGCTGTTTAACATTCTTGATTTAATTGTCTTTGATACTTGATGTAAGTCATTCTTTTTTATGTTCAAACCACATGGGTTTTGCATTTTAATTTCATTGCACAGTGAAGGCATTCAATTCAGAATTAAATTTTAATAGGAATGGTTCAAGTTTAATAGGAAATTTTCAATGTACCTGTCTTTTTTTTACTAACAAGACCTTTGCTTAATCAGGGCTACAAACGACAGTTGGATGGAATATATGGTCCCCCGCCCAAACGACATGAGAGTGACATGTATGCTATGCAGTACCAGCAGCCGGACGTATACAATCACTACGGTGGTGGGTACTCAGGCCCTGAACACAGACCCATCCAAGGACAGTTCCCTTACCCCTACCACCGTGACCGAATGGCCCCATCGGGCCAGAGCCAGCACAGTATGATGGGTGTGGGGCCTGCTTCTAACCATGCCGCTGAGGGGCCTAACATGTGGCCTTCAAGAACAGACCTCAGCTATCCCTACCACAGCAGACAAGGGCCACCATCGCAAATGCAGCCGTATGGCTCTGTTTGCAGAGATGACATGGACAGTCGCTCCACGCACGACCAGTGGCACCGTCAGCCTCACTACATATCATCTTCAGGTGGCATGGCCCCCATGTCTTCACGTCATTCATCTTATTCCAACCCCCCATCCATGACCAACCATCTGCCTCGAGCACCCAGCCCAGGAGCCTTTCAGCGCTCTATGGAATCTCGAATGTCACCCAGTAAAGCACCTTTCATATCCCCAATGAAGATGCCTAAGCCAGGGATGGCCATGATGGGCTTACAAGGCAGCGGACCAATTGGTCCGTTTCCTCCTAATCTAAGGAGGGACCTTAACTACCCTCCAGGGTCAGTAGAAGCCACGATGCCAACTCTTAAGCCAAGACGCAAACTCACCTCAAAGGACTGCGGTAAGATTTTTCAAGAATTGTTTGCATGAATAATTCAATTCAATTCAGCTTTATTTATATAGCACCAGTTCACACACATACAACACATGTCGTCTCAAGGCACCTTACAGAGTCAATTCAATGGAATCATACAGACTTCAAGTCAGGTACATACATCCAAATTAATCCTAACTATCAAACAGTGCAGTCGGATTCAGTTTACTATTCAAATTGGTTAAAAGGTTTTCTATCTATGGGAAACCCAGCAGATTGCATTGTGTCAGTGACTTGCATGCAGTGACTCCATGTAGCGACAGTGGACAGTCACTTGCATTGACTTTGCAACAATCCCTCATACTGAGCATGCATATAGCGACAGTGGAGAGGAAAACTCCCTTTTAACAGGAAGAAACCTCCAGCAGAACCAGGCTCAGTGTGAGCAGCCATCTGCCACGACCGACTGGGGGTTTGAGAGAACAGAGCAGAGACAGAAAAGGACACAGAAGCACTGATCCAGTTGGAAAGAAAAGTGAATGATACATGTTGTAAACCAGGATAACCACTCTGGATTTTGTCCTTTATTTCCCACTGTTTTGATCCCAGGAACACCTGAAGCATGGCGTGTGATGATGTCTTTGAAGTCTGGCCTGCTGGCAGAAAGTACTTGGGCTTTAGATACCATCAATATCCTGCTGTATGATGACAGCACTGTGGCTTCCTTCAACCTCTCCCAGGTAAATTCAGTCCAATCCAGATATTTACTGAATGGTGCTGATTTCTGATTCTGATCTTTTGTGTAAAGCTTTTGCCTGTCTATGCTGATTCAAGATCCTCTGAATATAAGAACAGGATGGTAAATATTTATATAGCCTTCCTGCAATGAGAGGTTATTTATTCGTTAAATTAGAAGAAGAAGCGACGTCATGCTGCATTGTAAGGGTACATTCACTAAAAAACTGTTTTTCTACTATTTGAAAAAAAAAAAAATATTACAGAGTTGACATTTTAAACTAAATTTTTAATCAATGATTAGTTTAGTTAACAATCTCTGGCTGCATATTCTAAAGCAGTGGCTCCCAACCTTTACAGGCTTCTGACTATTGGAAGAGAATTGTGACTCCAACTACAGGTGTAGTCTATAAGCATTTCTACTTGTCAATTTAACAATACAGTAATCACAAAAACATGATCAACAGCCAATATATGTCTTTCATCTATTTGTAAAGTACGTTTTTATCTCAACACCTTTGGCATAAATATTCTGTACAGTTATCATTTTTGTAATTTCACAGTGCACAAGTGGAGACCCGACAATAACTTTGGGAATCCTTGTTCCAAAAAATGTAGATTCTAACCTTAACTCTGAGGTTTCCAAAGGTCTGCCAAAATATCCAAATCCAACATTTCCCATGACTGTTACACGTAGAATTAAGCATAAATAGTAAAACAGGACAATTTTGCTGTACACTTTCAGCCTTCCTGTTATCTGTTGAACTTTTCATTCTCTCTAGGTCTTGCGTAGCCTAAATGAACGTCAGATTTGTCACAGAAAATGCAGTTTCCCTGTAAATATTTGCACACATCTGTGCTTACTTTGAATTCATGCTTATGCTAATACTTCAAATGCCTAAAGTCTTCCTCACTCAGTAACAGCTTTCACACTGAAGAGTGTGAGATCTGATTTTGAAGTTTTTAACTTGCTGATCCCCGATCTACAAATAGCACATGCCAGTTAACATTTATTTTTTGTGTATTACCAGACGAATCTGATTACATCATAAATGACTGGGTGGATTTACAGTAATTTTAAACGCTGATCAGGAGACAAATCCATCATTTAGAGTACCTTAACTGAACAAAAATAGTTTGGCTATAATTTAGAAAGTCTGCATTTTTATTGGGACAGCACGATGTTGTATTTGTCCCTCAGTGCAAAATCGAGGAACTTTAAGATGACAGATCTTCCGTCTTTTGATACTGATCATATTTTATCTTTCTTTGACCAGTTGCCAGGATTCCTTGAGCTAATTGTGGAGTATTTCCGCCGCTGCCTGATTAAGATTTTTGGAATCCTGGAAGAATGTGAGGTTCAGACAATGCTTCCCAAAAGCCATCTAGATTCTGGTTCTACCCAGAATGAGGACGCCACCGGTGACAAGGAAACAGACTCTGCAATCCTCTCTGGACCTGAATCATCCTCAGCGACAGAAATGCAGGAGAAACAAACAGAAGGTACCAAGGAGGAAACTCCACCTGTCAATGAAGAGCAGGCTGAGGTGCAGGAAAAGAAGCAGGATCCCAGTATGACCAAGACAAAGGAGGACATGAATAAAGGTGAAGAAGGAAAAGAGCTGGAAGAAGTGGGAGCAAAAGAAACTAAAAAGGTGTGTTTGGACGAGCCTCCTTTAGAATCAGAATCTAAAACTAAACAAGCCAGTAAATATGATAAACTCCCCATCAAGATTGTGCACAAAGACGACCTGATTGAAGACATAACTGAGCGCTTGGGTTATGTCTCTGAGTTTGACAGTGGGCTGCTACACTGGCAGGCAGGTGGAGGCGACTCCACTGCACACATTCAGACGCACTTTGAACTGCAAAGTGATCCTCCGGCCAGGGTGGGTAGAAAAACATTGAATGACACCAAACGAGAAAACAAGATGGAAGGAGAAACTAGGAAACCACTGAAACACATCACGGCTACTATTGATGATGTTTTGTGTGCCAGGGTTGACGCCCTGTCGTACGCCCACCCTGCTCGATCTTTGCCGTCTTACCCCTTCAGGGTGCATCAAGACGGGAAGGATGACCACATTACCCTTCTGGAGGATGAGCCCCGCTGCCTGGACGAGGCTCCACTCTGCACAACCTCTTCCTGGCAGGACTCCCTCTCCAAGAGGTGCCTTTGTGTTTCCAACATCGTGCGGAGTCTGTCCTTTATCCCTGGCAACGACATGGAAATGTCTCACCATCCAGCACTTGTTCTTCTCCTGGGCAGGCTGCTTTTGCTGCACCACACTCACCCGGAGAGGAACAGGTCCGCACCAAGCTACCAGAGGGACGAACAACAAGAACGGGGACTGTTCAGTAGCAAAAAGGAGTGGTGGTGGGAGTGCCTGAATCTGCTCAGGGAGAATACCATGGTCACACTTGCCAACATCGCAGGACACCTTGATCTCTCAACCTATTCAGACACCATCTGCCTCCCCATCCTGGATGGCCTTCTCCACTGGATGGTATGTCCTTCAGCTGAAGCCCAGGATCCTTTCCCGTCAGCACAGTCACACTCCCAGCTCACTCCTCAGAGGCTGGTGCTGGAGTGCCTCTGCAAGCTCAGCATCCAGGATGGCAACGTGGACCTATTGCTGGCCACGCCACCTTTCAGCAGACAGGAAAAACTCTTTGCAGTCCTAGTGCGATACGTTGGTCAGAGGAAGGCCCAGGTGTACAGGGAGATGGCGGTGGCTGTCCTCTCACACCTGGCACAGGGAGACCCCATGGCAGCACGCGCCATCGCCTTGCAGAAGGCTAGCGTGGGTAACCTGGTAGCCTTTTTGGAGGATGGTGTCAGCATAGCGCAGTACCAGCAGAACCCTCACAGTTTGCTGCACATGGGACACCCTCCAATGGACCCGCCCAGTGTTAACATGATGTGCCGAGCAGCTAAAGGTCTGTTGGCCATGGCTAAAGTGGAAGAGAATAAGAAAGAGTTTGTACTGTATGAAAGCAGATTATTGGACATTTCCATTTCCTCAGTTCTCAACACAGGTGTGGTCGCCATTGTTTGCCAAGTTCTCTTTCACTTAGGTAAATTATGACAGGACTCAGATGGCACACAGTAAGGCTAAAGAGATATCTCTGTGGTTTTCTATTTTTATTTATCAAATTGACAGAAAATGTTTGTTTTTTTTAAAAAAAAAGAAGAAATATCCACATTAATTGTGTCTATAAATGTATAGCTTCTGAGCCCTGTAAAAAAAAAAGTAGGTTTGGGGCATGAAAGCTCATTTTAATACAAATATTTAATACCTGCTGGTGATGGATGGTTACATTTTTGTTTTGTTTTGTTCTTGTTTACTTTTTCAGCCAAAGCTGCCGCCAGAGTTTGGTGCTGAAATGCGCGTTTCTTTGAAGTTAATGAGCTGTTTTTCAGTTTTATAAATATGAACATGCTCATCAGCATTTTTGTTGATGGAGAGTATTTATTTAAGATGTGACACTGTACAGTTTGAACATTTTTGCCAACAGTTGTGTGGAAGAAGGGTAGGGGTAAAATTAAAACATGGACTTTTTAAATTGAGATGTTTTTGTCTCCATCGCTGGAAGATAAATTGTGCAATAGGACCAGAACGAGTTGTCCATTTTCTTGAAAAACAGGAGGATGTGAAACTTCAAGTAGCTGCTGTGTGTGCTTCAGGCCATGGGGAGGCGGCATTGCACCAGCCAATCAACAAAAGAGCTTAGCATCTGTCAAAAATACACTTCTAATTTATCAGTCATAGCCTCAATGACTTTCACTGATGATCTTTGTGTTTACCCAAACATGTGTGTTATGTCTGTATTTTTCATCAATGTGTATTTAAAACTTTGTGCAATGGACGCACATAACTCTTTCTGTCTCTATCGTGCATCACAGCAGATGGGGGTTTCAGACTATTACAACAAATTCTTTTATTGTTGTTAAAATTTCATAATGTTATACATATTTTGTTTATTGGGTGAAATATTTGAACATCCCAGATGTACCCGATGTTTCAATGTAAAAAAAAAAAAACCTTGTATGCATTGTATTATAGCTGAGAAAACAATCGCTTTGGTTAAAATGTGGAAGTGCCAGGGTGAGAGAATAACTACCGCTACATGAAAAAAACAAAATATATTTCTTTTTGTTACAGTTCTTCATTAACTTCAATGGGCATATTTTTTACTTTACATACTCCCCTGAAACAAACATGTGAAAAGATCCGTCAGAAATGTTCTGAGCTCATTGTAAAATTTGCCTTTTTTCGTATGACTCCTTGTCTTTTTCTTCTGTAAACTCATTTATACTCTGTGCTGCACATGTCACAAATAAATGTACGATTAACATCGTTAAGCACTGGAGACGTTGCATTATGTCCTGACAATCTTAGGCCAATAAACATTAACATTAACTGCTTACTTCAGATCTGCGTCATTGACTTTTTTCAGGAGAGGTTTATCGAGGCAACAACTGATATTTTTAAAATGTCGACCTGATCAAGGGAAATTTTACTGACTGAATATAAGCCTTCTGTGTGCCTTGCAAAAGTATTCATACCTCTTGAGCTATGAATACTTTTGCAAGAGGTATGAATATTCATACCTCTTGCAAAAGTATTCATAGCTCAAGAGGTATGAATACTTTTGCAAGGCACACAGAAGTATTCATACCTCTTGAGCTTCTCAGGTTTAATAGGGATTTTATATTTTAGACTAACACAAAATTATTCCTAATTGTAAAGCAGAGGAAAATAATGTATTGTTTCAATTTTGTTTTAATTAAAATCTAAAAGTATCATTAAGACTTAGGAGTACATCAGACAGGTCAGGGTAAAGTCGTGGAGAAGTTTGAACCGGAGTTAGGTTGTGAAACAATATCCAAAGCTTTCAGCAACTCATGAAAAACTATTCGGTCCATCATCTCAAACTGGAAAGAGTATAGCACAACTGCAGACCTAATAAGATGTAGCTGTCCACCTAAACTGACAAGCAGGGCAAGGAGAACATTATTGAGAAAGCAGCCAGAAGAGCTATGTTCATTCTGGGGAAGCTGCAGAGATCCACAGCTCAGGTGGGAGAGTCTATCAAAAGGTCAACTATTAGTCATGTTTACAGTTTGCCACACGGCATACAGTGCAGGTTGTGGCAAATTTTGTTCAAGCTTGATTGATTAAACTGAATGCAAACTTCTTTTTATGGTGGAAAACTGCATATCACCATGAATATGTCACCTAAGGTGATGCATGGTGGTGGCAGCATCATGCTGTTGGGGAGTTTTATTTTAGCAGAGACAATAAAAGTAGTACGAACTGGTGGGAAGATGGGTGGAGCTATAGGGCAATCCTGGATGAAAAACTGATACATGCTGCCTGGTCCAGATACATAGGTTTTCAAAAACGTTCACAAATAACATATAAAGTGTAGCAAGTCTGTTTATTCAACCTATTTTACAAATATTTTCCAAAACATACATTTCTTCCTAAACGAATAACTTAGACATGTTATTGGTAAATTGATTCCAGCTGTGTGTAATTTAAAATTGGTATAATGCAGCTGTTCTGTGAAGGTCTCAGAGGTTTGTTAGAAAACATTAGTGAACAAACTGCATCACGAAGACCAAGGAACACAGCAGCCAGGTCAGGGATAAAGTTGTAAAGAACTTTACAGCAGGGTTAGGTTTTACAGCAGCATACTAGGTTTTAGACTTCTCACAGAACATTGTTTAACTCTTCTGGAAATGGAAAGATTATAGCGCAACTACAAGCCTACAAACACATGGCCACTTAAAATGAAAGACTGATCAAAGAGAGCATTAATCACAAAAGCAAAGAGGCCAATGGTAACTCTGGGGAAGCTGTAGAGATCAACTACTCAGGTGGGAGAACCTGTTGATCAGCTGAATATTAATCATGCACTCTACAAATCTGGCCTCTATGGAAGAGTGGCAAGATTGTTACCAAACGACCTTTTGGCAGAATATCACAAGTCATGTCAGGGACACAGCAAATGTGTATGAAAATTCCCTGGTCAAATGAGACTAAAACTGAACTTAACTTAAATGCAAAGATGTACTTGTGGCTGAAAACTTGACATCTTGAATACACCATGCCTTCTTCGAGAAAAGGTGGCGGCAGCATCATGCTGTGGGAAATGCTTTCTTTCAGCAGGAACATGGAAGCTGGTCAGAGTTGATGGGTGGTTGGATTGCTAAGAAGAACAAGGAAAAAAGCCAATCTCTAGAAGCGGATAAAAAACATACCCAAAAATACAGCTGAATGCAGCAGAATAAAAAGGCACTCTAAAGTTTTCAGATCATTTTCCTTCCACCCCACGATGATATGCTGCCCTACTTTGTGATTGTCTGATGTATATAATCTAAAATCTAAATAAAACACATTCAGGTTTGAAGGGCATTAATGTGACAAAATGTCTACAAGGGATGTGAATACTTTTCAGAATCAGAATCAGAATCAGCTTTATTGCCAATTCTGATTCTGATTCTGATTCTGATTCTGAAAAGTATTCACATCCCTTGTAGACATTTTGTGAGGTATCCACAGATGGATCGGTGCGGTATCCTTTTGCAAGGTATCCTCCACTCACTTCAAGTTTATCATGACCTCCTTAATGATGTACAGCTTTAATACACTTTAATGAACGGCACAGCTTCAAACAAGTAATTTATATACTTTAGAAAAACAGCTGCTATTTTTTTTACAAAAACTTTAAATTTTTCTCAGAAATGTCACTTGCACTTCTTGGAATCTGACGCCTACATTTTTCCTCTCTTTGCCTGGGGAGATACAGACATCACATCAAGCTCTATTTTAAGCTGCCTTTAAAAATACCGTAACATTCTTGCTATTGATAACACAAGCAATCTGAAGTCTGCTCTCAGGCTGAGCCTCAAACTATGAGTTTTAGTCGGGTTGCTGGACTGAAAAGGTTTGCAATCACTTATCCTCATTTAATCACATTTTACAGACACCTCAAAATAAATCAAAGCTCATCCGTGAAGTGATTAACAGTGTGATCGATTCTTAACTGGTGGAGAGAAAGACATGATGGATGTGCCTCCAGGCATCTGTTGGCACTAGCTGTAGTGTTGTCACTTGTGTGTAACTGCACATGAAAAAACAAGTATTGTGAAATTTAGTTTGCGTAAAGTGAGCTCTTGGTCTTTTTGTATAGTGTTGGTAGCCAACCACAGAATAAAACTACCCACACTGCCTTTGCTATGAAGAGCTGAGTCATGGAGTTCTGACAGGATGGATTGGGTGGCTGCGAGGAAGACAGAAGACAGGTCTGTTGTTTCCCCCCTGACTACCCTACTGAACTGCCTCGCACCACAACCAATTAGGTAACAGAGTTTTAGGTGAAAACAAGAGGCTGCTCTCAGCTTTTCAAGATTTTATGTGGATTCAGTTATGGGATCACCTAAAGATGCCGTATTTATGAAGCTGGTTTTAATGTGATGAGGCCTCAAAAAATGTATTTGTGTTCTTGGACTGGGTTTTCCTGCACAAACATTGCTTCTGCCATAATCCTCACGCTCCTTAACAAAGGCCAGTCTAATGGCAGCAAATCGTTAGCAACCATTAAAAGCATCCAAAGCTTTCCAACAGACCAACTGAGTGTTGCATTTGTGACTTGTTGCTTCACATGCCCAGTAGTGGAAGCCTCACAGATTCTCCCCGCAGGTGCATGATCACAAGCATCCTTGTATGTGGCTTGTAAAGTATAGCAATTTGCAGTTTTAAAAACACTTGAAAGTGAAATAAAAATGTGGTACTTGTTTAACTGATACATAACTGTTAGAAAATAAAACTGAAAATAAGTATTTAGAATGTTAAATTCATGTCAGAGATTGAAAAGTTTGGGGATTTCTGGTCAAGAGACTGCAAGGTTTTGAAGAATTCATCCTCCACTTTAGATTATATGACAGTACCTTCCAACGGTATTCACACCCCTTTAACCACAAACGTCAATGTATTTTATTGATAATTATTTATTTTTGTGACAAACAACCACAAAACAGCACTTAATATTGATAAACAGAAGTAAAACAATACATGATTTTAATAATTTTTGCAACAAAAAAAAATATCTGAAAGGTGTGGTGTGGATATAAAATTAGCCCCCCTTGAAAATTCAGAAAGATTGACTTTGACTTTTTACATTTTGTAGAACCACCTATCGCTGCCACTACAGCTGCATGTCTTTTGAGGCGTGTCTCTGCCTGGTTTAGACATCTAGCGTCAGACATTTTTGCCCAAGCTTAAGGTCATTGAAATTGGATTGAGATCATCCATGAACATCAGTTTTAAGTCTTGCCACAGATTCTTAATTGGATTCAGATTGGACTTTGAATTTCTCTACAGCATAATGATACCACCACCATGTTTAACAGTCCAAGTGGTTTTTTTCAGGGTGATGACTCTCAACTAGAATAAAATCTGTTCTTTTAACGTTCTAACATTGAATATGAAAATACTATCACCAAACAGGCTTGTTGACCTGTTGGAAGTTGAACCTCTGCCCATTCAGAAGTGTTTTTAAGCCTGCAACAGGTTTTCTTTCAGGATTTCCCAGTATTTAGCTCCATCCATCCTACTGTCAGCTCTGACTGACCTGTTTCCGTAACCCTGCTGAAGAAAAGAACCTCCCCATCGCATGATGGTGCTTTCATAGGACAATACATACATTGCTGTTTTGCAAGTGGCCCATCAGGTTTAAAGTTGTTCTCGTCTGAGCAAATCAGATTTGTATTTGCAATAGCAAACAACTAAAAAAAACATGCATCCCTTTACTTCCACTTCACAGTTATGTGCTACTACTCAGTGCCTTGCACCCTGCTATTGAACTTTTGTAGCTTCTGAGCTTGTCTGAGTTTAAGCATGTTTTTGTGCAAATTCACTCTCTCAAAGAACAAAAAGCAGAAAATAATTAGAATGTTTTTCATCTTTGCAAGATGTTTGATTCTGAACAACAAAGCCTTCTCAGATTAAATATAAAAAGCACCCAGATGTCTTTACACAGACAGTGGGTAATTGTACAGCTGTTGGAGAAAATGAACTGGACTGCCTGGATGACTTCAGAGAAAAATGAGGAGGTGGGCAAGTGTGTCTGTGTGTATGTAGGTGTTAGGAAAAGGACAGAAAGTGCAGTAAATGTAGGCTGAGAAGGCGGTCGAAAGCTGAGCAGGAAATTGATTCATTGGTACCCTGAAACTGGCAGGCGAGCAGGGCACGAGTTATGTAGCAGCATCACTGCACATATGTTTGCAGAAAACCCTGCTAATATGACAAACGGAGACTCCATTTATTGAACAATTTCCTTTCAGTAAATGTTTGTTTTGCCAGTTTTTAGTTAATCAATGATCTTTCTTCCTGTTGACCATCTGTTTTAAAAGACACTGCTGAAGAGGTGGAATAGGACAGGAATTAGTCCTCTCATATATAGACAGTTGATGGAGAACTCTTAGGTGTAATTTCATACAATATATAACATGCTTCTTGGATTTGTTGGGAACATTTAAGACTAATTTATTAAAAATAGATGTATTATGGCTGAACCCTTCTGTTCTTTTGTCATGCATTTGTGAATAACTTTTTTTCTTTAAAAATATCCTCCCATGACGGTGCTGATGTTAGTATTAAAATGTTGTATCTCATAATGTATCGCTTAGACTATTTTATCAAGGCTGCTGTTTCATACAGCGGCGTACCATCACATTTGCTTCTAATATAAATAATTAATAACTACTCACAGCAGGTTTGAAAAGAAAATTATCAATACTGTTTTCATATCTTCCCATAATATAAAGCCATGTGACAAAAAATGAAATGTAATTTTCAGTTCTTTATAAAGAAATGTTTACATACTGATGCTGATACTTTTCTTTTAATTTATATCTGAAAAACTGATTGAAGCCAATCACCAAAATGTAGCCTTATTTTATTGTACAGGCATTCACTTTCATATCAACAATAGCGAGACCCAGCAGTAGGTCTTCTAAAGATATGGTTTTTGGAGACTTCTTTTAGCATCTTGTGGTCTGCTGTCAGAGTGAACTTGTTTGGTAAGGCCAGACCTGGACATGTTGGCATTGGTTTAAATCTGGTCCCCTTGTAGATTATTTCCAATGCAGTGGAATAGCGGATTTGAAACTATTTTAAGACCTTATAGACTCATAAGCTGCTAAAATCGTCTCGCTGAAGGTCTCAGACATCTCTTGTGATTTCCCATAGTGTTTAAGCTCATTTTAACAGTCACAGGGACAACAGACTAAATGTTTGAGGTTCCAGCAGGGCAAACTTCCTTCAAAATGCTGAAAAACAATGTTTTCATCAGGTGCACCTTTGTGTAAGTTTTAGTCATTTTTAGTGGGACAAAATGTAAGGGTGTCCTATTATTTTTGCACCAGAAATTGCATTTTCTTATTAACATTTAACAGATCTTTTTAAAGGTAGTTCCTACCATTTTTATTCTCTTTCGATATATTACTTGAATTTGTTGGTATTGTTAAAACTGATATTACATAACCATATATGAAAATACACTATATTGCCAAAAGTATTTGTCTGTCTATTTTTACATATACATAAACTTTGATGACATCCTATTCTTAATCTATTAGGTCCAATTTGTTGATTAGACCTTATAGATTAAGGCCCCCCACCGCCCTTCCCAGTAGCAACTTTAACACAAGGTTTAGGAGTGTGTTCACAATGAGAGGAGAAAGCCAGAATTGGAGCATCCGTTCTAATTCATCCCAAAGGTGTCCAAGAAAGTTAAGGTCAGGACTCTGTGCAGGCCAGTCAAGTTTTTCCACAACAAACTTTCTACACCTGCAGCCATGGAAGTGATTGTAATATCAGAATTCATTGATTTGGCGGTTTGACCCAATACTTTGGCAATATAGTGTATGTTAGAAAAACACTAGCTGTCATAGTGTTTTCTAAGTTTTTCAGGTGTCTAAAGTTTTCAGAAAGTAATCCGAATCGGTTAAAACAGAGTAGGTATCAGCATTTCAAAGCTTCTGATCAGTGCATTTCTGTCACAGAGGAAAATAAAATTAGTGTCACCCCAATATTAGCAGCAAACTAAAAATAACTTGTCTTGCTTGCTATTTTACAGAAGCAAAATATAAACTATATGCTACAAAAACAGGGTTTTATCTGTCTAAAGGATTTAACATATGTGCAGTAACTTATTGAAGCACCAGTTCTGGGTTTGAAAAGGAAAACTGAACTTGGGCACCCCATACCCCTTCTTTGATGTGCCTCTGCAGCTGAGGATTTTTCTTTCTCCTTCAGTGGACCCCTAGAGGTCCCCGCACCCCGTTTTGGGAAACCCTTAAACGGCGCTTCCTGTCTCGGCACCTTCATGACTTCAGCCTCGGCTGGAGGGGGAGGAGCAGGCGGCGGAGGCTCTTCTCTGCTCCCATGTTGATGTTTGTTGATTGCGAGGGTGGCATTGCTGCGTGTGGACGAGGATTGACGGAGGGTTGCCGAGTGGTCTGCCTAGAAGCGTTATTGTGGAAAGCTACAACTTTCCCCCCTCCGAATAGGAGGCTGAATGACGAAGATTGAGGATGATGTTTCGACGATTATTGCTCTGAACCGCTTTGCCATATGGCTGTAAGCTCATGTTTAACTCGTCTTTCCTGACTGACGGCAAGTCCAGGATTCCGGAGTTCGTATGAGGGTGCTTTCTCTGGATTTTCCTTCCCCATTCAAACAAAAAAACGACGAAGTTCTTCGTCGGCGACGAGACCTTTTCCAACTCATTTGCTCACCCCTAAACTTCCAAAAATGGTCTTCTTCGCTTTGGCTCGAAACAAACCGGGATAACGACGGGAGAAGCTACGCGACAACACCCCTACCAACGACGGCCAGTGTTACTCTCTCCCCCCCGTGTAAGGGAGCGCTTCAGCGGGCAGACCTGACGATCTCAGCCGGGATGCGACGCCTCGCTGCCTGTTAGTGATACGTGGTTGACAGCGCGGCTGAAAACTACACTAAAATCTTCTTCTTTGCTACCGTTCAGCGGGAAACACTAACGTGAAATAGTTAATTCAAATATTTTTGCTCTATTTGATCGAATACAGTTTTTTTATTACATTTAAATGTACTAGCTTATATTAACTTAAATTAATCTCCTCAACTTGTTAGCCACGTTAGCCTGTTAGCGGCACTTTATTTATTTCGTTAGGTGGAACTAGCAAGGTTCCTTGCTAGCAAATACATTGTAAACTTTAAATATACAACGTGTACAACCTGCTTTTTGGGTTTGCTTTAGTTGTAATTACTAAAAATGCTTGTTTTTACTGTCATGTGTAGCAAACTGAGACACTAAACACTAAAACTGAAACGTCAATGTTAACAGAGGTATTTTTTTTAATAACAGGAAGTGCACATCTCTCAAACTTTGCTCGCATACCGTCTTACAAGTTGAGCTAAATTTAACCTCTCTCCTCCACAGAGGCTGTCCTGGCTCTGGATTTATTCAACTTTAGTTTTTTTGAATCTACTACAATTAATGCATCTTGGGGAGTCGATGAGAGAGTGCGAGTACAGTCAAATCAGCACTCGCAGCTCCACGCCAATGGAGACCCCTTACAAGAAAAGGACCCCAAAGAGGAAGAAATGGGAGACCTTCCCAGGTCGGAATAAATTTTACTGTGATGGGAGGATTATGATGGCCAAACAGACTGGGGTTTTCTACCTCACCCTGGTCCTCATCCTTGTAACCTGTGGACTGTTTTTCACCTTTGAGTAAGTATTATCTGCTCACATCTGGTACTTGCTTGTGCAACATGACAGTGTGGATTAGGGATTTCATTTCATAGTGTCAGATGCCAGATGAGGAAGTTGGACACAAATCATTTGAGGTCACTTGCATGGGTCTGGAGTGGGTGTATTTCCCTTTATCTGACCTGGTTCAGGGAGATGTCAATATGAAGTAGTTGGAGATTAGAGAAAAGAATCTCTTTTAATAATATGCGTTTACTACAAGGGGATTTTCATAGTGACGGATTGTGGAAACGGATGGGCAATATGACAATATTAGATCTTTAAAGGTTAGATGATGCTCAAAAACTGGTTTGACAGCTAGATTATGATGTCATCTGAAAGTGTTGCCCTTTGATTTAGGTCTTGTGCAATTCATCATCTGGATTATAATGATTTTGTCTCAAACTTAGAGTCATAGTTTTTAACAGCAGATTTAAACTAATAACCAAATGTACTATGAAAATGATTGACATTTTTGTTAACTATTGAAAACCAGATGAAAATATTCCAATGAGGTTAAATCCTTACGGATCTAAGTTAGATGAGGAAAGGTGAAACACGCCAAAAAAGTCGCCAGTGAGACTGCAAACAATGAACATCCTAGTTATGATAATTTGTTTTTGAAACTTTATTGAAAAAGAAATTCCATATTGAGTTTGTAAAAAAGAAATGAATCCCCATCTGTTTATTGTAAAATGTAACTTTAATTTAATTCCATCTTAGTATAAATATTTCACCCAGGAAATGTGTTTTGGTAAAGATGTATGAGGCCCTAAAAAGCATTCCTCCATATCATTATATTTTAGTTTCCTAGGTTTACAGTAAATTTAGTCAACTGAAACAAAAATGACAACAAGACTAAATTGTGACTAAAACTAAACTGCATTTCAGTCAAAAGACTCATTGAAACTAACTAAAAATGGCCTGTCAAAATGAACTCTGCTGTGACATAATAATTATCACGGTCCAACTTTATGAAGCAGGACTTCGACCTTTTCAGCCAGTTTTTCAGCAAACAATTAACTGGACCTGCATGAAAGATCTGAGCTGAATTAATTATGAGGCGTCTTCAAACAGAGAGGAAGTGCTGTAACTTAAGTAGATATGAAAACTTTGTATTTCTATGTGCTGAGGTTGATAATTATTTAGATATCACTGATAAAGCCACTTTTTAGGTGAATTGTTGTTAGAGCATTATGTAATTTGGAGTCCGCGCAGTTCTTATTTTATAAAAAGTATTATACAAAAGTTTTATATTAAACAAAATGTTCATTGCCATTTATTTTCTACAAAAGCATCTTAAACAATATTGAAACGGATTTTAGAAGCCTTATAAAACATTCTTTTGCTAATTAACCTCATTAGGTTTGGGTTCTTCTTTGTTTAACTGCATTTTACATTACCCTTTAAAAGAGATTCTGTCCATTGCTGTTCTTGCACAGACAGATATTGTCCTTCATGTCCTCCAGCTTCATAAATTAATTCAACAGTTTCCCTCATAAATCTAAATGCAGTTTTTGAGTTTTGCTGAACCACCTGACACCAAATATACACTGCTCAAAAAAATAAAGGGAACACTTAACCAACACAGTATAACTCCAAGTAAATCAAACTTCTGTGAAATCAAATTGTCCACTTAGGTAGCAACAATGATTGACAATCAGTTTCACATGTTGTTGTTCAAATGGAAAAGACAACAGGGGGAAATCTTTGGCGATTAGCAAGACACACTCAATAAAGGAGTGGTTCTGCAGGTAGGGACCACAGACCACTTCTCAGTACTTATGCTTTCTGGCTGATGTTTTGGTCACTTTTGAATGTTGGTGGTGCTTTCACACTCGTGGTAGCATGAGACGGACTCTACAACCCACACAAGTGGCTCAGGTATCGCAGCTCACCAGGATGGCACATCAATGCGAGCTGTGGCAAGAAGGTTTTGCTGTGTCTGTCAGCGTAGTGTCCCCGAGCCTGGAGGCGCTACCAGGAGACAGGCCAGTACACCAGGAGACGTGGAGGAGGCCGTAGGAGGGCAACAACCCCAGCACAGGACCGCTACCTCCGCCCTTTTTGCAAGGAGGAACTGGAGAGCACTGCCAGAGCCCTGCAAAATGACCTCCAGCAGGCCACAAATGTGCATGTGTCTGCACAAACGGTTAGAAACCGACTCCATGAGGATGGTATGAGGGCCCGACGTCCACAAATGGGGGTTGTGCTCACAGCCCAACACCGTGCACACGCTTGACATTTGCCAGAAAACACCAGGATTGGCAAATTCGCCACTGGCACCCTGTGCTCTTCACAGATGAAAGCAGGTTCACCCTGAGCACATGTGACAGACGTGACAGAGTCTGGAGACACCGTGGAGAGTGATCTGCTGCCTTCAGCATGACCGGTTTGGCAGTGGGTCAGTAATGGTGTGGGGTGGGATTTCTTTGGAGGGCTGCACGGCCCTCCATGTGCTCACCAGAGGTAGCCTGACTGCCATTAGGTACTGAGATGAGATCCTCAGACCCCTTGTGAGACCATATGCTGGTGCGGTTCTCCCTGGTTTCCTCCTAATGCAGGACAATGCTAGACCTCATGTGGCTGGAGTGTGTCAGCAGTTCCTGCAAGATGAAAACATTGAAGCTATGGACTGGCCCGTCCGTTCCCCAGACCTGAATCAGATTGAGCACATCTGGGACATCATGTCTCGCTCCATCCACCAACGTCATGTTGCACCACAGACTGTCAAGGAGTTGGTGGATGCTTTAGTCCAGGTCTGGGAGGAGATCCCTCAGGAGACCATCCGCCGTCTCATCAGGAGCATGCCCAGGCGTTGTAGGGAGGTCATACAGGCACGTGGAGGCCACACACAATACTGAGCCTCATTTTGACTTGTTTTAAGGACATTACATCAAAGTTGGATCAGCCTGTAGTGTGTTTTTCCACTTTAATTTTGTGTGTGACTCCAAATCCAGGCCTCCATTGGTTAATAAATTTGATTTCCATTGATGATTTTTGTGTGATTTTGTTGTCAGCACATTCAACTTTGTACAGAACAAAGTATTCAATGAGAATATTTCATTCATTCAGATCTAGGACATGTTAATTTGAGTGTTCCCTTTATTTTTTAGAGCTGTGTATATCATATATACATGAAACAAGTTGGCATTGTTGCACTACTTAAAATCTGTAGCCCTGTGCTTGCTATGTGCATGCAATGCACTGGGCTATGCTTTTATATAGGGAAACGCACCTGTTATGATCCTAAAGGATCATAACAGTCGTGAGTTCAAGGCTTAAGGTAGGTTTGTCTCCCCGACATAGAAGTCGGTATAAACACATGAATTCAAACCACTCGTACATGAAGACAGGCCATTGATTTTTAGTGTCAGCTTTACTCGTGCTAGGTTAATATGCTGGCCATGCAAAATATAACTAATAAATGCAAATATTGCAAAGTTTGAAAATTAAGAGATACTATTTTAGAAACTAGACTTGATTTAAATTTGTATTATAAGTATTAAAATTGTTCAATAAAGAAAAACAATGTTTTCTTTGTTTGTTTTTTTGTCCTTATTGCCCAACACTACTTTAAATAAATAACAAAAAAATCATTCTCTACATTGTGTATAAATTGGAAGTTGAACTGCATTTCTGAATATCTGCCAATGCAGTGAAACTCTTGAAGGCTATGGGACACAATTGTATCTGTACTAATAAAACTCCAAGTCAAAAGTCAGATTCTAGGTCATTTTTGGTAAAATATTAGTTCAAGATAAATTATAGCTATGTCAAACTTAAAATTTGAAAGGTATAAGCTCTGATTTACTTTTGTTAGATTTTTAAATCATTTATTCATGTATGTTACTCTGTAGTGCAGCCTTAAGAAGACTTTTGTTGTGATTGCTTATTAAATGTTTATACTAGACCACAAAGTGGTGAGGGAGAGCAGTGGTTATACCTTCGCTCATCAGCTGTCCAACATAAAAAATAAAATGGGGGCCAGTCAAGTGTAAAACATCCGACTCCAGTCAGCTTGATGATCTTGTTTTTTTTATTCTTTAAATTATTTTTTGGTACATCTGTAGTTTTTATGTTTATAAGTGCTCAGGCAGCTGACTCTACTCTATCTGTGCTGCTCAGTAA
The DNA here is from genome assembly GCA_036173005.1 of Crenichthys baileyi. Lineage (NCBI taxonomy): Eukaryota > Metazoa > Chordata > Actinopteri > Cyprinodontiformes > Goodeidae > Crenichthys > Crenichthys baileyi. Next base: position 310,415 of record JAHHUM010002068.1, on the reverse strand, counting down.
ATAACATTCCCAGTGTTCCTCTCCTACTGCTAAAACAACTGGTAGTAAACAGACAGTTTGTTCTTCTACATGCTACTCCTCCCCAGATGTCCTCATCTTCTCATTGTGAGTGGACTGCATGAGGCAGTATGAGCATAACGGCCTGTGTGTTGCCATCACCGGAGTGCACGTCAAGTTACTGTGCATTCTTTCTCCGGTCGTTAGCCCATCGGTCGGTCATCAATCATCTGGGATAGATGATAGATGACATGGTGGATAAGAGTCCTGCTTTGTCATGAGAGTTGTACAATTGGTCGGTGTTCATCACGGTAAAGTGCTTCACAGCCAGAGAATGCTTTATGGGCAAAAATGTGCCTACTGCACTCTTCTCTGCAAGGAGAAGACAGTCTATATATCACACATGGGGAGAGTGTATTTGTTATGACCTCCAATGTATTTAGATGTATTTGTAAGAGTTTGCTGCTCCTAATCCATGTGAATAGATTAGGCTCAAACTTCCTTTCCAAGTATTGCTTTTGTAGCAATGTTTTTGTGTAGCAAAGTTTGACTTAGTTATTGTGTACAGAAGAATCAGGATTATCAATATCATCAGAGTTTTTGGTTGGAAATGTGTTGAAAATATACAAAAAGTATTATAAACTGCTGCTATCCTACTAACAGCGGAACCAATAGTACTACTTTGTGCAGCTTAGTATTTTTATTAGATCAATTTGGTTCAGAGGACTTATTTAAAGCTCTTATTGCAAAGGATTAAAAGACATTGTGTCTCAGTTCATCTGCTGTGTTGCTGCATCTGACACAATACAAATGATGTCAAGCTGCATCTGGCAGATTTGTCAACCGTAAATAGACAATCCCCTATACTGCTGCTAGTCCAATAAACCTGACAAGTACAAGGATATAACAAGTTAAACAGGCAAACGAGACCGGTGGAGGCGACTGATGGAAGCTAGATTCTTTAGACCAACAACTATATCTAGATTGGATCTACAGAACAGCTTTGCAAGCCATGCAAAGCAAAATAAGCTTTGATTTTCTTATTACAATGTGCGAAGGTTTTAACTTGGAGAGCGATAAATTTCAAGGCATTTAAAGTTACATCCTCTATTCTAGCTTCTTAAGTTAGTCCATTTACAAATCTTTCTTGATACTTCCTATACCCAAAACATTAATCTGTATAAAACACTATATTGCCGCCTCAGTGTTGATTATTAGCAGTATACATTGGATTTTAATTAACTCATTCACACTCATAATAAGAATAATATTTTTGTCCAGATGGAGGGACGTAAACTGCCCTTTACACCCACACCGAATGTATGGCTTTAGTGGTCAAGATGCTAAAGATGGAATCAAGGTAAAGCAAAATTAGTCGGGAAAATGTGGGTTAATTATAATCGTTATCCTCAGTGCAATATTCAGCAATGGAACCACACCACCATGTTTTCCTCTACAACTACTGTCTAGTATTCAGTTACTAGATAAAACACATACCAAACTGCTGTAGGTGGTGTGGACCTTCCTTAAATGTTTGCCCTTTGAAATTCACTGCTACTTGTCTGTTTTTTGTGCCCTGTGTTTAAAGTCTCTCAACCTCAGTGCTGTACATATATCAGCAGTGACCTCTGGACCACTTCAGCTTTCACTGCATTGTCACCTTAACATAGATACAAACATAGCCAAAGGGCAGCCTGCTGCAGCAGCGTCTGAGATTCAATTCCCTTCAACATTAAACACTTGCATAAAATAAGAGATGGACTTTGTGGAGCATCCATTTGAACCTGGATGTTACTGTGCATCCACATGTAGGATGCCAGATGCTTCCTGATGATACCTCCCCTGCTGTCCCCACAGATAGCTCCCTATTTCCTACACTGGGACCAGTCAGTAGAGCAGGACTGTTCTTTCTGTCTTATGTTTGTTGTGACTGCACAGGGACATTTTACAGGAACACAACACAGTCACAAAGCCAGATTTCAGCTATGCATTGTCCGCCCTGTTCAACCGGCCATGCCCCAAGGCTGGCCGAGTCCTCCTGACTTTCCCACTCCTCTCCCATCAGCTGAAAGGAGACATTCATCAGACAGGATGATGGTCAGCAGACCTGCGCATTAGCTTATGTTGTCATTAACTGTAATGTGTTTCGATTAGTTGAGTTTTCCTAAGCTCATTCACTAGTTGTCAGCATAGTGGATTGCTACTTTTGCATAATGTTTTCCATCAGGAAGGATCATATTCTGCAGAAACAATTTTTAGGGATGAAGGCATTTACAGTCTTTCTTTGTAGTTGTTTTCTTTGTCTCTGTCTGAGGGGGGCCAGCCGTGCTCAATAAACCACAGTCTGTTTATTATTCTGTTTCTGCCCCCCCCCAGATGCCTATGCGGCTTGTTGTTTCACATGGTGCTTTCTGTCCCATATATCCTATAAAAGTTCACTGAGGCTAATGTTTGAAGAATAGTTTGAATAGTCTGTAGCATGGTTCCAAGTTGGAAGAAACTGAACACTAGTTGTATTTTAATTGGTAGAAATATGTAGTAGGTGCAAAGCTTAGTGTTCTGGTGATGACTTTAATGCTGGTTTGGACTTCTGATATAATTAAGAGTTCAGAGTTAATGTCTCAGTATTGGATATTTCAGATTATTTCTGTCTTTAAGGTGATGCCTCCATACTTATACTTTAGAAACCTTTTGGAGAAATGTCCCAGCAGGGCTGCGACCAGGAGTTGCTGTTCAGATTAGATGTTAGGTTTGCTACTGAGCATTTTTTGCTAGAGTGTTTCTTCATTTATAAGAATTTTTTCAGCTAGGTTTGCACATTCAGACCATCTTGGTGAATTACCTCCAGTAGTTTTTTTTCCTGACTCAACAACACCGTTACTCAATAATTGCGGTCTTTTCTTATTTCTCTTATTTATTTTTTTCCAATGTGAAAAGCTGCCTTATGAATCTCTCTAATTGGACTGGGCTAGTGCAGCTTTCCTCATTATTTGTATCTTTCATCTCAGCTGGAGATGAGGAGGAAAGTCGGATAACTAAAGGCATGTGATGTTGGGGAGAGACTGCGGCCCCACAGTCAATGAGGTAGAACCCAGAGGTGAATGAAAAAAAGGCAATTTCACTGCTTTTGAGGCCTGCAGCACTTCATAGGTCAGGGTTTTAAACTGGACATTTGATTTTTAAACTAAGTCCGGTTTGGACTCCAAACAGCATTAAAATGCCCGGTTTATTTTAATTTCTACAAACAATATGAAGGTATCAAAGATCACAAGATGCGCTTAAAACAAGCTCTGTTTACCGTATGATAATCCTTTCCTAATTTGAACAATCGCAGTGTCGCTCTTTACCACACTTCAAAATTGGAAGCCAACTCGAGTATTGTCTTGGTTCATGATTAGCGAAATATTATTATAGTAAAACCCAACTATAGCTACATGTTTTGTAGTAAAATATCCACAAAGGTTTAAATACTGACAAATATTTTGAAATTTAAGCCTGGAAAAAGTATAAAAATCTGTAAAATGTGTAGGAACCCTGGTGGTTAGTGTAGTCTTATACAGTCAAAATTTCAACTAGATGTCAACCATCAAGGCCTAATTTTTATGCTTTTTGACACTCCTTGTACTTGTTTGAACTTGCCTCTTGTGTATTCTGAATTTCTGTGAAGGACCTCTGTTCAGAAACACTGTTTATCTTCCCGTATCAGTTTGTGTGTCCCTAGTTTTCTAAATGCAGCCAACCTGAATGTAGCGACATAGGTATATCGTACTTGAAACTCGGCTATATTTTGAACTGAGTTAAATGCTTTGCGTGACAGTTGGTTAACAATTTCTTCACTTTAGATGTTAGGAATTATAAAATTGGCTTTGCTACAAACTGTGTATGATTTTTTTTTTTTCCCCTAAAGACAGGCAGAACCAGGCTACTTGGTCACAAGAAGTCAAAAAGCAAGTTATTGGAGCCATCCACCTTATTTGAGGGATGTTAATGATTAAATGAAATCCAGCTAACTGAGAAATCTGCTGTGAAAGACCGATTAGAGATTCACAACACAAGCTAAGATTTCAGCAGATGGATAATTTTCCATATTCTGTCCCAATCATCAGAAATGTCTAAAACCCACCAAGTTTGTTGCATTTTTCTCAGAGTGCCAGAGAATAAACTAAATACAGCAACAAATCAGCAACTATTATATTATGATGTGTGAAACCTGGTTAAACGGTTAAGGTGTTCACTGCTCTTGTCGCTTGTTTTTCTTCATTATTCATTTTTGGCTTTGGTGGTCTTTGCAGAAAAGTAACACTTATTATTTTTTCCACCTGAAAAGTTTAGATTAAAAAAAACAAGAATTATGCCAATAATTGTTAAAACGGGAAAGCGTTGATGCAGGCCTACAATTCTGTGAAAAGTATTTGCTCCCTTTCAGATTTCTTCCATTTGATTTATTGAGGGAAAATAAATCTATCCAAACTAACCTGGCGCTGTATGAAAAACAAATTTTTCCCTAATACTAAAAGTTGGTTGTGCCATCCTTAAGAGCGAAGGACAAGTTTTGAACCTCTCTTCATGTTTTACTTCAGCAACATTGGATTGCTTTGAAGAATGAACGGCCTGTCTGAGGTCCTGCCACACCATCTCAATGGAATTTAAGTCTGGCTTTGACTAGGCCACTCCAAAACCTTTTTTTTTTATCTTTGCACAGTTGGAATTGGTGGTGTTCTTTGGAGTCTAGTTCTGCTGCATAACCTGAGTGAGTTGAGCTTAATGTCACAAAAGGATGCTTGGACATTCTCCTTTATCTCCATTTTCTAATGGAGATAAAAAATTGTGGATGTTTTAAATTATGACGAATCATCCGGGTCCTGAAGCAGCAAAGTAGCTCCAGACGATCACAACATCACCAGCACATTCAACTGTTGGTATGACGCTCTTTTTCTGAAATTTAGTTCATTTTGTGGCAGACGTGACTGGATTTGTCTTGTTTGTCCCCAGGATATTTTCTTTGGGGTCTTTAAAATGTTTTTTGGAAAATGTGGCTTTTATGTTCTTTGTGCAGTGGTTTTACCCTTGGAGCTCTCCCATGGATACCATTTTCTCCCACTCTCTTATTGTTTGATCATGAAAACTGAGCTTAACTGAGGTAAGTGAGGCCTGCAGTGCTTTAGGTGTTGTTCAGACTTTGTGACCTCCTGGATGATTTGTCAAAGGGCTTCTAGAGTAATTTGGGTTGGCTGGCCACTCCTGGGAAGGTTCACCACCGTTCCATTTTTTCTCTTTTTGTGCATAATGGCTCTCATTGTAGTTTTCTGTGGTCTGAAACTCTAGACTTTGAAGGGCTTTTCAGACTGATAGATGTCAATGATTTAGGCAAAGATCAGTTCTTGAATTTGTTTGGCTCCAGATATGTGTTGCTTTTGAGATCTTTTTGCCTTCTTCATGATGTCTAATGGGTTCTGTTTAAGTGATTTCTTGACTGGCAAGTCTGGCAGTGGTCAGGTTTGGGATTTCTAGACAAACTGAGCAAGGGGATAATTAGTTAAATCGTGATTTAACAAGTGGGACATTTATTTTTTTCATACCAGACCAGGTTGCTTGGATAGTTTTCTGTTTCCTATCTTTGTCTGGTATTTAAGTTCGACAAAAGCAAAAAAGTAATCTGTAGTGGGGGAAGTATTTTTTCTAGAAGACTCTCTGCAGTTACATGGTACAAGAATGCTTGAAAATTAAATTTCGTGTTGTGTACGTTGCGCTGCTTTTTTTCTAATACCTCAGTAAATACTGCAGCTGTCTATTCATAAAGCCTGTTGGGAACTGAACATTGTTTAAGGCTGCTGTCTGACACACTTCATTCAGGATGAAATGCACCCTTGTGGTAGGCAAGAAAAGCTGCAGATTCAGTAATTTATCTTCTATGTGTGACCGATTCTTCAAAAAAAAACAGCCTCGTTTTTATTAGTAGTTTTTTAAGTAATGCTGTTTTTTTCTGTTTAATGCAACATAACAAAAAGCTTGACAGCTGCATAAAACATTTACAAAAGTCACTGCAAGTCAGCCTAACTTATGGAAAGCTGTCTATTCTGCTTTTCATCTGCCTAAAAATGCAGAGTTACAGTGATCCTGTCATAATTCCCATCAGGTACATAAAAATGGTAAAAGAAGAAGGACTTTGACCAATATTAACCTACATTGAAATCTTTTAACAGAACCAATCAACATTAGGTAACCGTGTTCTTGAAATGTGGATGCACTAGTTAGTTTTTTTTCCATGTGATTGCTAATCCTTGCAGCCGAGATGCTTTGTAAAATGTTGAAAATAAACCTACCCACATTTCACATTTGCCCAGTAATTCTTTCAACCAAACAATTAGGCTTCCCCTTCAGTTTTGGTTCGGTGGGCTGGTAAAAAGTTTTTCAAAGTACCTGCAGGTGTATCTCTTTTTGAAGCAGTCTTCTCTTCCTTTGAATATAAAGGAAACACAGAAGAACCCGAAAGAAAATCCATTTAATGAATACCCAAGCCATTGTATGAATACAATAACTCTTAAGAAACCACAGAAGGTAAAGTTGTACCTTTTTTGTCTTTCATATTGTTGGTTTTTGTAGAGAAAAGGTTTGCTGCATGCTCGGCCAAGAAAATAAGTCAGCTTTTTGAGTGTCGTCAGGCAAATAGTTGCGAAACAATCTTTGTCCGCATAACTCAAACAGTCACACCCATGTTAGGCGTAGAAAAGACAGCATTCCTCTCACACCAGTACAGTCCCACTCCAGATTTGGTCTCACTAGCTTACACTTTGTCAGATGGATGGCTTCACAGATGAGCAAAAAATGGGGAAAAAAGAGCTGATTGTGCTTTTAATTGAGTTATCAAATTCTGACTAAAAGATGTAGGTTATTTTAGAATATTGGGATGTACTCCAGCATAAAAATCAGTTCCTCTGGCCTCTTGCTTTTTATTTTGTGTTGCGTGATTTCTGCCTTCGACGTGCTTCAAGCCTTTAATCCACCCTGCACTCTGTTTGTCAAACCGCTGCTCCGAGCTACATCCAGTCCCTGCTCCAGGGGGGTCTGAGTGCATGACACAGTCTGAATGCTTACAACTACAGAATTTCCAGGTTTCTGGAAAACATATGTTTCACAGTACACCATTGGCTCCTGTCTGAAATCTGGACTGAAAATCTGTGGAGACTGTTGAGGAGTCTGGGTAAAAAAAAGCAACTGTTTGCAGAAGCATGTCATGTTCACTTGTTTTGCAGACAAATGAATTACCCTACAGCTAAGAGGAGGTTCATATTCTGCCCTCGTCTGCCGTCAGACGCAATCAAAATGTAATAAAAGCCCAAGCAGACAGAGCCTTTGTTTCCATATACCCGGTTGATTAATGAGGCTTTAACCTGAAAGGCCACAGAGGCATTTTAACACCGCCATAAACACATTTCAAGCTCACATGTTCCAGTGTTAATGTTGACAACACTTTTTATCATGTGATCACCATTTAGAAAACAGCAAGCCCAGATAATATCAACTTTGTTAGACAAACGTTTTTTCTTACAGATCAATGGATCATTGTTCTTAGAGTTGCCATAAGAAAAAAAGATTTGTTTATCTCAGGGGACATCGTAAGGACAGCTTAGGAACAGTGTAGAGTGAAGCAAGTTTTACATGATTGAATAAAGCTGAGATGAAAGTCCTCCAAGATTAACTCCCAGTTGAGTCTTGACAAGCTTTTTGACACAACAGATTCAACTCATTGGAAAGCAAATGAGTGGGAACTAATTTGCTTTCAGACTTGCCAAAGTTCACCGTGGTTTAACTTGATCCATTTTGCAGTTGATTATTGGGCTCCTGTTGCTGCACCCTAATTTCGTCCTCAGTACCTCTATTTGTCGTATAACCTTAAAGATGCGTCTGTGTTTGAGACGGCAATTTTTAAAACGGACAAGATGAACTGGATTTGACATTTTCAGCTACCTTTTAACATGTTCAGTTTAGTGATCAGCGAAGTTAGTGTTACGAACTGCAAACTGCTGTCTCTAGTGGGTATAATGTAAAAAGCAGAGCTTTACTTTATCGCTGAGGTTTTCAAAAGGTTGCATTTCCAAATCAAGCATGGTAAAAAGTTAAAAACCCAAAAGAACTCCAATGCAATGAAATGTCCCCAAGGTGGGTACAAATTGACGTTGCTTGGCACATGGCTCCTTTTTCTATCTGAAAATGTTGGGTATGAAATAAGCTGTTTCTGCTCCTTTCCAAAGTCTAGCAATCTTTTTCATCAGACTATTTTAACAGTAACCAGCTTCTTTAAAGAAAGGGTTTAACTCCAAAAGGCCTCTAACGGAATTTTATCCTTCTGAGTTCATTTCTAAACCTCACCAATGCTACAATAGCTAGCTTTGACTCTTCTTTACTCATTAATATATCTTCCTTACTGAAGAGTGTTGTTGTTATAGGGATCTGGAAGCGCTTACATGCGGTGTGTTCACTGATCAGAGAAATACTGGAATGATGATGAGCTTAAAACCAGTCTGTTCGGGGCTGGTAAAGCTAAAAATCAACAGATTCCAGTCACCAGATAATTTCTCAGTGCATCGCTACCATAGCTTTCCTTGTATATTCTGTTTGAGGAGTGCAAAGCTTTCTGGTTGAAGTCGAGAACCTCTTTTTTTTTATTTATTTTATCCCAGCTTATCTGTATATACATGTGGAATTTAAAATTGTCGTCCGCCACCCACAGTGGGTAGTGCAAGACAATTTGTTACAGCCATTCAAAAATGTTACAAGTCATTTTTGTTATAAGCACACTTTTCACTATTACAATAAATAAATCAAGTTAAATTAGTTTATTATAATATCTATAGTTATATGTTTTTAATTCTGTAAAAAAGAACTGCATTGTAAAAGAAATCTTAATTAAATTTGTAGGGCATAATTAAGCGCCCTAGAAATTTCACATCGACTTGAGTAAGATGAATTCAAGAGGATTGTTTGCAGCCAATAACAAAGGCACAACAATGGGACTTGCTCCTCTTCCTTCTGGTTGAAATAATGTTTTAAGTTGTTACTCACATTAGGCTCAATGTTTTTGTTAAGGTAAGAGAAAGCAGTCCAAATGTCAAGGAAAAGCACAAAGCCCCCACAAAAAAGCAAACGGTAGTATTATGGCAGAAGATTAAAAGTCACCCTCTGTTAAAGGTGAATGGAGAAAACCGCAAGAAATGCGGGGCTGTACTTTGAGGTTATGTCAGACTGAGTGGATTCTCTAAGGATTACTGGAAGTTTCCCAGAGAAATGCAGATATTGGAGCTTATACCCTGTCTACATCAAGGGTATTCCAGTTATACCATTAAAAAAAAACTGTGCAATAAGTATGCTGTGGCAAAATAAGGCTCTCTTTGCTCTTTTGCATATCATCCCAAAAACACATTTTTAACTGTCACTTCCCTGAATTTGTTTCTACATATTTTTTTATGCCAGCGTTAAATTATCCAGACCTGTAGACCACGTAGAGCAGAAATTAACGTAACTTTGTAAAACAGAGCCAGTTTCAGATGTAGCGGGTGTATTTTTGTGTTCCTCACCTGACTTATCAGTGATGGGAATGTGATTATTAAAGATGCAGCTTGCACTGCAACCCTGATGTGGTCTGATTGATCCCTATTCCCACTTTATGCTTAAAGACAGCTTCATGACTTTTAGGGTTGTCCTGGATTCTAGCCTTTACCTCAGCCTCCCTCTGTGGCCATTGGTTTTGGCCTTATTTTTGGATGGCCTCCTTGTTTTTGTCTCACCAACATCAGATTTCATTAGTCTGTCTTGCTGAACGTCTGCTGCTCCTCTTTATTTTCTTCCTCTGAGGCTTCAGCTCACTCATGTGGCTGTTTCCATGGCAACCACGTCCCCTTTTGAAACTTACCATGTCTGACATTGCATTCTGTCCGTCTCCATGGCAACATTGTCTCCAAGGTAAATACGGGACTTGGTCGGAAGCAAATAAAAACGACAATGTAACTTTTTTTAATGTTATTTCTGCTCTCTTAAATCCCTGTAAGAAAAAGGAGATGTTGAAATGGCTTCTAGACTTTACTGCTGCTGTTGAAGGTTAATGTTGGGGACATTTTCTTCAAAGGGGGCTTAACCAGGCAAGTTTTGTATACCTGCAGGGCATAAACATACTTATTTATTCAGATTCACAGGAGGCGCGGGGTTGATGGATATGTCCTTTTTCCCAGGTGGGTTTCGTGTTCAATCTGTTTGAAATGTCGCTTCATGCTGGACTTCATCACATTTTTATGTTACTGATGTTTGACTCATTGAGACGTGGCTCTTAAAGGACAGAAATAGTAGATTATGGGAGTTTTTTCTTCTAACTTCGTTGAAATATGGCGGTGTTTTCACCTCAAAGGAGGTTCACATCCACATTCCTTAATGTGGATGAGCCACCTTTTGCTTTTATTACTGCTCCGCATACTCTTGGCATTCTGTTGATGAGCTTCAAGAGGTAGTCACCTGAAATGGTTTTCACTTCACAGGTGTGCCCTGTCAGGTTTAATAAGTGGGATTTCGAGCCTTACAAATGGGGTTGGGACCATCAGTTGTGTTGTGCAGGAGGTGGATACAGTACACAGCTGATAGTCCTACTGAATAGACTGTTAGAATTTGTATTATGGCAAGAAAAAAGCAGCTAAGTAAAGAAAAACGAGTGGCCATCATTACTTTAAGAAATGAAGGTCAGTCAGTCTGAACAATTGGGAAAACTTTGAAAGTGTCCCCAAGTGCAGTCGCAAAAACCATTAAGCGCTACAAAGAAACTGGCTCACATGAGGACCGCCCCAGGAAAGGAAGACCAAGAGTCACCTCTGCTGCGGACGATAAGTTCATCCGAGTCACCAGCCTCAGAAATCGCAGGTTTACAGCAGCTCAGATTAGAGAACAGGTCAATGCCACACAGAGTTCTAGCAGTAGACACATCTCTAGAACACCTGTTAAGAGGAGACTGTGTGAATCAGGCCTTCATGGTAAAATAGCTGCTAGGAAACCACTGCTGAGGACAGGCAACAAGCAGAAGAGACTTGTTTGGGCTAAAGAACACAAGGAATGGACATTAGACCAGTGGAAATCTGTCCTTTGGTCTGATGAGTCCAAGTTTGAGATCTTTGGTTCCAACCACAGGTGTCTTTGTGCGGTGCAGAAGAGGTGAACAGATGGACTCTACATGCCTGGTTCCCACCGTGAAGCATGGAGGAGGAGGTGTGATGGTGTGGGGGTGCTTTGCTGGTGACACTGTTGGGGATTTATTCAAAATTGAAGGCATACTGAACCAGCATGGCTACCACAGCATCTGGCAGCGGCATGCTATTCCGTCCGGTTTGCGTTTAGTTGGACCATCATTTATGTTTCAACAGGACAATGACCCCAAACACACCTCCAGGCTGTGTAAGGGCTATTTGGCCAAGAAGGAGAGTGATGGGTGCTGCGCCAGATGACCTGGCCTCCACAGTCACCGGACCTGAACCCAATCGAGATGGTTTGGGTTGAGCTGGACCGCAGAGTGAAGGCAAAAGGGCCAACAAGTGCTAAGCATCTCTGGGAACTCCTTCAAGACTGTTGGAAAACCATTTCAGGTGACTACCTCTTGAAGCTCATCAACAGAATGCCAAGAGTGTGCGGAGCAGTAATAAAAGCAAAAGGTGGCTCATCCACATTAAGGAATGTGGATGTGAACCTCCTTTGAGGTGAAAACACCGCCATATTTCAACGAAGTTAGAAGAAAAACTCCCATAATCTACTATTTCTGTCCTTTAAGAGCCACGTCTCAATGAGTCAAACATCAGTAACATAAAAATGTGATGAAGTCCAGCATGAAGCGACATTTCAAACAGATTGAACACTAAACCCACCTGGGAAAAAGGACATATCCATCAACCCCGTGGCTACTTTGAGAAACCTAGAATATAAGACATATTTTCAGTTGTTTCACACTTTTTTGTTCAGTATATAATTCCACATAGTTTTGATGCCTTCAGTGTGAAGCTGCAATATTCATACTCATGAAAATAAGGACAACTCTTTGAATGAGAAGGTGTGTCCAAACTTTTGGTCTGTACTGTTTGTGTATATATATATATATATATATATATAAGTTCTCTTATCAGGTTTTTAAAAACCTGCAAAATCATTGTGACAGTTTGGAAAGTTGAAGTTACATTTTTGACACCCCCAGAAATATATACAAATCAGTGAGCACTTAACATTAATGAGTGGAGAAGCAGCTATTTGAAGTGTTTCTTGAAGATTTGCTCTCACAGCAGTGCCCTAACTATCCACAAATCTGATGGCAACACATTTTATTACTCCCCTTGGTGTTTCTTGCAAGTTGAATATTTTCCCAGTGTCTGTGGTATTAACATGTATGAAAAGTATATTTGTGACAGAATATTTTAAATGCTGGTGTCACAGATGGGAAATCAGGATAAAGTTGGATGCCGACAGTGAGGAAGATTTCTATAGAAAAAAGTCATTATTTTTTTTGACCTGAAATATTTTAATACAGCTGAATTTGTTGAATTAAGGAATGACTTGAGGAGGATTTTATGATGACAAATAATTATTTTATTTAAGGCAAAAAGTAAAAACATGTTTAAGTTTAGAAAACCATTATTTAACCAACCACTTTTTTGGAGGGGTATTTCTTCTGTTTTTATTTTTGTTGCACCAAGAGTAATGCCTTGATCAGCAGGGAACCCTCGGTAATTATAGCTGCAAAAATATCCAGATTTCAGGGCGGCAGTTTTGTTTAAAACAAGTACTTTTGCGTTAAATGGTTGTTTACAATACACCGTCTTGCGATATAGTCTGCAGTTTGTTTCTTTACCCTTGATGTGCAATACCTTGTTGCTAAATTGACCACAGTACACGGACACCTTCCGAGCAACGGGCTAATTAAAAAATAACAAAGTAAGGTACCGATCCTTTTTAATTTAATGGTATTGTATTTAGTCATGTTTAGTTGTCACCGACTATATGATTGCATCACATCTGTAATGATTTACCCTAAAGTGCTTGGCCCAACTTAATTTTAACACACTTCATTTTTTGCATTTATTTTATTTGCTGTTTTCATCGTCATCTGTGCAGACACTTTGGGGAAGTGGAGTCTTATCAGATTAACTTTACGAACTGGCTGTTCGTGTAGTACTTTTTAACTGTGTTGTTGCCAAAGAAAATTCCTAACCACTGAATCTCTGAGACTAGTTCTTAAGTACCAGATCCTGCCATCTCAAGACACAAGTAAATCCTGCTTTTCACGTTGAGACTGTTTCAAACCAGAGTTGGCCTTCTCTGACCCAACTGGATTAGTTGACAGAGACCTAGCAGCACCAGAGGAAACTCACTCTTTAAACAGGGTAATATAATCATAGCTGTGCCTTCATCTTTTAAAGATTTTGAGGGCTAATAGAAGAAATTGCCTCTGTTTATATATACTAGCTCATTTAGTTGCTTTTTCAACTCAGATTTTAATGGCTAAACTCTGAACAACATAAAAACCTCTGAGGGGAATCTGTTCTTAAAGAGCTACAAGGTTGGTTGAGTTTTGCTGAAGAAAATCGGGGACAACCTTGTGTACCTCCAAGCAGACGTAGAGGCCAGTTAAAACCTAAACCCCACACATTACTGCACACTGTTCTAGGTTCCTTGTCAGGAGAACTAAAAATATAGCTTATCTTGATAATTAATTAATCCATCCATTGCCTCTTATTTATCCAAGAAAGGTGGACTTTTAAACATTTTCCTTAGTAGGCGGGAAATCCACTCAGGGGTGGAAAGACCGGAATGATCTGCACTGATGAATTCTCTCATGAATGGAGATGATTATGTTACAAATTATTTCTAAAATAATACATGATCTGCTCTCTGTTGCGCTGTTGATCCTTTTCAGAAGCAGACATTGACTGAATCGCAGATTATCTAGGTTCTCTTTGGGGGCATTTCAAAATACACTTCTGAAGCTGCAAGTTAAGATTTATTGGATTTTAGGTGCAATCACAAACAGCCTAGCTTTGTAGGAAAATGGTAAGTGCAGCATTATTACAACAGACAAAAATATTAAATTTATTAAAATGAATTTTAACTAAACTGTCAATCTTTACTTAAAAATAGGGTTTTCTAAATACTGCTAGCCATCAAAATACACCGCTTTACGGTAAGCTACGTTGTCCTGGAAGAATCAATCAACCAAGAATCAGTCCCACAGCGACGCCACCAGGAATCAGTTAGTTAACAGTAGTATCTGCTTTTTCTGGAATGTGTTGATATCTGATCCATATTGGATTATCAAATCCCATTTCATGAGGTGTTACCTCTACATCCAGCAACTTTTCTTCAAGTGTCGACCAAGCTGATGTCGTAGGTCAAGGTCAACAGACCTTTAATCATGGGATCAATGTCTATTATTTTTACTGATTGCGTCTTTTCCATTCATGATTCCAGCACGACACGGCTCCACTCCATTCGTCCTTGCTCTTCTCCTCATGAAAACTGTTTTGTTTGAGTTGACACGTTGACAGCTGGTGTTAGGGCATGAAGGTCCACCTCCAGCAGTCAGGTCGTGCCCTGTGCTGCTATTAACCATTACTGTTCCTGGTTCAGTGTGAGCCAATCAAACATGACAAGTTTCAAGTACGAACATGCAAAGTAAAATACACACTCGCTGTCGCACATCAAGTCCTCCAACAGTGATTTCAGCCACCATGAAAACTTTTGGTTTGACCCGCTCTGACCATTGGGTCACTAATATTTTTGTAGTCACATTTCGGCCCTGCTTAGCCCTGATGTGACCTGCTCATTAGCAGGTACCAATGGCCCCGGGCTTTGCTTTTTTTTTTTAAGAATTTTTTCGGCACTAGAGGCCTTTATTTTTGATAGTAGGCAGACAGGAAGGAGGGGTAAAGAGAGGTGGAGACATTCGACAAAGGTCGCCGGGTCCGGGACTCGAACCCGGGACGGCCGCTTCGAGGACTATAGCCTCTATATGTGGTCGCGCGCTAACCCCTACACCACCAGCGCCGCGCCGGCCTCGGGCTGTTCTGACCCCGGGCCCATTACGGGATCAGAAAAGCTAGTAATGGGAACGATTGCAAAACGGGCTAAGTGGAGTGGAGCCGTCCAAAGTAGGGCCCAATGGAAAAGAGGCTTAACACAACATCATCTAATAAATCACTTCACTTTACTCATGTTTAAAATAACTTTGAGAATGTTTGTTTACAGTCGGGGAGCAGGCTGTTGCTCTGAAGGACAGACAGGTGAAAAAAGAAAAGTGATTATTTGCCCATCTTTCAAGCCTTTGCACCCTCCTTAACAGCAAGTTGCCACAGTTTGTCAAGTCACCACACTGAACGCCTAATTTCTTTTTTAAAAACTACACACACCACTGTTTTAACTTTTGATAAAGAAGATGCTTATGATCAAATGCATACATCATTATCACCTTTACAGCAAGTATTAATATCTAACTTCAGCATCTTGATTGAAAAAGTCCTGCTTCACCATCAAAAGTCAGAATTGGAAAGCTGTAAGGGGTGAGACATGGAGGCTGTTTGAGCAAAGTCACTCCCTAACTTGGAAATATAGCAAAAAGAAAGGCCTGTTTTTTTTTTTAACCTGAAAAAATGTTTCTGCTGAACTGTTGTCCTGCCTGCATCCCCCTGCTGATGTCCCAGACATTTTTTTTTTTTTTGCGTAGGTCAATGTCCCTTCAGCTGGACTGCAGGTTTTCACTCAGACAAGTTTTTACAGCTCTGAAAATGTTCGTAGAGATGTTTGGGTTTATATTTGATCCGTTCTTTTTATTCTTACTGTACTATAAACATGCTGCTGTCCAGCTTCAAATTCAGTTGTGATTAATAAATGACTCATTGTGTACACACCTCTGCCATATTGCTTGGACTAAGGGGGCAGGTTTAGTGTTGAAATACTTTTGTGTACAGTGTGGTTGTATGTTTGCTCATTCCTTGGGTGCAGGGTTCTGGTGACCATCTTCAGAATATTCTTTCATCAGAATAAACGGCCAATGTCGCTGCTCTCCTACATGTTACTGAGAAGAACGTGATATTTTTGCTGTGTCCATCAGAAGCTGATTTAATGCATTAGATGTGAAAAAGACGCAATCACCAATTTAATCTAAAGGACTTCAGATGTACAAATAAAAAGAAAACCGTAGCCTATGCCCACCCCTGTTGCACTTAAATGATTTGTGTCCTAAACGGCTACAGCGTCTAGTAAAAACATGCCTAGCCCTTTAACTTTTACAGTTGGTCATGTTACAGCCACAAACCTCAACTCATTTTATTGGGATTTTATGTGATAGACCAACACAAAAGAGTGGATCACTGTGAAATGGAAGGAAAAAAGGTAAATTTTTATTTGCCACCGATATGTATTCAGCCACCTTGTGTTCACGTTTGCGTTGCACTTGCAGAACTTGCAGAACTTGCAGAACTTGAACTACTTTGTGTTGGCCCATCACGTAAAATCCTAATAACATGCATTGACGTTTGTGTTTGTAACGTGACACAGTGTTAAAAGGTTCTTTTCCATTGTTGGATATTTAATTAAATTATGTGAAACTGACTAGATGAGGAACTGACTTGTTTGTGTACTTGTTTGTTTGTTTGTTTTGTGATTGTTTTCCCTTAGTCATTAAGCCATAATGTTACCGCTTCCTCAATTTAAACACCCTCCTTAATTGTCTCCCAGTTTTGTCTTTGTGTTTTCTGCTATAGAAATTGAATAAAAATAGAGCTTAAATGTGCTGGAACAGGAAGCTCCCTACTTTTAGCTGGCTCAGATTTTTCCTGCTTTGTTTATAGTTTCTAAGCAAAGGAGAATTCTACATTTCTGGTTCAGATTTGCCATTTCTCTTTCTTCATCATCTGTTTTTGTTTTACCAGTTGTCCATTCCTGGCACTGCAGCTGACCCCCATCATCCCAGTCATAGGAGGAGCTCTGTTCCTGTTTGTACTGGGGACTCTACTGAGAACCAGCTTCAGTGACCCCGGCGTCCTGCCAAGGGCAACCCCTGACGAGGCGGCGGACTTGGAGAGGCAAATAGGTAAGATAAGAGATTTCATTTAAATCATTTTGTAAGGAGGAATAAAAACCCTTTCCTTGTATAATTTTATGCTTTTGTGTCTTCATATTCTCTCAGACGACCCCAGTTTTAGAATCACAAAGATCACAAATGTATTACGATGCTACTTTGTATGTTAAAGGGAGCTTTTGTGTGTGTCCTGTGTACATAGAGTCTATCCGTCTCCCCTATCTGAGAAAATGTTCCATGTGTTGCTGTGTCGAGCTTTTGTGTGGATTTTTACTGCCTCCCTCACACATTAACTGGATGAGGTGTCCTCAGTAAATCAGCACAGCCAAAGAAATAGGGGCTTCAGTCGACTTTAAAGGTACTCTTTGTTTTTGCTGGAATGAGTTATCAGTACTGCACCGACCAAATGGCCTCTGATCTTTTTATTACAAAATAGCTTCTCCAAGTTCGATGGATTACGTGGTCTTAAATTGCCATTTGATAAATACTTTATCTAATTTATGATGGTACAAGTAAAACTGTTGGAGCATTAGGGAGCACTTCATCTGGACTAGCTGAACTAACAGGACCTAAGAGCATTTTAGAAAAATCCAACCTTTTAATTTGAGTACATTTATTTAGTGTGGAGGAAAATCTCTTATTATGTTCAGTCATCACAAACATAAAAATCATGAGTTTGATAAAGACCACTGGGATTTTAACTATAACTGCGTGTTTTGGACAGATTTGAAAGAAAATATTGGTTTACCCTGAAAGTGGGTCATCACTGGGTGTCGCAAAAGGATAATGATCCAAAACATAATGCCAAATTAACACAGAAATGGTTCACCAGAGACAAAATCAACCTTCTTCCTTGGCCGTCTCAGTCCCCAGACCTAAACCCTGTGGAGAAGCTGTAGGTTGAGCTAAAGAGGAGAGTATAAGACAGAAAGATCTGGAGATCAACCTGGTTGATTTATTGGTGACCAATTCAGGACAAACTGTTGCACTAATCACACAAAATCTGAAATTTCAAAATGTATCTGAAAACCCTTTTTATAATCCTACTCCTTTTATAAACACACAAAAGCAGATGATTATGATGGCGCTTCTATAAGGGATGTTTCCTGATATTGAGAAGATTTGAGGAGCAGAAGAAGGACAAACTGTAAATTAAAGCAGGATTACATCATTAGAGGTTGTTTGTTGGCTGACAGAGATAGTAAATATCCTTTCAATGATAAGCTGCCAGAAAGTTCCTTCACAGTAAGTTAAACAGAGTGTTGTCAATAAAAGCGCCAGTCCCTCCGCCCCTAGACTTTCCTGTCTTGTTTTTATTGTGGTTTGCTGAAATGTTTTGTAAGCGGTTCATGACTGTAGGTCATTTCTATAACATTCTCTTTGTAAAGCATGTCGTACTTTCAACAAACATCTGTTGGGAGAAGAAATTTCCATCCTCTTTTCTCCAGTGTCCCACGTCAGGGCACATTTTTCTGTTCCTCCTCTGCATTTTCTGCATTTACTTTTCTGATTTCTCAAGAGATGTCATTTAGTCGGTTGTTCACCGTTCAAACATCACTGCTGCTTTAGTTACAAACTCTCAAGTCTCTGAACGTGCTCTGCCACCTAGTAGCTAAATGGATTATCACTGCTTAACTCACCAGTTTAGCTGTCTTTAAGCCTTCTTTATACTTTTATAGCTTAGTTTGGAGTGTGAAACTCCTGTTTCTCAGCCATCATCCTCTTCAGTGCTTCAGGCCATTAGGGCCTCATTAAACAAACCCTGGGCTATCTTAATTAATCTCATTAGGAGACTTAAAAGCCTTTGGAGGAAAGCTGGAGTGCAGAAAACCCGAAGCAGCGGGCAGAGACAGCATTGTGTAGAAGTACCATGCTATGCTGGAATCTATTGGAGGTTTTTTTTAATAACGAATAAATTAAAAAGCTTTGCAAACAAATCTGAAAGCTTTTTTTTGAATATTGTAATTTTCTTATATTGATTATTGTTGTTTGTAACTGAATTTAAATAGAATATAAATAACCTTTTTGTCTCTCAGTGGGGGAGATCCATGTGAATGGAAGGATGCAGATTGACATTAAGTTAAAAAATATGAAAACAAAACAAATATGAATAAGAGACTGTAGAGTAAATGAGGACTAGATTTAGAAGATGTCCAATGACTTGCAGGCACTTTACCAGATACCTTGTTTTGCGTTTTGATAAAGTAGATCTCGTTTGTAGGATTTCTATAAAAATTTATCAAACCTCTGTACATATATGCTTATGTTTGCCCTGATGCCCAAAGTAGAGCCACAAAATACTGTTATCTATATATTATTACAATTCAGAAGGTTACAATATTTTGTGAATTAAAAATCTAAACAAGAGGTGGTTGGAAGAAGTCATTTTCACTTTAGTTTTTTTCCTGTTATGGACTACACGCCTGTCTTTTCTCATCCTCCTCATTTTCTCCATTTCCTTCTCTCCTACTTACAGCGTGATTCATTCACAGTAACTTTTACATCTTTGGATTGATGGACACCTGGACAACCAAAGCCAGTTACAGGTTTAGGGAACGTTTTACATATTAGGCCTTCTTGTAGTGTGCCATCTTTTGTTCTGATTTATAGTTTTTGCTGTCTAATAAATACTGATAACTTTAATACATCTACACTATGTTTGCAAAGTATTAGCTTATCTGCCTGTACAATCATACTCTATAAACTTAAGTGGCTTTCCATTCTTCAACCTTAGTTTTAAGGCTTTGAGCAGATTTTGTTGCCCATTTTTATATCATTTTGCAGTAGACCTGCGCTGTAAATATGTGACAATGGTTTCAAAAATAAAGTGCCACAAGGCTCAGGTTCAACACACATTTTATTGATCTGTTGACTAAGCAGCCTTGAACCTAATCTGTGAACAGAACGAGGACATTTAGGTCTCTCATGTTCCATATCCAAGAAGGGAAACTTGATAGCTGTGCTGTGTGTCAAACACACTCAGCTTCACGTTTGAGTGGGTGGCTTAATATCTGTTCTACCACATAGAAAATCAAACAGGACATGTTTGCATGGTAAAGAAATGTTATAAAATGTTTGCTCCTCTCTGTGTCCACCTGTTAATGATCACAAGAAAACCACGGTCAGTGGAAAAATGACAAATATTGCTTAGTTCTTGTAAGAAACAAAATCCCACCAAGCTGATTACTCACTGCCCTACTGCATTTAATGTCTGTGCATGTCTGGCTTCCCAATGTGTCGGGGCTAGACAGACTGGCATGATTTCAGCTTCATCATACCAGATCCAAAATCCTCTGTGAAGCAGCAATCAGAGAAAGTTGGATGGAAGTGCTTATTTCTTTCTTTACCCCTGAAATGGTCAAAGCTTCACTCTGATTTTCAGGACAAACTCGGTCTTGTTTTTTCTTTTCTTTTCTGCTACCATCAGAGGAAATAGAACATGATGTGTGGGTTTTGGTTTGCAGGAGGAAATGATTTGCATGTGGGAACAAGCCAAGTTTATAATAATACTCTATTTCAAGGTGTTTTAAGGTGTTATTTAGTGTAAACTGGTGCAGAAAACAAATCGATGGTTGTGTTTACAGATCATTAAAATGGTGGAAAAGTGAAGTGTTTTTAAAAGCTTGTTTTCCCTATTAAAACGTTCGACTGACAACTTTTATTTTGCTTCTTTACTAGTGTTCAGATGCCAAACTTGAATATATATCCTATTCAAACAGTGACCAGCTGGAGGCTTTTTTTTCAAAGAGGGTAGCCAGTTTTATCGCATTAGATACAGTTTTTATGTTGCAGTGAGACGCTGGAAAGAAGCTTGTTGGATTTAAAAATCGTGTAGGTCTAAAATGTGGAATTTGCTCTGACTCTGCCACAGCATGAATGCAGTAAAGTGGTTAACTGTGTCCCACTTCTGTATAAGACCTCAAAGATGCCTTTTTTTCTATAGATGTATTGACAAGATAATCTCTGATTTTGATAGTTATGGCTTACAGGTAAAAAAGCAAGAATTTAGTTTCTTAAAAACTATTACATAGGACCGGTTAAAAAAAAAGAGGATTTCTGCTACAGACATGTAATAGCCATGTTATCTGCACAATCATTGGACGACTGCTGACTTGACACATGTCCAGCAATCACTGACGCCATCTACCAGGACATTAAGCCACAAAAAAAGAGTGCTATATAAAAGTACATTAACAGAAAGATCAGTTGAAGAAAAAGTTTGGTAGAAGGATAACTAGAAAAATTAATCATAAATCATTAATTAGAGCCTGCTCTGCTAACAGCAAAATTACCATTATCTGGGGCCTTGCTGTCTCTTAGTGGGGCAGGGCCACTCTGTAAATAACACTGTTATGACATGTAAGCAAAGGCATTAAGTAATTGACCTCTACTACATTGCTCAAATAAATAAAGGGAACACTCAAATTAACACATCCTAGATCTGAATGAATGAAATATTCTCATTGAATACTTTGTTCTGTACAAAGCTGAATGTGCTGACAACAAAATCACACAAAAATCATCAATGGAAATCAAATTTATTAACCAATGGAGGCCTGGATTTGGAGTCACACACAAAATTAAAGTGGAAAAACACACTACAGGCTGATCCAACTTTGATGTAATGTCCTTAAAACAAGTCAAAATGAGGCTCAGTATTGTGTGTGGCCTCCACGTGCCTCTATGACCTCCCTACAACGCCTGGGCATGCTCCTGATGAGACGGTGGATGGTCTCCTGAGGGATCTCCTCCCAGACCTGGACTAAAGCATCCACCAACTCCTGGACAGTCTGTGGTGCAACGTCACGTTGGTGGATGGAGCGAGACATGATGTCCCAGATGTGCTCAATCGGATTCAGGTCTGGGGAACGGGCGGGCCAGTCCATAGCTTCAATGTTTTCATCTTGCAGGAACTGCTGACACACTCCAGCCACATGAGGTCTAGCATTGTCCTGCATTAGGAGGAACCCAGGGCCAACCGCACCAGCATATGGTCTCACAAGGGGTCTGAGGATCTCATCGCGGTACCTAATGGCAGTCAGGCTATCTCTGGCGAGCACATGGAGGGCCATGCGGGCCTCCAAAGAAATGCCATCCCACACCATTACTGACCCACTGCCAAACCGGTCATGCTGAATGATGTTGCAGGGAGCAGATCACTCTCCACGGTGTCTCCAGACTCTGTCACGTCTGTCACATGTGCTCAGTGTGAACCTGCTTTCATCTGTGAAGAGCACAGGGCGCCAGTGGCGAATTGTTGACATTTAAGTTTTCTTTAAAGAGAAGTGTATAATTCTCCATAAGGAAAATAGTCTTTTTTTTTTTTGTCCAAAAGCTCATTTGTGACTCTTTGGCTGGGGTGAAGATCATCCATGTGGAGTTTGCTTCAACATCAAAAACAATATTATTTTACATAGACACGGATACCTCAATACTCCTATAATCTTAAGGGATTGTTGGTATTCTCTAAAAGCCATTTTACAGTCTTTAAATTGCACGAGGAAGAAATACTATTTTCTGCTTCCTCTCTAATGTTGGATTTGCTGTGACAGGAACTTGAAAAGTATAAACGTTGAATTCAATAATGTGGGTGACAGAGCTGTGGCTGGGGAAGCAGCAGAGAGCTGTCACTGTAGACCTAAAAACATGTTGACGCAGTTGAACTGGTCTGGACTGAAGGAAATTGCTGATCAGCAATTACGCACTAAATTAGACATTTTATCTTAATTTAAAATGAATCTCAATTCATTTAAACTGAAACACAAAGTAGTAAGTATTAGGTGAAGCATGTAGTAATGGCTGTTTGTAAAGTGCCCTATATTGGATGGTAAACTGGGTTTAAAAGCCTAACCTTATGCTCAAATTTACAGGTTCAGACATAAATTCACTAGTTGATGATTTACTAAATTCTAAATATATAAAAACATGTTTTTTTTTTTTTGTTTAACCATTTATGAATAATCTTCTCATTGTTTGGCTTTTTCTGCAGCTCTTTATAAATGCTACCTGTTTGTATGCAGTGTGGGCACATCAGTGCAGCACAGAAGAAGCAAATTATCTCAGCAAACAGTAATCAGGAATCCTCATGGAAAAGCAATGAATTAAATTGGCATCCCACAAGCCTAACACTGTGGAAACTGTTCAGCAAAACTTCATCATTTTTTTCTAAACTGCTCAGGTTTTATGAGCAGTGAATGAGAAACACCTTTCCTCAGTGTAATGACAAATCTTAGTGTAACAGTTAGTTAAAAGAAGTAAGACATTTTGTGGGGTCACAAATGAGACAAATAAGGCCAATAGTTAATCTGTAATAATTTAGTATAATCTATGAGATCAAAAATGGTAAAAATCCTGTATGATCAAGTTTCTTAATGGTCAACAAGGAAACAACTGCAGTGTGGGTATTTTTTCACCCACATGAAACTTTTCTAATTGCCTGTGGGAAAACTGTATGATAATTTGGAGGCATCAGGGTGAAACTGATAAGTGGACAGACGGGTCTATAAAACATCCACTAACATCTAGAACAGAAGGTACCCCCTTAGAAAGTAGGTACAGTTTGAAATGGTAATTTGCTACTCAGCTAATGGTTTATGAAACTAATGCTGCACGTAGGTGACGTTTACATTGCAGGCTAACGCGGCCCACATCAGAATTTTTTATGTGAGTCAGAACGGCCCAGTTCCGATCTGTTCACCTCCCAAAAACTCCAAATAGTACCACATCCATATGTAGTACCAAATCGGATAGGTATGCAATAGTTTTCAAAGCGTTCGCAGTAAGAATGGTCATGTTGCATTTTATTTTTTGTACGTCATTGTTCAGGATCTACCTAAGCATCCACACTTACTTCTCTGAAGAGGTAGCAGTCGCTGCTCCACATAAGGCTGTTGGTAATAGTTGTACTCTCACAGTGTATTAACACAGAGATATTACTTTTGTAAACCAGATGCTGCTGTGTGATGTCTACATCCTCCTGCGCATGCGAGTCGTGGACCGTTCAGTCTGAAGTCTGATGGTGGTCGCTTTTAACTAATGGTTTGAAAGACCACGCCAAAAAAAAAAGATTTCAGCAAATAAAATCATTATTGAACATCAAGAACTGCAGTGTGACATGGCGGGACATTCATAACCACGGCATTGAGAGGATTGTCAAGCAAAATCCATTCAAGAATTTATAGACCACTTTGTGTTGGTCTATCACATAAAATCCCAATAAATTAATTCGTGGCTGCAAGGGGACAAAATGTCAATGAGTTCAAGAGGTATTAATATTTTTGAAAGACATTAAATGTTTATATTTCTCTCTATGCTCTAGATTTTTCATTATTATAATAACCTAAGCATAGTCATGTCTGCTGTTCGGGACTATGAAAGCAGATCACCCTCCAAATTGCTCTCAACTTTGTTATTATTGTCCTCAACACTGGGAGAGAAGAGAGCTGTAGGCATTGATCTCAATAGAAGCTGCATTTCCACTGCTCTCTTTAGAAATGTCAAACACCCACATAAGCTTTGCAATCCCTAAACCCCCCACTAACACACACACACACACACCACTCTGAAGATACAGGCTTTACCGTGATCTCAAAATGATCTTCCTACACACACTATTTCCTTCTCTCTCTGTTCAACCATGGTAGGATGCTTGCTCTACTTTTTATCTCATAAAAAATTACTGTCATCTCTCTCATCCTTACCGTTTATCCTCTCATCTCTGATTTCTTACTCCTCATAAAACCATTAAAAGCAGCTGCCACAGTTTTCCTTTCTCCTTTTCTATTTTAGTTTAGGGATTATAGTGTTAAGTGCCTAATATATATTCATATATTAAACTGATATCAACATTACATAAACCAGCTTTACAACTTTCAAGCAATCCCCTCACTTAAAAAAAGCTATAATGAAGAAGCCATCCATCACAACAGCGTGAACAGAGTGCTCACTCCTCAGGCACTTCTGGGGGATCCCACGGCGTTTCCAACCCTACGTTGAGATGAAATGTTTCCAATGCCTTTCAGTTCTCTCCCGATCCCACCTGTTGGTTAAATATTTCTGAAACACTTCCATCGGAACACGTCTGCATGGTATTGTTGCTAGATACCGAAACCACCTTTTTATCGGTCTTTTTAATGCTTTATATCAGAGAGTCTACTGAATAGCTGAGCTTTTTCTGTATACAGAAGGATGGAGTCCTGCTTATATTTGCACTTCCTCTCCTAAGGCTGAAACCTATAGCTTTTAACCATAGTCAAGGATGTTATTGTTGATCTGTAGGTCAGCAGCTCACCTCTAGACATCATTTGTGCTGAAAAAAAAGTAGGTGTTGTTTGTGTCCCACTAAAATATTCATAGCACACATTAAAGCCCCATGCACTTAATGTCACATGGTTTCCTCTCTCTTTGTTCGTCCTAAGATGTGGCCAACGGCAGCACAAGCTACAGGCCTCCTCCCAGGACCAGAGAGGTCGTCATCAATGGCCAGACAGTCAAATTGAAGTATTGCTTCACGTGTAAAATCTTCAGACCACCACGTGCCTCCCACTGCAGCCTCTGCGACAATTGTGTGGGTAAGTTATAGCATTTTCTGGATTTTAACTAAAATATTTAGTCCTGCATGCATTCAGCATATAGTTTGGGGTTTGCAATTATTTGGAAGAAAAGTCAGTATTCGGATCGGATTTGCAGTCTAACAGCATCCTGAGCTTCCCTTTAGGAGGAAATAATTTCCAGCCTTTTTATTACGTTATATCCAAACATATGAACTAATCTTTATGAAGTCTTCCAGATTGTTATTGTAAGGTATGAAAACTGTAAAAACACATAAATATGCTCCATCAGCATTTACTTATTCAAGTTAAATAAAATATGTTGTCTTTTAAAACTTAATTTTTGGAAAGGAATCAAACAAATTTAGAAAAGATGAAATTAGTTATATTGACTACATGAGAATAAATAGCACTATTTATGCAGTATTGTTAAAAAAAAAAAAAAAAAAAAACTGTTTTGCTTTTTTGTGGCAATTAAATGTTTCAGATCATTAAACAACTTTTATCAAAAGTTATCAAAAAGTCCCTAACAGCAAAGACTTACTACTACTTATCATAAATGATAAGTGGCAGTTATTGCAAATTGTTTGCCTAAGGCGCAAAATGATAAGATAATTGTCATTTTAAAACTACACAGGTTATACACTCACCGGCCACTTTATTAGGTACACATGTCCAACGCAATTTTCTATGGCATGTAGGCATGTAGACATGGTCAAGATGATCTGCTGCGGGTCAAACCGAGCATCAGAATGGGGAAGAAAGGTGATTTAAGTGACTTTGAACATGACATGGTTGTTGGTGCCAGACGGCTGGTCTGAGTATTTCAGAAACTGCTGATCTACTGGGATGTTCACGTACTACCATCTCTAGGGTTTACAGAGAATGGTCTGAAAAAGAGAAAATATCCAGTGAGCGGCAGTTCTGTGGGCGCAAATGCCTTGTTGATGCCAGAGGTCAGAGGAGAATGGCCAGACTGGTTCGAGCTGATAGAACGGCAACAGTAACTTAAATAACCACTCGTTACAACCAAGGCATGCAGAAGAGCATCTCTGAACCCACAACACGTCGAGCCTTGAGGCGGATGGGCTACAGCAGCAGAAGACCACACTGGCTGGTACGCCTGTCAGCTAAGAACAGGAAACTGAGGCTACAATTCACACAGACTCACCAAAATTGGACAATAGAAGATTGTAAAAACGTTGCCTGGTCTGATGAGTCTTGATTTCTTCTGCTCTGACATTCGGATGGTAGGGTCAGAATTTGGCGTCAACAACATGAAAGCATGGATCCATCCTGCCTTGTATCAACGGTTCAGGCTGGTGGTGGTGGTGTAATGGTATGGGAGATATTTTCTCGGCACACTTTGGACCCCTTAGTACCAATTGAGCATCGTGTCAACGCCACAGCCTACCTGAGTATTGTTGCTGACCATGTCCATCCTTTTATGACCACAGTGTAACCATCTTCTGATGGTTACTTCCAGCAGGATAACCCGCCATGTCATAAAGCACGAATCATCTCAGACTGGTTTCTTGAACATGACAATGAGTTCACTGGACTCAAATGACCTCCACAGTCACCAGATCTCAATCCAGTAGAACACCTTTGGGATGTGGTGGAACGGGAGATTCGCATCATGGATGTGCAGCTGACAAATCTGCAGCAACTGTGTGATGCTACCATGTCAATATGGACCAAACTCTCTGAGGAATGTTTTCAGTACCTTGTTGAATCTATGCCACGAAGGATTAAGGCAGTTCTGAAGGCAAAAGGGGGTCCAACCCGGTACTAGCAAGGTGTACCTAATAAAGTGGCCGGTGAGGGTATTTTTCTGATATTAAATTAGTTTGATGATTGGAAACTTTTAATTCTAAATTTAAAAAAATGGCAGGAGAAATCTATAAGGGGTCAAATATTTCTTTTCACAGCGGTGTGTAGTATGGAGACTGAGACCGCTCGGGGTCACATTGATTTTGCACAGATTGTGTTTGTTACTGATAACACAAGCCAAGCTAAATATTTAGATTGTGATGCAGGCCTGCTGGGAAAACAAATTATCATTTTAAAACCTGTTGTGTTTGCTGAGGTTATATTTAATGCACACCCCATGCAAAAAAAAGTGTTCATAAAAGAGAAAAGTTAAAGATTTTTATTTTTTGGGATTTTTTGAAAATCGAAAGTGTTGAAACTACAAAAAATGTATTAAAAGATGATCAGTTATCTGAAAACCTCAGTGATCAGGGTTGCCCAATCTATAGAGTCAGCTTTGTATTCCATTGTGTTTTTCCCTGTCAGAGCTGTTTGGCAACGTTTCCGATGAAGATGAAAAGGTTGTAAATGCAAGAACACGATGAAAAGATGGTGATCAGACAGAGTCTGGCAGAAAGGAAGGAAGATGCTTTTAAAACGCTGGAAGACTGGCTGACAGTCTGACAGGAAATGAATATTGTTACATAAAGCTGTATTTTATGCATATTGTAAGTGGATGATCCATGTCTAGAAAAACAAGCAGTGAGGCTCAGATTTTATGGATGGTCTGTCTCAAAAAAATGAGAAAGTAGCAAAACAGCAGATTCACACCCGTGCGTTAACTGAGACTTCAATTAATTCATTTATAACCTGAAATTGACAAAAAGTAAATTCAATCCAAACATACAGAGGCATTAAAATTCAGTTACATGCAGTCCAGTTCGATTGTTGCTGTTATTCAGAGTAATCAAGTTCAGTTTATAATTCAATTCGGAAAAAAGTTTTCTGCTTAAGGAAACCCAGCCGACTCCATCGAGTCACTGACTTTACTCCTCCTGGACGAACATGTAGCGACAGTGGACAGGCGACTGCATAGTGTCATTGATTTGGCAGCAATCCCTCATACTGAACGTACACTGACAGCGGAACGGAAAACTCCCCTTTGACAGGAAGAGAAACAAAACAGGAGAGTCTGCCACAAAGTTAGAATATCCATCCTTCCGGTGGGAGGGGCACGACAACCTCTGAGATTAATCTATTTATAGGGATACATTTCTGACTTGTCTCAAATATGTGTCTTAACACTGAGATCATCTCTAACCCCATTTAAAAAATAAATTAATATGAAGCTATACCAATTTTATTTATTTTTTTTACTTTTGCAATGATAAAATGCTAAAAAATGATTTATTGTTATTATTATGTTTACTTTTTTGCTCATTTCTTATTTTACTGCCAGAAAATGTTTTGCAAACTAAACAAATTGGGATTATGATGGTAAAAAACTGAAAAAGACTTAATGAGGAGGCTGTGCCCTTCTTACGTTCATAATTTCAGTTTTTATTCCATGAAAAACGGAAAAAATATTGAACAATTTCTGATGATAAAATTACAAAAATTTCATGATCCTCAGCAATACTACAGATTACAACGCAGAGACGTTTGACAGAGACGAGATTAAAAACACACTAAAAGGTTCTTCAGGTCTTCTGGCAGAACTGAAAACGGACAGTTTTGAGTCTAATGGATATAAGGGTGCAGGATCCCTTCAGAAACGCATTCCTTCCCTGCATCCACAATTACAAGTCATAGCTCTACCAGCCAAAGACAAATACCACATGTAAACAAAACCAGACATGCAGCTGCCTTCTCAGGGCCGGATCAGAAAGCTATTTTTAAAACATGTTGGAAGTCCTGGACAGCACATCCGCTGGGTCAAGAAGAATGAGGCGGCTTCTGGCTCGTTGTTGTTATTAGAAATCCACTGATCAGAGATTTTCTGGTTGATTTCTGATCAATGATTTTCTATGGTTCTGACCTACAGATACAGATTTTAACCAGTTCGGATATGTCTGAGTATAAATGCAGTCTAGTTTTATTTTTTTGAAGTTTCATAATAAATGTATAAATTTAACTTGTTTTAATGGTAAAATATTTGTTGTAAAATAAAACAATGTCTTCTCAAACAGCTCAAGGTTACAGAGCTGTCTTGTCTGCATTCCTGATAATCTACAAAACAGTAAAGTCCTTATTGGTGTATTATGTATTGCAGGATTTTACTTTAATTTTAACACAAAGACAGAAATTATCTCGAGTTACCTTAACTGTGATTTTTCCCAAAGATTGGCTGCATTTCCTAATCCGGCATGTCTACCAAACAGATTGCATTCAAAAAGAAAAAAACCAATAAACGTAAACGGTGTATGAGGAAGTTTTAAATATGTGTGCTGAACTTAATCGATTTGTTTCCGATGATGTCTGGCTGTGTAGATGGCAATCAAGGTGCATCTAGGGTTATTAGCATGCAATCCAAAGCCAGTAGCCGCCTTTATAAGGGTTGCATTAATGCAGCAAATACTGGTAGGATACATATCTCTGAAAAAGATCATTCACCCTTAATGTGACCTTTTCCAGAGGAAAAACCTTGACCTTTCTATACCAGTAAAGCTGTGTGATGAAAACTCGTCTGCCTGCAGTTCAGACCTACCACTTAAATATTTAGAGGATTATGGAAAAAGGTAGGAATGGGAAAATATTTGTTTTAAAACTAAGGTTTATGGTGTTTTTAATGACATAGAAAGCACTGTGTGTGTGTGTGTGTGTGTGTGTGTGTGTGTGTGTGTTTGAGTTTGTCTGCCTGTGGTGTTGTAAAATCCCCAGGACAACATGCTTCTAAATAAGTTAGAAGCCAAAATGGATGTTCTTACCCCGCTGGCCGTCCAGGATAACAGGGTGGAAGATTCACTGCCTTTTTATTAAAGCTCTTTTATCCCTTTGGGAGTGATGGGAGAAGCAGAGAATTATGACGGACACACACTTCCCTGTGTGGCTTTAACAGGCAACTATCCGGTCTGGATGAATGCTGCTGCTTGTCTGAGTTAACACAGGGTTGGAATTGCATAATTGATTTTAATGGTAGTTTTATTGCTCTTTTGATGTGCTTAGTTTGAGGACGTTTGAGGCTGTAATAACCCCTTTGGGGGATTTGTGTAGTTATGTAAGCAGAAAAAAAATGCATCTGGAGATTACTGGTACATAAATATGAATATATTGCATCATTATGAAGCCGTTTAGAGTTGCTGGTTTTCTTTTTATAACAACTGATCATATATTGCCATAGAGCAGTTTCTACAGCCTTTATTAGCTGCTGTTCCAATTTCCAGCTATGGCTTGATGTTGATGTAAAATATTTACAGCTCCAATTGAAAGCAACAGGATATAAAAGCATAATTTCCTCCTCTAGTTGTCAGTCACTTTATAATAAAGACCCCTGGTAGACTCTAGCTATCCTTTCCCTTGGGCCAGAGGCTCCAGTTCCATGTTTCAGTCAGAAACAGACAAAAGCAGGTCATTTCACCTCACTAAGCTAATAATGGATCTAATTAATTAGGTAAGTAGCTACCACTGAGCACAGCAAGTAGTCTGCACTCAGAGATTAGACTACGTTGCTCTTGGGGATTAAATGACAACCTCAGACTCTCCTCCCACGGAGAGAAACGAGAGTAATAAAGTGGTTTAACGTTTCTTTAAATGAAACACTGCTGACTTCCAAAACGCTACTTTTTTAAACACATAGTTTCACTTCGTGGCTGTTTTGTTCTCATATGCCATCTCTCATGTGATCAGATAGTCATAGATTGATGTGTGAAAGCTACCACTTGATTAGTTAATTTGTAAAGTATTTGTTTAACCATCTTGCTTGTTTTACTCGATTTTCCTTGATTTTATAAATAGCCAGTTTGAACCCAGAGGGATTGTTGCCCATTCCCCTAGTTTGCCACTACTCTCAGCTTCCACTGAAGTTTGTTTTGGAAGATCGGAGCGATTGCAGTTTTCCAGGCTGGTTCTACATTTAAATTGGGACAATTTTCTGTCTGAGAATGATCATTACAGCGTGTACTATGCATATTATCTCATATCTTGTTGAAATGAAAATTGTAGTAAAAAATAACTTGTCAATATAAAATGCTAACATGTTTTCATGTACAATTATTGTAAACAATCTGTACAACAGTGACAGCCTGTTTCCATCCCTCATTCCCTGGTGGTTCATGATCTGTTAACTTTAATCTTTGTGCCCCTTTTTTTTTCTTCCTTCTAGCAAAGTTGAAACCTGTAATTATGTTGTAACATAAATATTCTTTTAGCTTTTGAGAGACGTTGTTTTGGCAACTCTTAGGTTCATATTTAGCAGTAGCTTAAGTGTGCCTTTAAAAGATCATCACCCTTGCATTTGATAAGAAGTCTGTAGGTTTATTTTCCTTGTCTTTATTAATCAGTAGCAAGTAGACATTAGTTGATTCATAGTAGATTTGATTATTTTGGTGATCGGTTTGTTGGTTACACCTGAGGCTTTGGCTTAAAGAACTAACATTCTCACCAAGTGTTATATAACCATGTATCATCTTGTTTTCATCTTTTGGATGGATGACAAGAATCTTCTTAGCGTCAACAATAACTTCCCGATCTTCCTCTCTATGTCCTTGCAGAGCGTTTTGACCACCACTGTCCCTGGGTGGGGAACTGTGTGGGAAGGAGGAACTACCGTTTCTTCTACATGTTCATCCTCTCTCTCTCCTTCCTCACCATCTTCATCTTCGCCTTTGTCATCACACACATCATTTTACGTAAGTAGCTCACTGGCACAGTGCAGAGACACGCTCCTCCTGACTGTGCTCTCGGTGTATTTCAAGCCAGCAGGTTGTAAGTGGGCGGTGTAAAAAGCTGCAGAGTTCTGGCTCGTTACTGTCCTCCCCGCTGGGAACAGCCGGTGGACGGCTCAGCTCGTCGTCCTTTTGGTTCTGTGCTTTCATATGATTCTTTGTGGTGAAGTGCTGCTCTGAGGACAGAAATGTGAGCAATAATTAGTAATGGAAACTTTTTTGAGAGCAATTGCTGAGGTGTTATGTTTATATAGACATGGCATCAGAACCTATAGACTATCTTTTTCATACTCCCACTTGGTCACATGGTGATTCATAGCTAATCCTCTTGGTTGTTATATGCATTCGTGATAAAACCTAAAATATCCACAAGTCATGGGTAGTGGATGGTAATAGGTAATGTTTGAATAGCTTTTCCAGTATCTAATTTATCTTAAAGATGTATCCTAAAGCTGCCAAATTTCCAGTCTTCTCTAAATATCTCCACTCTATAACTCAAACTATGTAACAGAGACACTTTGGCTTAAATGGAAGCTTTAAACCTTGAATGACTCCCTGTAATACAATGCTGTGAAAATGTTTTTGCCCTCTTACATATTTCCTCTAAGACTTCAGATCATCAAACAAATTTTACCATCGGTTTCATTTATAATGTGCCGAAAAGCTATCCAAACCAATCTGGCCCAAAAAGAGTAACACATTTTATGACATGCTGAGTTCAATATAACCCAACCATGATTACTGCCTGAATCAAGACATCACTGAAGTAGTACCTGTCTGAGAGCATGAAGTAGGCTAAAAGATGCTGCTAAAAAGCAGCCAAATGACAAATGAGAAACAATGCCATTGACATCTCTCAGTCTGGAAGGGGTTATAAAGTCATTTCTAAGGATTTGGGACTTCAGTGAACCACAGAAGAAGACATTATCCTCAAATGGAGAAAACATGGAACAATGGTGAACTTTTCCAGGTTTGGGGAAAGATGGAACATAAATAACAGCCCATTAAATGTAGCAGTTGAGAAGACTATTCTATCAAAAGTATTATAAGTGTGTCTCTTTCTCTGAAACATGCACTCAACTCTGAATACCGGTGTTAAATCTAAGGCGAAAAGTTTGGACAAGAGAAAATAGAGTATTTCAATATGATGAGGGTCTTCGAGGTCCGTCAAGTCCACACAGAACCGCCACTATCATAGAACAGGACAAGAGCGTGCCTACTATTAGGGCAGTTTGTTGGAGCCAACTTGGGTTTCTGCTCCAGGTTCTGGCAGCTGACGCCCTTTCGCTGTCAGCCTTGGCTCGACACCAGGTTCATGAAGGTAAAACAAAACAAAGCTTGCATTTTTTGGAAGGTCTCATTAGATAGCTGTCAAGAAAAATAGATTTGACTATTTTTTCCAAACCCTCTGGTTTACGTTTCAGAGTGAGATGCGGTTCCGTTACGTACTACAGGAATATCACTAGCTGGAGACTACTTCATCCACTAAAATATTCCAAACAGGAAAAAGACAAGTTTATTTCAACAGCTTACCGAGTTTGAATCTAGCAAAAACAGATCATTAATAACAAACCAAAGTCATTATCGCATTATATCACGCAGGTTTCAGAAACATCATCTGTGAATGAGTGATCGTTTTTTGCTCAATCTTGTAAACAGTATTATGATGAAGGCCTTTTGCTCAAAAGAGTGAAAAGTGGACTCTAATACAGAAAGTCTGATTTCTGAGGTTCTGATAACATAAGTCATAGTCTTTAGAAGGTGTGCATCCAATTACCACAGGGGTAAAACAATAGGAGCACACAGGACCTGGAAAACATGCCGTAACTGATGGAACTATGAATTCTGTTCTCTAGCAGAAAATCCTCTTATGTCCGTACATCAGTTCATGGATTTAAGCTCAGGCACACTTGGGTTTATGAAGCAGAACAGTGATCTGAATTAAACCCTCAAGTCTGCCTCTGAATGACTTTGAAAAGACAGTTGAATGTTTTGGAGTGGCCAGTCAAAGTCTGGACTCACATCTAATGAAGAAGTGGTTGCTCATGCTTGAACACCCTCCAGTGTGGCCGATTTAGAACAGCGGGCTAAAATTACCTCCACAGTGATGTAAAAAACTAATTCACAGCTTTTGTATTTATATATATTAAAATTTGTTTGACGATCTGAAACATGCAAGTGTGATTTAAAAAAAGAAAAAGTAGGAGAATCCTTTAAGGGGACATATACTTTTTTAAAGTACTGTAAGTGAGCACTGCAGCCAGACTGTTGTACATGAATTAAATGTCTAAAAGAAAATGTCTTTCTGTTTTCACAGGTTCACATCGAAATGGGTTCCTCAATGCACTTAAAGATAGTCCTGCCAGATATCCTTTGGCCAAACTCTGATCAGTGGCAACTGATGAATATTGGACACATGCTTTTATACAGGAATATGGGATTCTTTGTCGATATTTACTTTATCAAAAGACTTGCAAGGTTGTTACCACTTTTATTCTTTCATTTCAAAATTGAAGATAGAAATGCCTTTGGTAAGAGCGTTTTCCGGTGGTTGCACAGATACTACTCGCACCATATGAAGCAGCGGAGAACATCCCAGATGCATTGGAAAAAGACCAACAGAATGTAGTTTAACTTATTTTACCAATGACAGGAATAATTGGCTTTCTAGCTTCCAAGAACCATAATGGCTGCAGTATGATTAAGTTATGTTGAATTACATTATGACTTTAAACCCAGTCAGTCCCAGAATCTGTCATCAGTCTCCTAATCAGTCCGTCTGATGCATGAGTTGTTGACCCTTCGATGAAGCTATCTCTATGACATATTTACCGAAAAATTCTGTG
The DNA here is from genome assembly GCA_036173005.1 of Crenichthys baileyi. Lineage (NCBI taxonomy): Eukaryota > Metazoa > Chordata > Actinopteri > Cyprinodontiformes > Goodeidae > Crenichthys > Crenichthys baileyi. The sequence goes on along the minus strand of JAHHUM010002068.1, from coordinate 275,296 downwards.
ATTTCGGTTTATTTTTTAGAGTAGAATTTATTTGGAATCAAACAAGGATAATTATACCTTGTATTATTAATCAAAATAAGACCTACTCATTAATCATTATGTAAAAAGAAAACACACAAACATAAAACTACAACAATAAAGATAGATCAAACTAATTCTACTCTACTACAGGTCAAAGGGAAGTTTAATGATTAGGGAAGGAACATTCAGAATATTATCTAAACTAAATAAACATATGGCATGGGAGTGGTTCCCCCACTCCCATCTCTCAGCTTGACTAAAGGGGAAATCTCGGCTCAAACTGTCGTCTTTTCGGCTAGAACCTCACTGTGAAACTGGTAGGATGTCGGTTCTTCCCCAGGTGATTGGGAGTCATTAAGGTATCTCCCTTTGGAGTCGGAATCGGGGTTGGATATTAAGGAAATGCGCTTAAAGGCGGTTCATAAGGGATGGTAAATATGTCCAAGGTCGACGTCACGGTTTTGCACAGCTTAATGCAACAATAAATGTAAACTAGCATATAATGAAAAACAAAAAGCAAAACACAAATCTTGGAGGGTTGCTTTATTCTGACCCAGTTTGGGTAACACTTCTTGATGGGTAGTTTCATCCCAGATTGAGTCTCTGCACCCAGGTGCAATCCAGGGGAGGAAACGTCAGAAGGGTCTGATCAGCCAGTCAGAAAAGGACTTAAACAGAGAGCCATGCTAAGTTAAACAGCCAATAGTAGATGATTTTTTTTTCTTAATCTAAATTTCTTTCTTTTTCCAATGTTTTAAAAATATCAACAATATCACTTTAGACATAACTAGAAAAGGATCCTGCTTTCACATTACTATATATTTCTTCCACTGAATAAAACCCAGGTTCACATTTAGAGTTTAACACAGTCAACAACCTTTTTTTTTTAAGTTACCACAAAGTTTGTGTCATTCTAAAACTTTCTGAATTTCTAGACCTATTTTCCCAGATGTCACACGTGTGGAATAAGATGTTATTTTCACTAGGACAATGCTCCTAGCAAGGCCATTTTCAAGCGACCTTGAGGAAAGCACTTCTTACAGATAAGAGGTCACATTTGAGGTGTTTGTGAATAGTCAACATTCTGTCCTGGTATGAGGCTTTCTTTCTGTTTTAGTACCTGCTACATTTATCATAGCCATGTTTTACCTTCGCCTACACCTTCCCCATGTAATAGGTTGCTTGAAATGTTATTCCCAGTTGCTTTTAGTCAAATTACAATTACTTTGAGTTATCTTACTAATAACTTTTTTATTATTTACTTTATTACACCGCATGTTTGAGCTGTCTGTATTGGTTTACTGTTGTTTCCGCAGACCAACAGAACACAAGGCAGCTCTTTGTTTCCTAAAATAACATTGATTTCATCTGCCTTTCTTTCGAAGATAATTTTAGAGTGAGATTTGATATGAGTGCAGCTGGATGATATATGTCAAAAATATAGGATTCTTTATCTGGTACACTAGTTGTCTTTGCCCAGCACAAAAGACAATTTATTAAACGTTTTGGGATCCAATCAACTCAGATGTTTTGTTGCAGAAAATTTGCTTTCACACCCTTTTAATGAACGCCTTTACCTATTAATCGTTGCCATGTTAATTAAAAATTTGCAGACTGTTTCATGGAAGGTTTATACTAGGTTGTTTTTTCCTTTTTAAATCAGAAAATTTAGAAAATGAGGTCTTCAAGATTTCCTTTGTCTTTTCTAAGGAGGATGCCCCATACGTCAGCTCTGAGCCGTTGAACTTGTACAAATTATTCACCCTTAATGATATTCAATAGACAACAAATTTAGACACAGTTTTACTCTCATTTTTCTCTGTGCCTGAGTGAGATAACTTTTTTTCTGGCAGAGAGGTGTGTGCCAAGCTATGCTGATAATGTCGTGTGTCCTGCCAGACTTTCATAAAGGAAAAATTACTGTTGATAGTATCACTGCAGTTCTTTGTTCTGGTAAATTCATGATGTGTTTTGACCTTGCTTACAAGAAAGAGCTGGTGATGGGGAGAAAACTGAGGTTAAAGATTTATTGGATGATTTTAAAGTACAGACTCCATGTCATTGAGTAACCCTTGAGGCACTTATTTGAGACAATGAATACCAAAGTAGTACTATCTGAGTCTTTGTGTCTTTTTAGAATAAAATATTCTGTTTTAGAGACTTTATCCTTAGACGTAGTATAAGTCCTAAGAGGACTTTTTTCATTGAGTTCTGTAAATGTGAAAGGATTTATCCCAGGTGGTGTTTATGCATTTGGGGCTTTCAAATGAGCTGATGAAATGAGTTGCGCTCTACAGCTAGAGCCAAATGAACTGATAAGGGGCAAGTATTGGCAAGAGGACGGCCCTCAGGCTGTAGGTCAGTGTACCTGCTGCTACAGCTGCATTTTTATAGTCCCTCTTGGCTCCATATGGGTCTATTATATACCAGTCTATGAGCTTGTAACATTTTTGTCTGTAGCAGAGTTGAAAATGATTCCTTAACCTCGATGCTGTCACTGTTCTGGAGGTGGTGGTGTGTTTCTTTTCTGTCTGGTCCATAGTGGGCCTCTCAGGCTTCCATACCTACCTGATCAGCTCCAATCAGACCACCAATGAAGATGTGAGTATGAATATTTGAGTTTTTTTGTTTTGTTTTATTTCTATTTACTAAATGCAAAAATAATGGGACATTGTTCAAATCAAAAGTTTACAAACCAGATACTAAGCAATGTTGACATACATTTCTTTGTATTTGGTAGCATTGCCTTTAAACTGTATGACTTGGGTCACATTTCTGCTTCAAAATAAAAGCAGTTACAAAAGCAGTTGTTTTTCTAAATCAAAGCAGGATTTTTCAGATTTATGAGCAGAATAAACCCTTATGGCATTTTTATTTTTCAGCATTTACGCAGGCAGGTCGGAGGCATCCAACCGGCAGGATGCACCCCGTGGGTCATAAAATATGAACACAAGTATTCAAAACCGCAGTGTGTTATTTATGCTTGCGCTGGTGAGCCTTAACTATACATAAGGACCTTTCAAATAAATAAAAAAAAGGTCTAAAAGCCATCTCAAATGAAAGTCTGCAAAACATTTCATCGGCTTTCTCACCATCACTTTCCTCTCCCCGATGATCACCAGGGTGATGCGGACCACAGATTGACACATAAATTGTGAGGCAATAACACTTTGCTGTAAACATTTAAATATTGTGGAGACACTGGTGCGTAATGCTGTGTCGATGCATTGGCACTGCTGGGAGAATTAAGAAGGAACGCGTTTTCAGGGATCACCAAAATTTCCTGGTCCATGATGATGATTGGCTAATATGCCAATTTAGACTCCCTAGAGTATTGCTCTTTGATCCATGTGCTAAACGGAGTCCAGTATTGGAGAGACCGACCCGCCAGAACCACGCTATCCCTGTTTAATCACAGGTGTTAACCACTCTGAGGTTCCTGGCATCCGGCTCTTACCAGCGCATATTAGTTATGTGTTTAACTTAATCAACAATCAATTAATTCTCTGCCTGAACCCACTTTAATTAACATGATTCTGTGAAATTATCTATAGGTCTGAAATGTCACAGCCAGCGCTAAGCTCAATAATGCCTGCCGTGGCATCGTTAATATGAACAGCCGATACATCAGATTTCTCATCACTGTGGCTACCAAGCTTGATATTTTTTCGACTCTCCACCGCACTCACCAACATCTCGATTTCTGCCTCGGTGAAATTGCGATTCTTTGCTCTTTTCTCCGTGGTTCCCATGAAATAACACTGATCAGCTGTCTCATTTAAACACGCATTGACATTCATGAGGCAGAACCTTGTATGCAAACATTGAGGTACAACTGTGATTAATAAACGGGAAATCGCTTGCTGGTGTGCGCGCGCGTGGTTTTATAAATACATTTTCTTTGGCGTACGTACACTTTTAGTATAGCTCCTACGCAATGTTTTATAAGTGAGGCCCCAGCTCTGTTATACCACATAAAAATAAAGGAAAACCTACATGTAAATAAAAGCAATATATCGGTAGTTGATGTTGTTACCCTAACCCTAATAACAACATCAGCTAAACGGATAGTTCCATCGCTATTTTAGGTGCCAGAAGCTGAAATGTTTGTATGTGAAACTTGTGCTCAAAGATGTATCCTTAATTTGTATTTTTTTACTTGACATGGAGGACATTGTTGTAGGACAGGCTGCACAAGGAAAGTATTGTGATGTTAGCTCCTAACATCCCAGCAGCTTGAGCTCTGGATTATTTTCTACTCAGACCAGAGGAAATCTTATACCAGCTTGGGCAGTCCATTCACTGCATGCTTAGACGTTTATCTGAACCCCGTATGGGCCACCAACATTTCCAGTATCAAAACTTCTGTTTAGGCATGACACTAAATGCCTAATTTGCCTTGGATGTGCCTTCTCTTCCAGATAAAAGGTTCATGGTCTTCTAAAAGGGGGAAGGACAACTACAACCCGTACAGCCATGGCAATATATTCACCAACTGCTGTGCAGCGATTTGTGGACCCTTGCCACCAAGGTATGTCGGGTGTGTTAATGTGTTTTTATGAGGTTGTGTACAGGTTTCCAGATGCCCACGTTATAACTTGTGCAGCGCATACACAGTTGTCAGCTAGAATATAAGTAAGATATAAAGAAGCAAGGTCAGACTCCAGATGTTTGCTTGATTCTACAATCCTTGTCATTCTTATTTTGTAATTTTCCAACCTTCACTGAAATAATTGACTCCTTTTTTTTACCAAAGGCCAACACTGAAACAGTTCGTTAAGACTCCGTTTGATGTGAGGAACTTCTGTGAAATGAGGCTCCCGGCAGCCTCTTTCTAAACTTAGCAAAGACGACACAGCAAGAGTGTAAACAGTTTCAGGCCTATTCTAACCACATCCAACATCAAAGCTTTCTAGACATATTAGATTTCATCTGTTTTCTGGTCATTTACAGGCCAGCTGTCACAACTATATGCTTCTATCCATGTGACTGTAAACACCGCTGGTAATTATCTGAACAACTGTTCACATTTCTTTGAAGTTGTAGTTTTTAAAGGTCTTCCTACTATTATGTTTTTGGAGCACCAGCTAAACACATATTAATCGGGTGTCTTTACTGGCTGCTGTACCTACTTTTAAGAGGATGTCAAACATTGTGTGTTCAACTGTAAGCTACAACCTATGAAGGATATTTCATCATTGCATTTTTAGGTGCCCAGATGGCTTATATAATCATTTTTACACGTTTGTCTTTCTGGCTGTGTTCAGGCATGTTGCATCTAAAAGTTGTATTCATTTGGATGTCCAAAACTGAGATGTGTGTAAAAAAACAAAACAAAAGGCAAGCGCGGCCGAAGGTTGCAAATGAATGAGGACGTTACTTTTGCGCTGGCATCAGTGCAAAACACAATGTCCACTCAAGACAAAACTAGCAAAGTCTCTAGCTGGAATTTGTGTTCATGGGGTAAAGATTTATCCAGCGAGGTTGAAGCTGTCTGAGAGCACAAGCTTGAATACCAAACAAAACGGCACCCTACAGGGGGTTGGTAAAAGCACACTGTGGTCCATTGTGCCTTTAATTCACCAGCATGAGGAGCGACTGATGGTGACGAACACCTTTAGAAAAGTGTTTTAAAATTACTTATCGTCCCTCAAAACAAATGGAAAGACAGATTGTGATTTATTTATGTTTATTACTTTTGGGATTTCTGGCTCTTTAATATATGTGTCATAAATATGCATCCATAGATGCCCACACTGTGATGCAAACCAAGAAAAGCTCTGCTAAAGGCTTTTAGAGACTTTCCTAATAGGCCATTTGGGTGCACTGTGCTCTGGCCATCTCAAGCAATAAATCTCCACTAATGATTCCTGTGGGTGGCGAGGAGAGTCCTCAGTCCACAGGTGGCTGCCATCTGGGCATCTGTGTTTGTGGCCACAGGCACCGTGCAGCTGGATCCAGCAGTATTTACTGGAATGTCTCACCTCGCCTGCAATCCAAGCAAGCAGTGTCGTCTCTCACATTAACATGCGCAGACAGATAAAAGCCTTATGCATTCTCTGCTGAGACCCAGAGTAATATCGTTGAATGCATGTTTTAGTGCCTTCTCCCAGCAACACAGGCTGCTGCTGTGGTCTCTGAGAAACCTTTGTTTGCTTGCAACCAGCTCAGCTCCACTGGAACTCGCTGTCAAGTTTCCTTCTGTTAAATGATTACCCCGTTTGAGCTGTTTAACACCTCTCTGGTTGCATACTTATCCGGTAGATATTGCTCTGTATCTGATCAACCTCTGTCTGGCTGAGAAATCGCCGGTTTGCTGTCTGGAGCCCATTTTCGCTCACGTGTGTGTATATGTGTACCAGGGTTCAGCAGGTTGTTGTCTAAGCAGCTGCGTCAGGGCTCTGCAGCATTAATGGTGGGACAGAAACTATGATTCACTCCGCTGCCCCACTGCGGGACTGCAGTGATTTATCACCAAGTTCTGGTTTTATGGATCTGTGTTAGTGGAAATATGAGGTCTGCACTCGCTCCGTCTCCCTCATGGTCAAGACTTGAATAATAGAGTTTGTGCACAGCTTTATGCATCAAAGTACTTAGTGTTTGCACGCAAAGGGTCACTTCAACTGTAATAATTATTTCCACTTCAGCACTATTTGTTTAACATTAATGTCTTGTTAGATTGCTGCGGTTGCTTTACTATACAGTTTGCTCTGTTATGTTTGTGAATGTAGCCTTGCAGCTACAGCTACGTTCTTGCATTTCTCTTCACAGTCTCATTGACAGACGAGGTTTTATTGAAGCAGACGCACCACAGCTGGCACCTCCGACCAACGGCATCACCATGTATGGTGCCACACAGTCCCAGCAAAGTCATACGGTAAGACACAGACCCGAGACTCCTCTTGCTTCTCCAACACGAGTTGCTAAAAGTAATAAAATACAGATTTTGAGTTTTACTAGTTGGCGTAGATGTTTATGCAGTTGTGTTCATTTGGTTTTATGGACAGTTTTGGCAGAATTGGAACAGAGGTCAAAACAGGATCCCTTACGTTTTATTGAAGAAGTGAGATTAAATATTTTCATCTCTTTGATAATCGCCACAGAGTATGCAGTACAGCAGGAAAATAATGTTGAAAAGTTTTATTTTAAAAAGCAGCCTGTCTGTGCCAGCTTTTTTTATGAGAAACTCCAGGGAGACTCAGATTAACTGCCTTTGATTTTTAAAATTAATTATGATAACAAGCTGAAAACTTCTGAATGTGACTCATTGTTTTCTGTTGGCGCCTCCCCGTTAATTAGCAACCAAGCAGATGTCCACAGTACTTGGCAAAAGTATTCATACGCCTCAAACCTTTTCACATTTCACACCCTGGTACACATTTCGCCTATAAACCCCAATGTATTTTACTGGTAGTTTTTGTGATGGACGTTCACAATGCAGTGCTGGAAAGAAAAGGATTATGGTTTTTTGAGTGTTGTGACAGATAAAAATCAGAAGAATTATTAAACCATACACTATGATACCTTTAAATAAAATCTTGTACAACAGATTATTCATAGAAAATGTAAACAGCACAACTGCAAACCCACCAAAACATGGCCGTCCATGACAGGCCGGGAACATTCCTCTGACAGGGAGAGTGCTAATCATAGAAGCAACCAAGATGGCTGTAGGAACTCTGGAGGAGCTACAGAGCTCCACCGCTTGGGTGGATGAATCTGTCAACAGTACAGCTTCTAGGTTGGCAACGCCATAAATTTCTACTTTGTGGTAAGGTGGCTAGAAGAAAGTCATTGCTGAAAGAAAGCAATAAAGTCCGATTTGCAGTTTGCCACAAACCATGTAGGGAACGAAGGAAACATTTGGTAGAACGTTGGTCAGATGAGACCAAAATTTAACTTTTTGGCTGACCTGTAAAACGCTTTGTGAGGCAGAAAATGAACACCATCACTATGAAAACACCATTCCCACTCTGAAACATGGTAGTGGCACCAACATGCCTAGGAGACGCTTTTCTTCAGCAGGAACAGGGTAGTCAGTCAGTTGACAGGAAGGTGGATGAAGCTACATACAGAGCAACCCTGAAACAAAAACTTTATAGACTACAACAGATGTTCACTTCTATTCAGGACGACACTAAACCGAGAGCAAGAGCTACGTAGATATAGCTTAGATCAACATGTGTTAGAATGGCCAAGACATGAATGAAAGTGAGAAGACCTGATCTTCACTGATGCTCTACATCCAATCTGACTAAGCTTTAGCTATTTTGAGAAGTATAAACACATTTTCGTATAGACATGCCCCTAAAGACTTGCATCTGTAATTGCAGTGAAAAGTTGTTTTACAAAGGATTAAATTATGGGCTGAATACGAATATGGCCACACTTTTCTGATGTTTATTTGTGAAACAATTTGAAAACAATATATCACTTTATTTTGTGTTAAGCTATCACAGAGATCCTAAAGAAGTGACCTGAGGTTTGTGGATGGTGCATGACAAAATCTTGACAAAATTTCAGAAAGGTGAACCAGACCTGTGGGGAACCATAACTCTCTTTCCCTGGTATTTTAGTTCATTTCTTTAGGTTTCTTTGTTTTTAGATTATGTCACATGGCGTGTGTTTGAGGTATCCCCTTAAAAATATCCACAGGTATCCCTCTATTGAACTTGGATGTTGTGGATTATTTTATCAGAAGCTGACAAAGCCATGGCATCGTTATCTGTGCTTTCCCAAATTGTGCAAAGTTGTCAGTTTTAGCATGTAAGCAATAAAGGTTTCTCATTATTCTGGACGTCTAGCAAACTAAATCATTTTGATGATCCTAACTGACTGGAAACAGGAAACATTTAATCTCATAGTGAGGGGGGAAATTTCTTACGATTGTAGATGTTGTTAGTTTTTTCGAAACAACCTAAAATGACTAGGTCTATTTTCCAAATAAGGTTAATTACTTTAAATTTCCCACCACACAACAAATTCCACACATCTGTGTTGCTCACGTCTGACAAAGTAAATCCATTTAGTGTTTATCTCTGGATTTAAAGTGATGGTTTTTGCTCTGGGTTCCAGTGAGCAAGTCAGCAATAATTTCAGCTGAGTGGGAGACGCCCAGTGTTGCCTGTAAATTAGGTCAACAGAAGCAGTGAGGATTTTGTTGTTGTTTTCCTGCCATCATGCTGGAAATCTTCACATTGCAGAGAGACGCTAGCTGGAGAACAAGTAGAAAGAAAAAGTAAACAGCCCTTTTCTTTAAAGTAGTGTCACCCTGGGAGAAAACAGTTGGTGGTGTTCAGGTGACACCACGTTGACCTCTGAACCACTCTGTATCGGCTTGAATGGAGGCAACCAGTCTGCTGCTGTTCACTGTTTACCTCACACAGTCCAGGCTCCATTTAAGCCTTCGCTCTTCTTTTCCCACTGGTGCCCCTTCCCATGTACCACAGTCCTCCTACTTGTTCTCACCCAATCTTGACCTCATCGAACTTGCTGTTTCAATGAATGTCATCTGTCCTAATGTCCTGAAATCAACAGTTCTGTTGTGCTGAAAGCCCAAAGGAGCATTCCCCTCCATTAACGCATCCAGAAATAACGGCCATCTGTCCGCTATAGCTGTCCTGTTGTCCACATTGCAGGAGTTTATCAGTCATTCACAAGATTGTCCACTTCTGCTATGTAACACATAGACGCGTTGGGGCCACGTAAACAAATCTGTTGACTTGTTTTGTTGTTGCTCGATAGGGAAACCTAACGAGCAACGGCAAAATACAAGAAAAGTTGATGAATGCAACTTGTTTCCATTTGTCGTCTGGCAATGAAAGCGCCGCTTCCTTGTGACGGGTTTTGTCTGCGAAGCTGCTTACAAACCCGACAGTCAGCCATGCAGAGGCCTTTTAAGCTGTTGCTATGGTAACAATGGATCAAATGAAGGCACGTCACCCCTTGATAACAAACCCCTCCGTTTTGGTTTTGTACGTCTCAGTGTGACCGTCTGAACACTGACTCCAGCCTTTAATTGGATCAAATCTAAAGATCTATATGCTCTGAGTTAGAGGGGGGAAAAACATGCTGTTTGTGACGGTACAATTTTAACCCTTCTTCCCTGCTCGTCCTCTTCCTCTTACACCCAGAGACAAAAGTGGTCAACCACTCTTTCCTTCTGGCTTTCGTCCAGTTACTCAGAAATCTTTGTTTCTTGCTTACACCAGACTCTCAAAAGTGTTTATCTCCCTTTTAGAATATCCTGAAGGAGGTTTGCATGCACAACGCTGAGATTTATTCCATATTAAAACTTTTTTTTTAAATAGGGAAATGTATCAAAGAATTTCTGCAGGGTCTCATAAGAATGAATACATTTTATAATCCTAATTGCAGGCCCTAAAGAGTCTTAATTACAGACAGGTTATCAAAACTTGGAGAAGTCTTAAATTGGAATATTTGTAAGTAAAAATAGAATAATCAAATCAAGTTACATGCCCAGGCACACATATTTAGGTTGAAAAAGATATATTTGAGTTGCTTATCTTATAAAGATAAACATCCATTAATAGATAAGTATATTTGTTTTTATTCGTGGTTGTAAATTGCAAAGAAGTGGCTTGGATCCCACACTGAGTCTGAAGCCAACTGATGCATAACACTGAGCTGAAGCAACATATGACGAAGCAGGAAACGGATACTGAGAAATGAATTACATGCCTGTAGTCTCACTGTGCGGTTTTCCAAGGTTACACTGTGAAACAGATCGGCACACAGTGAAGTTGGGACGCACAGTAGAACCGTAAATAGAAGCTTAAAATCTTAAATCTAGATGTTTGTTGTGTCATCATGGCTGCATGTCAGCAAAACAAAACATCACCTGTTCTGCAGTAAAACCAAGTGATGCAATGCTTTTTTTTTCTTACTTTCTACCAGAAGGTGTAGCAGTGATTGAGGTTTCTGTCTCATACATTGAAAGCAGAACCTTTCATATCACCTGAGATGTTCCACATTCTCTTACATTGTAACCACAAACTTTAATGGATTCTGTTGGGATTTCATGTGAGAAGAAAAACACAAAGTAGTGCATAATTGTGTATGATACATGGCTGTCACAATAGTTTACCAAAAATCTAAAATGGGTGGACTCATTGTACTACCTATGTCAGTTCCAAGGCTGTAAAACAATCACAACAATGTATTGGTTTGTGTTGGTCTGTCACATAAAATCCCAGTGAAGCACATCTAACTTTAGGGTTGTAAGATGAAAAGTTAGTAGTTAAAGAGCCATTGATGGAGCTGGTTTGAACATTGATAATCTCTTATTGTGACAAAACCAGGTCAAGGTATGTTTGAGTCAAAAGTGTCATCTGCTCTTTTTAGGTGAGTGACACTGACACAGAAAGGTGAGATGTTGAGGCCTAATCTTCGCTCTTTTGCTTAGAAAGTCTTTGGGAGTGCTGCAGGAAGGAGGGCTGTCATCCTACCTTTTGATAACTGCTGTCACCTTCGTTCAACCGATGATTTCACTCTGGTGATATTTGGTTATTGGGGTTTAAGCTAATCTTCCTGTTGCTAAGGTGAAGAGACAAGTCCTAACCCGGTTCCCCTGCTCCAGGTTTAGACGGGACATTTCCAAGCGATAAATGTTCCTAAGCGATAAATTACAGATCAAAAAGCCATGAAGTGGGGATTTACTAGCTCTGATTTTTAGCTCGGTCTTTAATCCTCTGATTAAATAAGCCGGTTCTTGGGATTCTCTTTTGTGTTCTCCGCATTTTTAACAAGGCTACTAACATTTATTTCTCTTCCTCTCTCTTATCCAATTACCTATCCTTCCATGTTCTGCTTTTGTTTCTCTTGTCATCCGTCTGGTGCCTCATCTTTCTTTATGCCTTTTACACCCGCTCCCTTGCTGCACCCCCTCCCCCCCCCACCTTGGTGTTTTGTTTTTCCTCAGTGTGATCAAGACCAGTGCATTCAGAGCACCAAATTCGTTTTGCAGGCTGCCACCACTCCTCTCCTCCAGCAGCAGACCAGCGAGCCAGTCATCATAACGTCTTCCCCTGAAAATGGGACGTCTCTGCCCGTCCGCGCCTCCCTCACCCTGGGAGGCCCGTGCACCTCGCTCCCCCTCGGCCAGCCTACCCCGCCGGCGTCCACCCCCAGCCTAAGCTGCCATGAGGCCACCGACATGCTGCCAATCCATGGACACACACTAAACCACACGCACCCCATCCAGGAGCAGGCAGCGCATCACCACTATCTCACCCCAGAGGAAGTGCCCTCACCACCAGGTATGCTTCACTGCGGCAGCCCGCTGGGCCACAGCCATACGATGCAGGCCAGTTTCTACAACCCTGCCAGCCAAGACTCGCTACATGAGGACTCGGTCAGAGGGTTGGTGAAGCTCAGCTCCGTCTGACAGTGGGATATATAAACCCAACTTCTTCTAAAGACGTAAAACTCTCCTGAGCTACTTCGGTATTGGCCGACTCCCCCTTGAATTACAGACTCCAGCTGCTAGAAAGTGTGGAAAGTAACTGAAGAAAAACTTGTTCTCCTCAGCCATCATGTTGCCAAACCTGTCTGCTGGAACTGTGAGAGAAAGGTTGCAGCATATGTAGGACAACTCAGACATAAACTCTAGGGGGTTATTAGTACTTCAAGGGAAGATTAAGCAACTTTAATTTAGGAATCTGCAAACTGGAGTTTGCTTTACAAAGTGGTATCTATGTCTGTAAGCCATTTCGAGCAAAAAAAAAAAAAAAAAAAAGAACTATTCAAAACTTCAGGTCAGAAAGCTGCATTTCTGCCCCTGGATCAAACCGTATTTTTGTTGAACAGATTTAAACCAACTTGCCTGTTGCTGATCAGACTGTGTCTCCTGCCTTTATTCTCAACATTGTGATGGTTTATGTCATTATGTTGCATATTATCCTGCTCTATGTAAATGAAATCAGAGACTGTTGTACTGTACCTTAGTTACTACAACTCGTACAAATTATATTTCCTGTGGATATTAATAAAACACCAACTTTTTACCAGATTCGGGTGCATTTAAATTGAAAGGAATGGTGTGTATGCTGAGTTTATGTTGTGTCCAGTGTGTGTGATCATCAGCCGGTCCTAATAACACGATGGTGTCTCTTTGTCCTAATGGACAACAACTGTTGGGTCTGAAAAACAGGAAGAACTGAAAACATGGAGTTGCATTTTAACTCTCTGCTACCACCTTGTGGTTGAACAAAATTACTGCAGGTAACCGCAGAGTTTGTATTAATAGGGTTCTTACTCAGTCTGGAGAAGTTTGAAACGGATTTAAGTATTTTCCACATCTGGGTAAGCATGGAAACAGTATAGAGATATATTTGTATTTTTGTACCATTTTCTAAATGTTATTCCTTTCCTTCCACTTTTGCCTCTTCCATCTTTTCCACCCTTCATTCTGTCTTATCTTCGATGCTTATTTCCACCCTTCACACTGGAAAAATATGGGTTTTTAAAATATTTTACAGGTTTGGATAAGTATGAATAAATGTTTTATTCTCTATGCCATTGTCCAAATTCTGTGACCACCTCTCCTTGCACTGTCTTGTCCTTCCCTGCGATTATGCATATTTCCCTCCATGTCTTCCCTTCCTTCCCTCTCTCTCCATCTTTGTTTTTTTATCCTTCTTTCCTTGTCCTCGTCTGCCCCGTCCTTCCTTGTGTCCTCCCTCTTTCATTCCTTGTATTCTTCCTTCCTTTCATCCAGTTCGTAGTTTTTCAGTATCTTATATTTAAAGCCTGCCATAAGTTCATATTGAACTTTAATATTTTAATTGAGGTAAAAGGACTGAAAAATGAAAAATGTGTATAATCCCTTTTCGGTCTATTGTGTCCGTATTTCATTGTTGTCCATCGGCTTCATCCTGGCGTTCATTTCTGTCCTTCCTTCATTCTTGTGGTGTTTGCAGCTGTGATTTACGAAGTCTGCGTTTGACTGTTAAAACCGCAGTTAATTAAAAGGGAACAAACTCTAATGAGCTAAGAAAAGTTTAGGATTTGGTAATAAAAATGTGTAGTAGACAAGTATTAAACTACAGTGCAATATTCCACATAAATGATTTTGTTTTTATTTTCTGTCAAAGCAGAAAATTAAAAAAAAAAATTTTCAAAATCTAAAATCAAACCCAAGAATGAATACAAAATATCAGACATTTAATTTGTCTTTTATTTATCAAAACCAGGAGGATACAAGGGCTATTTTCCATTCTTCACTACAGAAAGCAATGCAGAGAATCCAGAATTATTAAATCTTTGTTAGAGATTTGTTAGGTTACTGGAATATTTACCCTGGACCACAGACATTTGATGAATTTAAAAAGGATAAGGTATTGGCTTTTGTAAGTTAGAGAATTAAGTTTTTGATAAAATACTATTATGAAATGTAAAATACAATCATGCACATTAATGGTGCAAAGATGAGATCAGTTCTTTCACTTTTTGTTCTGTATTGAACATTGCTCCAAAAGAAAGGAACATAAATTTCATTCATTGTCTCAGTTTAAGACTTGCATATAATTTATATTATAAGCAAAGTTGAAGCTTAAGTGCTTAAATTTACATGTGTCCTGTTTTACTTGAAGAGGCTGTAAAACAGCAGATTCGATCAGGACAGGATCAGAAAGGGACACCTAAAGTGAGCCTGTTTTCCGTCATCCATCAGTATGTCCAATTAGGACTACGAACCCCATCAACCACAGTAACAGTGCTAGATTAGCTTAGAACTGAAACTCAGACCTGAAGTCCTCGCACGTTCCTCCATGTTCAGGGTCCATCATCTGGGTCATTGTAAGCCAATTGAGCACTGACCAACCAGAGTATAATGTGTTAGCTTCCAGTCACCACAGCTTTACATCACCGAGCTCCAGGTCTCCCATGATCTCCAGCTCGTCAATGCTGCTCAGGTCCTGAACCCGGTGCCTATACGCGAACAAGTGTGACCCATTCACTGCCAGCTTGAACTGATGGGGCTGACAGAGGAGGAGGATCTGCAGGAGGGATGCACAGAGGGGGGAAACTTGGACATGAACTGACCAGAATCGTGTCATTTTCCTTTGAGTTTTTAAAAGTTCTGCTCTATTAATTTTTATTTATTGTAGAATCTGACAGAAAAACTAATTTGTGCATCTCTGTAAAATCTTGAAAGTTGATGGCTGCTCTTACCTCAAAATATTCGCCTGGTGAGAAGGGAAAGAAGGGCAGCTCCCTTTCCTCTCGACCCCAGGATCCATCCAGGTAGGAGTTCCTGATGAAGACGCCCGACTTCATCCGGGGGTTTAGATGGAGAGCAATGTTCTCCGCCTTGCTGTTGCAGAGGTTGACAGTGAAACTGGAACACATAATGGATATGAGATTCAAAAACAGACTCCTGTGAGCCACCAAAAAACTGTCTAAAATAATTGAGTAACACCACATAATCTACAGATGGAAACACCCTCCAACTGGATTATGCCACTTCTACCAGGTTATAAACGTCATTGTAGCATAAATGTGACTTTCAGTGTGTTACTGATCTGATTTGAAGGGATTCCTTGGTGCCAATTACATTCCCTGCATAATAAAACTGCCACGTTGATTTTATTTGTAGTCATTAACTTTCTTACATTTTCTGACCTTACAACCTTAAACTTCACTGTATTTTATTATATTATACCAACGCAGAGTAGAGCAAAGTTATGAAGTGGAATGAATGATGGTTTGTAAAACGATTAGAAATAAAAATCTGAAAAGTGTGGTAGGAATATATTTTCAGCCCCTTTTACTTTCTCTCCCTAAATAAAATCTAACAGAAGTTAAATATTTAGCAGAGTCTACCTGTGTGTAATTTAGTCTTGGTATAAATCTGTTCGGAGAAGGCTTCAGAGGTTTGTTAGAGAACATTAATGCTCAAATAGCATCATGAAGGATCAAGTAACACAGCAGATGTTTAAAGTAGAATTAGGTTAGAAAACAACATCCCAAAGAGAGTGTGGCACAACTACAAACCTACTAAAAACTGAAAGGCTTATTTTAAATCTGGAGGAGCTATAGAGAGTCACAGCTCAGGTGGAAGAATCTGGAGACGGAGCAAATGTTAGTTGTGGCCTCAACAGCTTTGGGTCTTATGCAGATGGTTCAACTGTTGAAAGACACTCCTATGAAATGTGCTGTTGAGCAGTTTTTCTTCAGCAGGGACAGGGAAGCTAGATGGAGCTAAATATGGGGCTGGAAGAAAACCAGTTACAGAGACTGCGGTAGAACTTCACCTTCCAGTAGGACAATGTTCCTAAAAATACTGCTAGAGCTACATTGGAATGGTTTATATCAAAGCATATTCATGTGTTAGAATGGCCTAGTCAACGCCCAGACCTAAATCGAACATGTTACAAACTTAAAAATCAATGTCTGAGTCACTTTCCATCCAAACCTACTGAGCTTGAGCTACTCTGCAAGGAAGAATGGTCAAACATTTTGGTCTCTTGGACGTGCAAAGCTGGTAAAGACATACCTGAAAATGACTTTCAGCTAAAGTTGGCCCTGGAAAGTACTGACTGAGGGCTAAATACCATCACACTTTTCAGGTTTCATTTGTAAAAAATCATGCCTTCTGCACAATTATGAACTTTTTGTGTTGGTCTATAACATAAAATCCAATTAAAACACATTGAACCTAATGGCTGTAATGTGACAGAATGCAAAAACATTGAAGGGGTTTGAATATATTTCCACGGTATTATTATTTTTAGTCATTGTTTACCTGTGGGGGTACATGCTGACCTGTCCTTTTATTGTGACATGCTGCCCTGGGCTCAGTCCTTGGAGTATACTGCCTTTATAAGGAAGACCCTGAAATGACAATGTTATGACAACACTGAGCCATATGATGTGCACATAATGTAAATATAGAGAGCACTTAAACTATAATAAAATATACAACATGTTAAATAACCAGCTTGGGAGTTCACAAACCCATAAACATTCAGGACTCGTGATCCAGTTTTTATTGCATCATAAAACACCAGGAAAATAAAAATGTTATGCCCCAGTTAAAGACCAAAGAGGAAACTCACCAAATCACCTGATACTGAATATATTGCCTGGAAGAGAAAAACAAAGATGTTTAGAAATGATTCAGAAGAAAGAAAAAGAAAATTAGAAATAGGAATAAAGTTACCGAGTTTGGGATATAGCCAATAGCGTGGACCCTGACATTCCCAGAAATAGAAAACGTGTTGACCCTGCTCAGAGGAATTCTGTGTTTGTATTCCAGTAGGTGGGAACCGTTTACTGCCACCTACAGGTAAAGCCATTAATTTTATTATTTATTAGGCGCTCCACAGGCTTATGAAGCCGAAGAAGGGTTACCTCACCTTAAAACCATTCTTGTGCACTAGGATGATGGTTTCGAAGGGGGCTCCGCATTTGTAGGGCAGCTGGTGGAGTGTCTCCTCTTTTCCCCACTCCTCCTGCAGCAGGGAGTTGCACACCACACAGGGGGACTCATTGAAGCGCGGGCTGAAGTGGAGGGCGACGTCAGAGCGTGGTTTGGTGCTGCAGCCGCTTGACAGGTCCACCTGAAACCTGCAGAGGGGCCGAACAAACAGGACATGGTTAAAATTATTAATATAGGCCCAAACATATACATACATTCATCTTAATATTTCAAGAGATGATGCTAAACATTTTATAATTAGCCCTTAGCAACCAGTTTTCTGCAGCTGAAAGGCTCTTAGACTCATTAGATCAGCCCATAATTAGAACTATGGGAGAGTCTGAGGAACACTGAAGCTCCAAGAACAAGATCGCAGGATTTTATATGCTGGAAAAGCCTTTTTGGAGCCATTTCCTAAAAAAATCTGCAAATCCAATATCAGCACATACACTTTAGTACAACTACAAGTTACTCAGATGTGTCACCAGTTAAAGGTCTAGATCCGCCTCAAATGAAAGAAAATAGTTTGAAGATATCCAGGAACCACCAAATGTCAAAGCTGCAATGAACTAGAAACTGGAACCAGTTTAGACCCAGAAGGAGGCCCCCTGCTCCAAAACTAACACCTTCAAGCTCAACTGAAATTTACAGCTGCCCATGATGACTGTTAAAAACCCTCTGCAGAAATGTTTTCTGGTCAGATAAGACCAAGATTGGGATGTTTAGCCACTAAGAAAAGAAGAGGGGTCAAGACGAGTTTTTCAACCCTAATAATACTTTACCAGCTGTTAGCAGGGTAGTGGTGGCATAATGCTGATGGTTTGTTTCGTAGCCACTAGTTCTGGTTCATTGATAAATGTGTATGGAATAATGGACTACCTCAATATACTTCAACTTTACTTAACAAATGACAAATTCTGGGCCTTAAATAGCTGATTTATCACACTAATAAGTTAGCTCACAAGCCCTGCAGCAGCCTGCTAATGACCAATTCAGGTAACTAATGATTTTAAGTAGGGAAACACCTACACCTTGCAGGACACCACCCTTTCGAGGATTCATATTGTTCATCCCATAGTTAGATGAAATACAAATCAACAGCTAGGCTTACTGAATGTTTTTACAAGACAATGAACATAAAAAAAAACCAAGCTGGTTTTGGTACGCTAACATTAGGCTTCTAGAATGGCCTTTCAATACTTCTTGACCTCCACCCTATTGTACACTTGTGGTCTATGGGTTAGGGTTAATCCTAACCCTAAAGCTGGGTCAATGCCAGAGCACCACTGAATCCAAGTCAATCAATAGACAGCCCTACTCTGCTGGAGCAACTGAAACTGGTTTTATATGCTGAAAAATCCAAATTAATGCTTTTTTCATATTCATCTATTCCCTCAGAGAATATCCCCTAATCAGAACTGCCCAAGGTAAAACTCTCGAGTTGGTCACCAGTTACAAGTACCTGGGATTATTTTTGATGGGGAGCTTTCTTTCCAGGTCCATGTTAAACATCTGATCTCCAAACTGAGTGTGAAGCCTGTTCTCTATTACAGAAACAAGTTATGTTTCTCCCTCAGAGCTCAGAAGCTTCTGATATCATGTTTTTATCACGTTTTACCCGTACTGGATTATGCCGATGTTGTGTTTATGTGTGCTTCAACCAGTTGCCTAGACTTTGGTGTACCACTACGCTCTGACATTTATCACTGGTTGTAACCGTCTCACCCACCCCTGGGAACTGTCTGTTAAAGCTGGCATGGCTTCCTTGAATGCAAGGCGATACACACACTGGATGACAGGGCTCTTATTGGCTTTGAATGAAAGCCGTTCAAAGATCAAGTGGCATTCTGTATTTCTCTGCTCCTCATATTCAAACTGAAAAGAAATAAACTTTCAGTTTCTGCTTGTAATATCCTTCAATCTGAACTGAAACTGTCACAACTTGTTTTACTGAGACCCTTCCACCCCATCTTAAGAAACCAAAAATGGAAATCCTCCAAACAGTGCCTTTTTTTTTATTCTAAATTGTTACTGTAAAAGTAACTCCTGTACTTTAGTTGTAAAATTGCTCACATTTTAAAAATAAAATACTCCCGAAGATGATTACTTGATCCTCAACAAGTGAGACAACATTGGAAGTAACTGTAGAACCTGATCTGTGTTTGGTCTGTTTTGATCCTGTGGAGCTTCCAGAGTTATCAGAAATATTAGCTTCATCTAAACCTTCAACTTGTATGTTAGACCCAATCCCACCCAAATTATTTAAGGAAGTGTTCCCTCTGATTACCAGCCCCATTTTAGATATGATTAATCTATCCTTAGTAAATGGATCAGAACCACAGGCTTATAAGGTAGCTGTAATTCAACCTTTACTTAAGAAACTTCTCCATCGCTTGCTCGAGATGACTTAATAAATTACAGACCGATATCCAATCTTCCGTTCTTATCTAAAATTTTTAAGAAAATAGTTGCTAATCAAATGTGTGAGCATTTACACAGCAATGACCTGTTTGAAGAGTTTCAGTCAGGTTTCAGAGCTCATCATAGCACTGAAACAGCTCTGCTGAAAGTCACTAATGATATTCTTACGGCCTCAGATAATGGACTTGTGTCTGTACTGGTTCTGTTAGATCTCAGTGCTGCATTTGATACAGTCGATCATAATATTGTCTTAGAAAGGCTGGAATATGCTGTAGGGATCAGGGGAACAGCGCTAGGCTGGTTTAAATCTTATTTGTCTGACAGATTCCAGTTTGTTCATGTAAATGATAAATCATCTTTAAACTCCAGGGTTAATTGTGGAGTACCACAGGGTTCAGTACTTGGGCCAATTCTCTTTACTATATATATGCTTCCAACAGGTAAAATTATCAGGCAGCATAGAATACATTTTCACTGTTACGCTTATGATACTGAGCTTTACTTATCCATAAATCCTGATGAGCCCAACCAGTAAGATAGACTACAAGCATGTCTTGAAGACATAAAAACTTGGATGACTTTAAATTTTCTGCTTCTAAATTCAGACAAGAGAGAAGTTGTCGTCTTTGGACCAGAGTTTTGAAAAAAGAAGCTGCTTAGTCAATCACTTAACCTGGATGGCATTAAATTGACCTCCGATAATAAAGTAAAAAACCTTGGTGTTATTTTTGACCAGGACATGTCATTTAAATCCCATATTAAACAGGTTTCTAGGATTTCCTTCTTTCACCTCCGGAACATTGCCAAATTAGAAATATCCTGTCCAGGAGTGATGCTGAAAAAACTAGTCCATGCATTTGTTACTTCAAGGCTGGACTATTGTAATTCTTTACTATCAGGATGTCCACAAAATGCAGTTAAAAGCCTTCAGCTGATTCAAAATTTTGCAGCAAGAGTTCTGATGAAAATTAAAAAGAGAGATCATATTTCCCCTACTTTAGCTTCCCTTCATTGGCTCCCTGTTAAATCCAGAATATAATTTAAAATTCTCCTCCTCACATATAAAGCCCTTAATGATTTAGCTCCATCATACATCAGAGATCTGATTGTTCCATATGTTCCCAACAGAGCACTTCGTTCTCAGACTGCAGGTTTACTGGTGGTTCCTGGAGTCTCTAGAAGTAGAATGGGAGGCAGATCCTTTAGTTATCAGGCTCCTCTCCTGTGGAACCAGCTCTCAGTTTTAGTCCGTGAGGCGGACACCCTGTCTACTTTTAAGGCTAGGCTTAAAACTTTCCTTTTTGATAAAGCTTATAGTTAGAGTGGCTTAGGTTATCCTGAGCTATCTCTGTAGTTATGCTGCTATAGGCTTAGTCTGCTGGAGAACATAATGACCCTTTCACCCTCTTCGCTACATTCTCACACTACTCTCCAATTTTGCATTATTTGCTGTTATTTCAGCTTTTAACTTTGTTCTCTCTCTTTTCTCTTCCTAGAAGCTACACCTGGCCTGACTCTGTGTCTACCTGTGACACCTTTCTGGAGAGGGGCATCGTTCAAGCTTCTGCTGGCAACAACTTAATGCTCACCCTCTACCGATGATCCACATGACCCTGTCTTTCAGTGTTTAACCCTTTCTCTCTCCTAGACATAGCTACTGACTGAGCTTTTACTGTAACTAATTATATGTGCTCTCTTTCAGACTCTAACCTTGAAAACTGGCTCAGAGTTTATCTGTTCTTTCTTTCTAGGTGAAACGACTAAAGGAGCTACATCCATTAACATTTACCTTTTCCTTCCCATAGAAGGTACTCCTGGATCAGTCCTCCTTTGTTCTCTTTGTGTCTCTGCTCTGTTCTCTCTAACCCCCAGTCGGTCGTGGCAGATGACCGCTCACACTGAGCCTGGTTCTGCTGGAGGTTTCTTCCTGTTAAAAGGGAGTTTTTCCTCTCCACTGTTGCTACATGCATGCGCAGTACGAGGGATTGCTGCAAAGTCAACGCCAGTGACTGTCCACTGTCTCTACATGCTCATCCGGGAGGAGTGAATGCTGCAAGTCACTGACTCATTGCAATCTGCTGGGTTTCCTTAGATAGAAAATTGTTTTATCCAATTTAAATAAATAACTGAATCTGACTGCACTGTTCAATAGTTAGGATTAATTGGAATGTATGTACCTGACTTTTGTGAAGTGCCTTGAGACGAAGTGTTGTGAATTGGCGCTATATAAATAAACTGAATTGAAAAATTGAATTTATATTTGTATTGTTTGTTTTTGTTATTGTTTATCTGTCTTGTCCACTATGACCTGTAATGCTGCCTTTTTGGCCAGGCCACCCTTGTGAAAGAGGTCTTGATCTCAATGGGTCTTTTACCTGGTTAAATAAAGGTTTAATAAAACAATCTAATGAAATATTTCAATTTATTCACATGCACCTGTAAGTGTGGAAAGTTAAGAAGCCTCTAGTGAGAATCTTCCTAAATTGAAAAGATTTTTAACATAACATCAGACAGATCTATAAGGTGACATCTGGTCAGTTTCATCAGAAATATTACCTGTCAGCATTTGGTGGCACAGTTCCCTGGATGATGATGATCTCTCCTGGGTGCAGGCCTCCAGGTATGGGACCAGTGTATGGGATCACCTGAAGAGCAAGGTAAAGTTAAAACCACTGTGTGTCTTACACTATGAGGGCAGAAACGCCCCTCAGAGTGCAGACAGCTTATAATTAAACGAGAACATGGCAGCTGTTTTAGCTGAGAAACTACGTGTGGGTTTATAAGGCGCAGCTGTGGACATCAAGAATAAACCAAGCCTCTTACCGGATCCAGAACCGTGTGTTTTGCATTGGCCACAGACATCTGGCCCCGGGTGTTCTGACTAGCTGCAGGGGGTGAGAGACAGCTGACAGTCGGTGGTTTCTGCAGTAAATAGCGGCAGCTTTATGCGCTGCAAGCTGATACTGGTGGTCGTATTTACTCCATCAGCCCTCAGTGAGCCGCGCATGCGCACAGCCTACCACGTGATCAGGTATACAGACGAAAACAAAATTAAACATGTAGCCTATAATTAAATCTGAATGTATGTTAAAATTGTATAGTAGGCTAATCTGCAACCACACAGTCAGCAAAACATAAACGAGAATAAAAGGTGTGTCATTACTTACAAAAATATCTGCGAATTAGATCCTGTGTTCTCTGTTTTATGACTAGGGAACAGTTCAAAATAAATAAATAAACTTAAACATTCATGCCATATGTTTCATTTCTTCATGTTATTTATTCCATACAGCTCTTTATTTTGGTCTTTAAAAAGTTTTTACTGTTCTCCAAAGTAAAAATCTTCCATTATGTGTTCTTTTTTTTTAATTCGCAGTACCTCCGAGTTACATTGAATGCAACTCAAGTTAGATTATCTGAAAATAGCTTCCTTGGACAGCTACTGGAGCAAGTTCTCTCTCCCAGTAAACACGCTGGTCAAGAACAAGTTATGGGCCTTGGTAAGTCTGGTGAATATAATTTTATTTTCTTTTTAGAATATGATAGAGATTACTTCTCTATTTTTCAGAAGCGTTTTAGACTACCACAGTAGGGGTTCCTTTTGAAATAGAGAGATACAGAACCCGTACTGCAATGTGATCAGGTTCAGTTCAATGACGTAGACAGATCTGTAGAACCACAGCTTGATCAGGGGGGCTCCAATTAGACCCAAGCCAGAGGGGATGTCCTCAATATCAAAAGCATTGAAAAAGTTACTGTTAAACTCATATGAATTTCAGTAACACCAAGTTCTCCACCCTTCTCTTCTGGCATGGCTGACGAGTATTTGACCATTCCTGAGTGTAGTAATGAGGTCGTGCAGTGATGTTTGGTGAGGTGTCCTTATTCCCAGTTTTCACTGTGATTTGCCCAAAAGCATAACTCAGGTAGGGGTTAGGGTTCATGTTGGAGTTGGAAGGCATTTTCACAAAGATAGAAGCATAAATTCCTTTAAAATGAACAACCCCACACCATAACACCCTCTCTACCAAACCTTTCCCTTTGCACAATGCAGTCAAAAATTTACTGTTCTTGTTCTACCGTCAAACACACAGTAGTTTAGTCTCTCCCTAAAGCACCTCCTCACTGCTCTTCAGTGGAGAGGTGGTGTGCTTCACCTGGCATGAGTTTGCCAGACTGGATTGGTGAGTATGGATCAAGGCTCTATTTTAGGCCCCATGATGTTTTCTTTCCCTGACGAATACATATAAAAAATGGCTGTACATGCATACATTCACATAATGTTCCTTTTATCTATTATTTTATTTCTCTAAAGTTTATATATTTGTTCTTAATTTCTGTACCTTGTGAGTGCTTGAAACTGAAGTCAAATTCCTGGTTTGTGCACACAAGCTTGGGCATTAAAGCTGATTCTGATTTAAACATGTTGCCTTTGGATTTTACTGTTAGGGTATGTTATACCCTTCCACTGCTTTGCAGAGTAAATTCGCACTTACAGGGGTTGGACAATGAAACTGAAACACCTGTCATTTTAGTGTGGGAGGTTTCATGGCTAAATTGGACCAGCCTGGTAGCCAGTCTTCATTGATTGCACATTGCACCAGTAAGAGCAGAGTGTGAAGGTTCAATTATTCAATTAGCAGGGTAAGAGCACAGTTTTGCTCAAAATATTGAAATGCAGACAACATTATGGGTGACATACCAGAGTTCAAAAAAGGTTCTGGATTTTGTAGAGCCACGGTATCCAGGTTAATGACAGCATACCACCAAGAAGGACGAACCACATCCAACAGGATTAACTGTGGACGCAAGAGGAAGCTGTCTGAAAGGGATGTTCGGGTGCTAACCCGGATTGTATCCAAAAAACATAAAACCACGGCTGCCCAAATCACGGCAGAATTAAATGTGCACCTCAACTCTCCTGTTTCCACCAGAACTGTCCGTCAGGAGCTCCACAGGGTCAATATACACGGCCGGGCTGCTATAGCCAAACCTTTGGTCACTCATGCCAATGCCAAACGTCGGTTTTATTAGTGCAAGGAGCGCAAATCTTGGGCTGTGGACAATGTGAAACATGTATTGTTCTCTGATGAGTCCACCTTTACTGTTTTCCCCACATCCGGGAGAGTTACGGTGTGGAGAAGCCCCAAAGAAGCGTACCACCCAGACTGTTGCATGCCCAGAGTGAAGCATGGCTGTGGATCAGTGATGGTTTGGGCTGCCATAACATGGCATTCCCTTGGCCCAATACTTGTCCTAGATGGGCGCGTCACTGCCAAGGACTACCGAACCATTCTTGAGGACCATGTGCATCCAATGGTTCAAGCATTGTATCCTGAAGGCGGTGCTGTGTATCAGGATGACAATGCACCAATACACACAGCAAGACTAGTGAAAGATTGGTTTGATGAACATGAAAGTGAAGTTGAACATCTCCCATGGCCTGCACAGTCACCAGATTTGAATATTATTGAGCCACTTTGGGGTGTTTTCGAGGAGCGAGTCAGGAAACGTTTTCCTCCACCAGTATCACGTAGTGACCTGGCCACTATCCTGCAAGAAGAATGGCTTAAAATCCCTCTGACCACTGTGCAGGACTTGTATATGTCATTCCCAAGACGAATTGACGCAGTATTGGCCGCAAAAGGAGGCCCCACACCATACTAATAAATTATTGTGGTCTAAAACCAGGTGTTTCAGTTTCATTGTCCAACCCCTGTACTTACCCATAACAAGACTTATTGCAATGTTTTATTTGTTTATGTCTTGTTTTTATTATTTATACAGCCCAGACACCCAGTACACGACCCAGATGCTTTCAGCATCTTACAGTTGATCTTCTTTGAATAGCCTTGGTGTCAGTTTTAATGGGCCTTTATTTAATAAGTAGATAAAGTCCGTTGTCAGACACAGTTTTTTCCAGTTATATATTTTATCCAAGACTTTGACATTTTTTCCAACACACAGAGGCTACTGTAGTTCATCGTATAAGTGAACTGAACAGTCACTTCATCGTTTGCAGCGGCAGCAGAACGCTGATGTGCCATTTTCAACAGAATCATATACCTCCAGATTGGGCCTTGCTCCATCAGCTTGGTCTAGCCTTGTCTTATCTGCATAATGTTTTCACCACAGAGTTTCCTCTACAGCACTACGGTCAAATAACCAGATGCTTGTTGCTAGATGTAAACTAAAAAGTAGATGAGATCACATCTTTGCGATAGCTGCTTCTGTTCTGTGGACCAGCTGGAAACTTATAATGTGCTTTTTTAAGATTATTATTAGATTATTTTAAAATAGATAAAAGTGCAATAGTAATGAAGGTGCAATTCTGTCTCTAAGATAAAACTCAAGGTATAAAGTAACACTTTAGCAGGACAACGTTTTACCTATTACCTATTATTTTATGATAAACCTGAAGTTGATGGTATTTTGTTATATTAACTTTGACTAATTGGATCTTAATATGACAAAACAACTATATTGAAATGTAATAAATAGAACTTATTTAAACTGACATGCGTTCTATGTATTTGTATATGAATCTGTCATTCATTAATTACACTTTGAAATTAAATATTGTATGAATTGGTGCTGTATAAATAAAGAGAATTACAATAAATGTAATTGATGTCCATTTTCTGTTTCAGAAATAATTACTACCATCACAGGAGGAGCAGGTAAGGTATCAGATGCCCTGGTGGTTTTTATTTAAATAAATATCTTTTATGTATAGAACTAGCTTTGTAACCTTGTGAAATTAAAGTTTTGATAAGTTTAAGTTTGTGCATGTGTGAAAAATGTTTGTCAATATCTGATTACAGATACAAGGAAGAGGTCTGCATGTAAAACTACTTTTTGCATGTTGCTGCTAAGATTGTGAATTTTTATATCTCACCCTGATAAGATTAAAACCTATCAAAGTGGTCACTCTGGACAGATACTGGTCTTTGCATTTAGAGCTTCCAGCAAATGAAGGATTATCTTTGGGTTAGACTTTAAAACTCCCTGTCTTTGCCATATCGCCTAATTATTTTAATGCCTCTATGATGAGTTAAACAATAGAACAAAATAATAAAAATGGTGGCATGTGTCTATAAAGTAAGTTGTGTTTATCAAATGGGATTTCAAAACACTGAGCTAATTTTAGAATGAATCATTTTAATTGCAATAAATCACTTAATCAAGGTCTGGTATTAAATAAAATATGAGCATTCACTGTAGACATTTTAACTCCATTTGCAACTTTTATTTTGGGACAAAATGTTTGTAGCATTTACAAAAAAACAATTAAAAAAATCTAACTTCTCAACTTCTTGTCTCAACTTCAACTCATCTTGCATGAATGGCTCCTAGGCATAATCTCTCGTTCTGCCTCCTATTTGTAGATTTTCTCAATGTTAGGTAGGCCCTAAGCTAAAAAAAACTAAACTGTAAAATGCAATTTTTGTGTTTTTACAGCAAATGTTAAGTAAATTGCTAACTGTTTTAAAGAATGTTTTTTTCATGCAAATTAATCAAGTTCAGGTTTGATCTGTACTATATGTTGTGAACCAGAGATGATTGAGAGCAGCCCAGATTCTTTAGAAAACAGGAAACAACCCTTTAGTTTAGCTCTGAATAGGAAGCTTGTAATCAGATATGAACTTGCATGACTGTATGTTCTTCCAGTGTTCACTCAGTGCACAACAAATGCCCATTGAACCTACACGCAAATAAGCATTGGGGAGCAAGTGACATAACTTTTTAGAAGTGCCCCAGCCATACCCCGATAGACTGCAGCCCTGGGTGGTGAGCCATATGGCGTCTATGAAAAACTCTCACTGTTGGCACAGTTTAATCAGTTTGTGGGATAAATACTGCAGGGTGTAAAGATTCTGTAGGTGAACACACAGGGATATCAACATATATTTTAACATCAGTATTGTATGCTTTGCATGCAGTAGGAGCAGTGGGTCCAGTGGCTCTGGCCCCTGTAGTTTTGGGTGCCATCGGTTTCACCTCAACTGGGATAGCAGCAGGTTCCTACGCTGCCAGCATGATGTCTGCTGCTGCCGTTACCAATGGAGGAGGGGTGGCAGCAGGAAGTCTGGTGGCAGTTCTACAATCTGCAGGTACTTTGACTGGATTCTAGTTTTAACAATTTCATTTACTTGCGACATTAAACAAGATATAGTTCTGTTCAAAATAGTAGCAATTTTAGTAAGCTCTTTATGTGTTTGTTAATATTTTACTATTTCCCAAAAGCCAAAGATGTTGAAGCAGCACAAAGCACATATTTCTCCCCGTACTTATAAGGGATTTCACATTAAATGGGGATCAAGATTGGCATCAATTGATATTTCCATTGGCATGAATAAAGCTGATAACAACACCAGGTTGCGTCTAACCTCACATAAGCTGTGCAAAGTCTGCTAACAAAAAGAAACCAATCAGAACTTGTGTTTTCTTTCCTTATAACTTTAACAATCCTGTTGGGTTTGTGTTTTTCTGCAGGTGCTGCTGGTCTGTCACCAACTTTTGCTATGGTTTTGGCCATCACTGGAGGCACCATTGGAACTTGTGTTGGACGTGCAGTAGGATGTCTGTCAAGCATCTTTCAGAGAAGAAGGGAGAAAAAGAAGGAGGAGGACATGGAAATGGTTATCTCTGGCATCGCCATAATGGCTCTAATTATGTGGCTAAAAAAATAATTATCACTAATTATTTCTGTTGTCTCAGTATTGGTGAGCTCATGTTACACATTTCATCGACTGGTTATTAATGGAGCAACATTAGTGTCCCCTCATTGGTTAAGTGGTGCAACAGTGAAATGATCAGAGAGACAAGCTAACTTTTATAACTTTATTTCTTTACATGATCTTGAAGTAGTACTAAACTCCCACGAAATTTTTAATGTTTTGTCACGTTACAACCACACATTTTAATGTTCAATTGGGATTTTATGTGATCCACCAATAGAAAGTAGTTTAGAATTGGGAATGGGAGGAACAAGATTCATGGATTTCCAGTATTATAAAAAAGAGCTTGGATTCACTACCCCTGGGTCATCATTTCATACTACCTAGATAAAGAAAAAAAATAAAAATGTAACTTTTAGTTGTTGAAACAGCTTTACTTGGATTTGCTTTTTGGTCAAATTTTAAAAAGTCAAAAATCCTAAATAAAATCGATACAAATACAAAACTGATCAGATTTTGCATCATTGCCTCTCATTTAATTTAATAGTTATGCCTAGTAATCAAAACGAAAGTAAGGCAAACCCAAGCAGAAATCTGAAGCATTATATGTTTATTTTCTTTGACTGCTTACGGTGCATTAAATGGCAACTGGCAGCTCGAGTTGTGGGCCCATCAAAAAGATTGGAGAAAATTGTTAACTGAGAGTTAAACTTCTTCCTTGATGAATACAACATCCTGGATGTATTTCAGTCTGGTTCATAGCACAGAGTCAACCCGCCTGAGGGTTTATTATGACATTCTCCCGGCATGTGACTCTGGTGACAATATGTGACCTTTGTCTTGCCGGACCTAACCGCTGCTTTCAACACCGTGGAAAAAGCTATTACTTCTTTCATACGAAACGGGTGGCGTCATTTATTATTCCTACTGTGTTTATGATGCATTCAATAGCAACTGGCAACTCGACTCATTTATTTCTGAATGTCAGTCGACACTCAAAGAAACCCTATATCAATGTCAGTTAAAGTTCTTTTGATTAATCTCATCAGTTGAGAATTGTAAAACTATGCTATAGTTCCTCATACTGGTGGTCATTTTGTATTCCTACCTCCGAGGTTCAGTAAATGCAGCATCAGTTTGTTTCGTTTCTGCACAATAAATTAGCATCAGCAGCCAAAGTTTGCCACGGATCTCAGCCATGAGTAAGAATGGCGACACTGATAAAGGTGAGTACATCTGAATGTTTAGAATACATCTACTCTGAGTCTGTTTATATGTCTGAATTAACGGCGGGCTCGTCTTGTAAAGTAGAAGCTTGAGATATTTGTTTAGAGTCGGCGCAACAACGCTTAGAGGGTCTTGGGCGCAGCTGAACTTTCTGGCGTCAACTGCTGAGCAAAATACATTTGCTTTGCTTTTTGTAATACTTTTATTATTTTTTTTATTATTCTGTTCAAATGCCCGTCAAGAACAATCACAGTGAGATTTGATGCCAAACTTAAAATCATTGCAATGTATATTTTCACTGGTATTTGAAAGAAATTGCCGTTTAATCTTTATCAATAATCTATGTTTCTCTTTCAAAGTTTCTTTCTTGCATTTTTTCTTATTCTAAATTTTATGAAAAATGGTTCAATAAAGCTTCATAGTTTTGTCTGTGACTTGCATTTAATGGACTTCCTCCATTTTGTTTGGTGAAAATTGACATGCAAACACATCAATTATGCACATACATATTAATTAGTGGCAAAATGTGCTTGAAAGATTGCAACTCCGCCTGAATCCGACTTTGTTTGCTCTCTTTTAGATCCTCAAGAGCAACCAGCCCAGGACTCTGCTGATGAAAGCCAAAATCAGCCAGCGATGGAAACATCCTCCCAACAAACACCAGGTAGGATTGCTTCAAGAATGAAAACGGTGATAAAATAGAAATTATATGGTCTGTACCTGATCTATAAAAAACGTTATTGAAATATTTTAGATGACTTAATCTAACTTGATTTGATCAGAAAAGCGGTGAAGCAGTTTTGGGTTCAAAACAATGAATTCTTGTAATTCGACGTCAGGAAGAAGTAATGTTCGCAAGGGAATTGCTGTTGGAACCGTGAAAGACCCTGGTCAGGTATTGTACTGTAGTGACCCAGGCATCGCCATAATGGCTCTAATTATATGGTTAACCTGACAATTATAATTTCTGTTGTCAATTGAGACCTTATGTGATCCACCAATAAAATGCAGTTTACAATTGGGAAATGGGAGGAACATGATTCATGGATTTCCTATATTATAAAAAAAAACTGAGTTTGATTAAGTGCCCCCTGGGTCATGATTTCATACTACCTAGGTAAAGAAAATGTATATTTTGTAACACATCGATGCATTGCTCAACCTTTAGCTGTTGAAACAGCATTACCTAGATTTGCTTTTACTATAAATCTTGAAATGTAAAAAATCCTAAATAAAAAAATGATCACATTTTGCATCATTTCCTCTCAGATACTTTAATAATTATGATTGTTAATCAAAAGGAAACTCAGTTAAATCTAAACTCAGGTAAACCCAAGCAGTATTTGTTTTCTTTTCTTCCACTCAGCTTCCACTCTACATTGCCCTGCAACTTTGGTCAAGTCAGCCTCCACTACGTAAACGTTTGTTTTGGGCGATAGCATGAAATACTATGGTAATCTTATTCTCGGCCCGCTTTCAAAGCAAACCCATACTCCTGGGACGTCTTTTCCTGCATTTAACCATTTAGATATACTGAAAATCATCATGTTTATTTAAAAAGTTGAGGTCTTACATTTATTTTTTTATAAAAAGCTATTCCTGTTCAGATGATTTGTTTAATTATACCTGTTATGATATGTCACTATTATTTTGTGATTTAAAATTACAATATTCCTAATCTAATCAAAATGAAACTTTTGTCAATATACTGTTACCACTACATGTTAGAGACTCTGTGTATGTTAACGTAGATAAACAGCAAGCCAGGATCCGAACTTCTTGCTCCTTTATCACAGTATTCTGAAGACGGCTTACATTGTAACACTGTGACTTCAAAACCTTGAGTAAAACCGACATACATAAACAGAAATAGAAAAATATCATTGAGTTTGGTGTAGGGTAAATAACTACATCAGGAAACGGCACCAAAATAACGCATTAAACTTAACTAAAGTGCTGTCCCCAAAGTTACAGGACGTATCAATAGTTATATTGATTCATTCATATGTTATTAGGATCTTTAACACACGTGAATAGCGACATTGATATGCTAATACACTGCGACAAGCTAGTGGGATGCATGGGCTAGGTCTAATTCCTGGTGATAAACATGTACAGAAAAACTATCTCTATAAGAGCGTATAAAACTTATAAAGGTGACATTCTCAGTGTCTTAGCTATGAAATACGTGTGAAACCTGCAGCCATTGCTTTCTGAGGTTTGGGTGAGATGTAAGACACAAGAGCTCTTCTCTCGAGGCTAAGCTTCTGCTACCCAGAATGCATTGAAAACATCAACTTTGCCTTACAATAAAATATGGATAAACCAATACTGGATGAATATTTGCTTTTAGCTCATACTTTTAACATGAATTGCAACCAATGAATTCTGAAATATTTATCACAAAATTATCAAACAAACTTTACTGACAGAACACTCCTCGTGTGGCGTTACTAATGCCACTACTACTTTCTAATTAGTCTCCTTTTGATAATTTTCAAAGAGAACAATAATATCTAAGATGGGACTCCGATAAGTCTTTGAGACACCTTGGGATGTGTCCTCACTTCAACCTTCCTGACATTCCCACCTGTACTTGGAAAGGTACATGTGATTTGTCTCCGCAGCACAATGTCAACTGTTGGGAGGTTACGGTGTGTTTTGTGCTACTTGGTCCTTGACTGAAGGGTGTTGAGATATTAATTCCTTCAGCTACGCCAGAATTCATTTTCAAGTGCCTGCACCTGCTTCCACTGAAGATCTTTGGCAGTGATGTCTCGTGATGGAGGAGTCACGTGTTGCTTTTGGGTCAAGAGCATTGTGGAGCAAAGCAGGAATGATGACAGAGGGTCTGTTAAGTTGGGAACTAAGGGTCTACAATTGATTACGGAGGACACCTTAGCCATCAAGGTACAACGAACTTTGTGTGTCAGATGTTTTTCAACTATAGGCCTAAACCCATGTGGGATGTCAAAGTAAACTAGACCTGGAAGATAACCTTCATTTTTACCAACTAGCAGCTCCATAAGCAAATCCATAAGCTCTCTGGGTTTTACATTCTCTCTGTAACAGTTCTAAGGCAGTTTTAGGGTTGGTTGCATAAACAGCTCTAATTTTTTTAACATGGTCAGAGGACTCTTTGCTAAGCCAAGCCCGACATCTTCGGTTGCATTTACAAAGGATGACTGCCATGCTCTGATGTTTTTGGGGGTGTCATCAAACGTAAAATTCGTGTGGTGATTAACTATCTGTGTGCAAGGAACTCGGATCCTGGGGACGAAGGCGGGGACTCTTTGGACTTACTTTGTTTCTTTGTTTGCTTAAAGGTTCATTTGTTTAGTGTGACTCATTGTGCACCCTGAGGGAGAGATGCTTTGGACGGGTCTCATCAGTGTGAATGTTGGCAGTGTCTTGAGGGGGGTATTTGTGTCATACAGAGGTGTCTTATGTTGTGGCGGCTGAGCTGAGGAACTTAGCTGTTGTTGATGTTGCACATACTCTTTGGTTCTTTGTTGGATGAGTTGTGGTGGAATTGGGCTCCTTGCGCTGACCACGTCGTCATGTTCTGCTACTGCTTCCAAGAATTCGGCTCTCGCTGTAGCAGCTGCTGCTTCCTTTTCCGCTTCTAATATTTCCATATCTGCATCTAGTGCTGTCTGTTGTTGTTTGATTTCTAATTGTTTTTTGATGTAGGACGTTTTGATTAGCACAGCTTCTGCTGAGGCTCTGGCTGACAGCCGCTTAGCCCATGCCGGACTTTGTGGAGGATGAGTGTGGAGGATGAGTGTCTAGACTTAGCCTCTGCTGGAGGTTTCTTCCTGTTAAAAGGGAGTTATTCCTCTCTACTGTCCCTTTTCTTCTTTGTAGCTGTTTACTTGATTGTTGTCCATTGTTGTTTCTTGATTTGTAACTTTCACCAACTGCTGGTCTTAACTTTGAAAAACAGCAAGCCAAACTCATTTTCACAAACCAGGATCTGAGTATCTTGCTACTTTATTGCAGTCTACTAAATCTCTGAATTTAAAACTTTAAAGCTGAATCTCAATACAGCTTTAAAGTTTTGCCTGTGACTTGTATTTAACAGACTTGCTCCATTTTGTTTGGTGAAAATTCACATACAAATACAGTAATTGTGCACATGCATATTCATTATTTTAATTAGCCCTTTTGGTTAAAAAAGTAATATTCACTTTTGAGCTAATTCATCCTTTTCTGATACACATCTGATCATTTGATTTTGGTTACTTTAATGAACACAACTCTGCCGAGTTTGATCTGTTCCTCTAAATAGAGAAAGTATAAATATCACAGAGTGGCAAAATGTGCTTGAAAGATTGCGACTTCTCCTGAATGAGACTTTGTTTGCTCTATTTTAGAGCCTCAGCAACCAACCCAAGACTCTGCTGATAAAAAGCCAAAATCAGAAGCCAGCGGTGGAAACAGCCTCCCAACAACACCAGGTAGGATTGCTTCAAGAATGAATACAGTAATAAAATAGAAATTATAAGTTCTGGACCCGATTTATAAAATAATGTTACTTTGGTTAAATATATCAACTTGATTAGATCAGATATCCAGTAAGGCTGGCTATCTTTGGGATAAAAATAAATGATTTTAATGTGATGTCAGGAGGAAGTAATGTTCTCAGAGGAATAGTTTTGGAACTGTGGAAGACACAGGTCAAATATTGTTCTATACTATGTTAACATGATCAGTTTATCTCCTCTATAAATACCTTTTATACTTTTATATTACAACTGACACGTTTTGTGTTTTTAATCATATGTTTTTTTTGTTAAACACAGTACTGAGAGAAATTATAATAACACTGAATAAAAATAATTAACTTAAATTAACTTGTTTATTGTTTCATGTTGGTTTTCCTAAAGTATTACAGATTGATTTTGTGTTTATTGTGCATGTTTGATCTGGATGGTTGCAAACTTAAGAGAGTCAGTCTGGAACATTAAACTCCGTGGCCTATTTTATATATACAAACCTAAGCCAAAACTATTCACACCCTAGCAGATTTAGATTTGAAATGTATTTTATTGAATCATAAAGTTTGTTTCAGATAGGAAAGAAGACCGATATCTTTCAGAAGAAAAAACTATACTATAAAAAAATCTTTTATCATTTCATTACAAGATGTCATGTCCAAAAATATGTACACCTGTTATTTATGTCCCAATAATGAGTAGAAGAGAGACAGAAAAAACTCAATCTTTTGTAAACAGCAAAATCAAGTTTGTTATAACTTAGTAGAGAAAAAGATCCTCATCATTTTGTGTTTTTTGTACATGGTGTTTTTCATGATGCTTTTAAGTAAACATCATTAGAACGGTGTTTAGAGATGCACCCATCAGACTTTGTGTGGTCGATACCGATTCCTACCAGAGGTAGAACTGCTGCAGGACATGCCAGGCCAAGCTTTCTGGTACTCAAGCACAGGCCTGAGGTGAAGACTAACGTTTTATGTTGGTGGTCTTGTGTTTCAGGAAAGGCTCTTGCAATAACAGGAACTGCAGGTATGACTTTAGTTGCCTCGTTTTTTCTTCTTCTTATGCTTATCTTGAGATGCTGTACTGTCGTGTTCTCAATCAGACAGAGTAGACAGCTATTTTTGTGTAATCAAAAGCATCTATAACCATGCAATGTAATATAATGACATTACATTAAGTTATTAATAAAAAAAAACTACAGCATAAAAGATTAGTCGCATGTGGAAAACATTTAGGAAATTAGCCAGTCTTCTTTAGGGGTACATGTCCCATCAAAGTCAACCCAAGGTCAGGACTTGGCAATGCACAGAAGAATTACGAAAAACCCAAGTCCATCTCAGGTATCAGCATGTTAACATGTTTAAGTTCATAACAATTAGAAGAATCCTGAACAAGTGAGGCTTGTTTGGAAAGGAAACCAGGATAAAGTCTCTTCTCTCTAAAAAGAATATGGCAGGACGACTTGGGTTTCTAAAGCGTCCTCTCAATGAAACGCAAACTGGATCGCCAACACGATAATGATCCCAAACAAATCAAATGTTGCAAACACCCTGTCAAAGTTTGTAACACATGCTGATAGTCAAATATTTCTCATTCTGTAGTTTTAGGAGCAGTGGGTGCAGTGGCCCTGGCTCCTGTGGTTCTGGGTGCTGTCGGTTTCACCTCAGCTGGGATAGCAGCAAGCTCCTACGCTGCCAGCATGATGTCTGCTGCTGCCGTTGCCAGTGGAGGAGGGGTGGGGGCAGGAAGTCTTGTGGCAATTCTACAATCTGCAGGTACTGAAACAAGATAAAATACAGTTCAAAATAGTTGCAGTCCAGCATCACTGACCAGATCTGTCACTGTTTTTGGTAGAAATTATATTCCTAACTGCTGTTGCTGCCACTACTTTACTAGTAGGTGTAGTAGAGTAATAGAAAACCAACACACATGGCATATATGCTGATGACCATGTGTGCATATGTGTGTGTCATTCCTATCTGAAAACCTAACTTAAATGGGTCATTCCAGACATTGTCCATAATAAAAGCGTACATTGATTAAACATTAAATTGAGTTTGTCAAAGAACATACTGAGTGGCCTAAAGAAAAAATGGACATTTTATGGACTAAAGAATGTAAAAATTTTTTTTTTTGCCGCGAACAGATTATTAGATGACCCCAAAGAATGTCAGTCAGTCATTTTTTACCACTTATTCCATAGTGAGTCACGGGGAAGCTGGTGCCTATCTCCAGCAGTCTATGGGCGAGAGGCAGGGTACACCCTGGACAGGTCGCCAGTCCATCGCAGGGCAACACACAAACAACCATGCACACACTCATTCACACACCTAAGGAGAACAGAAAGACCCCCAGCCGGGAATCGAACCCAGGACCTTATTGCAAGGCAACAGTGCTACCAACTGTGCCACCGTGCAGCCCCCCAAAGAATGTATTTTACGCAATTGTGTATTGTAAAGCATAGTGGCTCATTATTCTTGGGATGAGGATGGTTCTCATTCTGTGGTGTTGGGTGGGTAGTCATTTAATACAAGGATCATGGGTCAGTTTAATAATAATCACAATGCATTTTATTTATAGGTGCCTTTAAAGATTCTTAATGTCACCTTACATTATGAACAATACAAAAAAGCAACATCATTAATTATTTAATTATTAAAGTTACACAATCAAAATAAAACAATTATATGTAACAGTAAAGAACTTTTCCAGTCATAGCGACCATTTAAAGCGCTTTACACTACAGCCACACTCACCCGGTCGCACTCAAAAACGCGCATGCATTCATAGACAAATAAGCAGATCGGTAGGCAACTGGTTATGTACCTTGTCCGGGGGCACATCGACATGTAGCAGGAGGAAGCTGAAATCAAACCCACAACTACTCTTCCCACTTAGCCACTGTCACCTTACTATACCATAAAACTACTGGATAAAACACATAAATGGACATAAAATGTGGGGAAAAGTGCAGTGGTGGTAGTTTGAATGTAGTGATCTTGTGGGATATGCAAGTCTAAACAGGTGGGTTTTGAGAC
Organism: Crenichthys baileyi; assembly: GCA_036173005.1. Classification (NCBI taxonomy): domain Eukaryota; kingdom Metazoa; phylum Chordata; class Actinopteri; order Cyprinodontiformes; family Goodeidae; genus Crenichthys; species Crenichthys baileyi. The sequence goes on along the minus strand of JAHHUM010002068.1, from coordinate 237,966 downwards.
TTGAGAGAGACTTAACTTCAAGACTCATAGACTTACAGATGGACGGTTTTACCCTATGCTGATCGAGCACTTTACTCCACTAATTAAAATTCTTGCGCAGCCTTCTAACCCATCTGACATTGTTGAATTCAGTTCATGCTGCATCCTTGAGAGCTCCTCTGTTGTTTGACCATTTGAATAAAAAGTATTGATGTTGGGGGGGTTTCCTGCAGGTGCTGCTGGTCTCTCAGCGACCGCCTCAGCAGTTGTGGCCAGTGTTGGAGGTGGTGTTGGAGCCACTGCAGGGCTGCTGGCACGCAAAATCCACAAACGAAACGAGGACGAGAATGAAAACAAAAAGGAGACAAAGAAGAAAAAGGATCATGATGATGGTGATGATGGTGGTAATGATGACGATGCTAATGGTGATGATGGGGAAAACGGACAAGAACTGGAAAGATTTGTCTCTTGAGTTATTCCCACAGTAATTGTTTCGTTAACTTATTAGTCTGCATCAAGTTGTCTCATTAAAATTAAAAACATTTTTCACTGACTGGTTATAGAAACAGAAAGACATTACTGTTTAATTTGTGCTAAAACACAACAGCCAAATACTTAGATTAATTATTCCTAAACTATATATAACTACTGTTTTGCATTAAGATGTCTCTTTTCTTGTCTGTGTTGTTTCTGGTACTTAATTTCAGTAAGAACTGAGCCATAATGCCAAAATCTAAAGCAATTATCCTGTTTTATTCCTTTTGATAATAATTTTTTGCAATAAATATTTAATGTTTGAAATTAAGATTTGTAGTAGTGTGGTGTTCTTGTCAAAGGCAAGTCCTTTTTTGGTACTTACAAGAAACTCTCAATTAAAACCTTCCTGGAAATAATTTCCTGAAACTTACCAGGTCTCTTTTGTAAAAGAGAAATTTGTTCCTTATCTATCCTAGTAACTTTCTTGCACTGGAACAATGGCATTACAGATATCTCATATAATCTAAGCTACTGTATTTCCAGCGACGTTCACTGCTTTAGTGCTTCTCAGTCCAGCCATAACTGTGGTTAATCAATGCATTTGAGAAAAAAGTCAGTATTCAACTTTACTCAAGAAAAATATTAAGACACGTACAGTTCCTGTACCAAAACGTGTGACATTTTTAATACTAAAGCAGTTTTTAACTATTCACCTTTTATTTAATTAAAACGATGTATTCTCCTTTCTACTTAATCATGCAGCAATGCAAGATTTCTTGAAGCCAAGTGCAGCCAGACGAGCGCAGGAGTCAGAACCGCAGCAGCTTCATCACCTGCAGAAAAAGTATATTTTTTCAAAATAGTAAAAAATAAAATATAAACAAGCTAGTTGATGACTTACTAACTTCTACAACTAATTAAACACAATATAAAAATATATATAAATATATAAAAATCCTGACATCCAATGTGAATTTTGGCCGACTTGTAATGGTACAAACTCAATCACAGACTCATTTACTAGCGACATATGGAACAAAAACGACAATCAATTCCATAATCTTTTATGGGAGTCTTTTGGGAGTCTTTTAGTTAGCGCTACACTTTATGTATTTACCTCAATTTTTGCTGACACGTGTTGGCCAAAAACAAACTTTGTAAAAAAAAAAAAAAAAAAAAGCATTTGCTGTTTTTGTTTGTTTTATGGACGGCATCTTTGACGCTACTTCCTAAAACGTAGTCCTGCGTTCAAGGGCAACTCAGACCTCGATTTTGAACGGGAGGTGGGAGGCAGTACAAAGTAGTCGCATATAAATGGGTCAGAATGCAGTTTACTTAATCTCGGCAGTTGAGAGTACTAAAAACTATAAGATAGCTACAAAGCATCAAATCAGTCTTATTTTGCTTCAAATCAGTGTGGTCCTTTTGTGGTCTTACTTCCGAGGGACAGTAAACGCAGCAACAGTAAGTTTCGTTTTTGCATTCAGAATCACAACATCCGCGACAGCAGCAGCGTTTAAACCTGAGCCACAACAGTCTGTAGTTATGAGTCTAAGTGAGTCCATCTCAATAGAAATTTTGATTTCAAAGCACTAATTTTGTTTACAAATGATTACCAAATGTTCTGAAACGACAGCGGCTATTGAGGCACCATTAACTTTATTATTGGACTCATTTGGGTTTTGAGATATTTTTCATTACATATAAAACAGAAGAAAAATCAACTGATTTAACTTCCTGCTGATTTTAAATTCTCTACAGCGTGGTTTACTTTTTTAGGTGATTGTAGTCATAAATATGGTGGCAGAGATTTAAGATAATGAACTCATAATGAACTTCCTCTGTTTCAGAAAAAATTCTTGCCATTACAGGAGGTGCAGGTATGACTTATGCTTTTTATGTCTGTTATGGTGAAATAGACAGTTGGTTTTGTGTATTAAAAGAATCCATAAAGTTTAGGGCTAATAATAAATAGACCCTACCACCTAGGCCAGCAGGCGTGTCAAACTCCAGTCTTCGAGGGCCATTGTCCTGTAACTTTTAGATGTGTTCCTGGTCCAACACGCCTGAATCAAATGGCTGAACTACCTCCTTAGTATACAGTCTAGTTCTCCTGAGTCCTGCTAATGACCTAATTATTTGACTCATGTGTGGTGAAGCAGAGGCACATCTAAAGGTAGAAGGACACCGACTCTAGAGGCCTGGAGTTTGACACCTGTGACCTAGGGCAAATACGTGTAAAAAACGTATTTCGTGTTACTTTTTGTTTTGTTTGTAAGTCTTTGGAATAAGTCCGATCAGAAACTGGCTGCAGTTCCTTTTTTTAAATATTTAGTTTGCATTATACAACGTATAATGACAAGGAGTATCATGCATATGACGTAATCTAGCTAATTGATATAACTAAAAAAAAGCTACTGGCTACTTATAAATATGTTGTTATGAAGTTATAATGACACATTTTCTGTGAAGTACCTAGATATGAGATTTGATGTGAATCACTGCTATATTATATAACTATAGCCTTCTTTAGGAAGAGTATGGTCATGTTATAATATGATACACATATCAGCTTTATGTCAAATGACCAGAAATGTTGCCTTTTTTTGGCTTATTTTTTAAATATAAAAACTTTATTTCTGGTTCAGTTATTTTGCTATCATTTAGTGGCAAATAGAAAAATCATAGTTTTAATTCTCCTGCTAAAAGTATTTAGAACAGCAATAAATAACTTCACAGTTTTGAACATACTGGTATGTCCTAACATAATGCCAAGGTGGAATCACATCAGCAATGATCTCCAACAAGCATGTATTGCTGCCCATCAGTCTGGAAAGGGACAAAATGCACATCATTCTACAGTAAAAAGATTATTCACACGTGGAAAACATTTTAAAGATGATCCAGTCTTCTAAGGTGTAGATGTCCCAGCAAATTCAACCCCAGGTCAGGCTGTGCAATGCTCACATGAACTCCAAAAAGCCCATCCCAGTAGACAGTTAGCATAATGTTGATGTTCATAACAATGCAGTTGGGAAAATTCTGAAGAAGAGCGACGAGAGAAAGTACAACAGTGTGACTCAGATTTGCAAAGCTGCATCGTTATGAACCTCACAACTCAAGCTGAAGCTTGGCCAGACCTTGTCATCAGCAGGACAATGCTCCCAAACACAGCAACAAGCTACAACAGAATGGCTGATGAAGAAAAGAATCGCAGTCACCCAGTTAAGGTCTTGAGATACTGTAGAGAGACCTGAAGAGAGCTGTGCAGAGAAAAACTACCTTATTGTTAGAAATAAGAGTCAAACAGAATTCCTTCAAAGTGATGTGAGAGAGTCATAAATTACCTACTGTCACTCCTACTCTTTTTTCCTCAATTTCTCTTGTTCTTAATCAGATTTTTTTTACATGTTAACATCAAATGCCTGTTCTTCATTAGTTTTAGGAGGAGCGGGTGCGGTGGCCCTGGCTCCTGCGGCCTTGGGGGCCATCGGTTTCACCTCAGCAGGGATAGCAGCAGGCTCCTTGGCTGCGAGCATGATGTCTGCCGCTGCCGTTATCAGTGGAGGAGGGGTGGCAGCCGGAGGTCTGGTGGCAGTTTTACAATCTGCAGGTATGAGGCAGAAGATAAAATACATTTTGGGTTCAAAATAAAAGCAGTCCAGCAACACTAATGTGGTGTAAAGGTTGGTAGAGGAACTGTGTGTCTGGGGACTCTGTTACAAGCCTGAAAGATGTATGTTGATTGTGAGCAAAATCCACATCCTTTTTCTGGCTCTCAGCCACTTTGATTAACAAAACCTTGATATAAGCTTTGGAGAGGAGTTCACTCCCTGTGGCAGGGAAAAGAGTGCTTCAGTTCAAGCCTCTGCACAGATGATGAAGAAAAGCTGGAAATTGATGATGACCAAGAACTCTGCTGAGAAATAGTTGTTTTATTTCTGGAGCTAAAGTGTCTTATCCTGGATGTGGTCATTATTGAAAAAACAATCCTGTTCTGATCCAGTTCTGATGTGTGTCATATTTCACTGAGATTTTCAAAGAAGTGTGTTAACTGATGTTACAGGAGGGAAACCTCTGAACACATTAATCTGCTAAAATGTGTGGTTACTCCAGCATGTCACCTTCATACTTTGGTTTTAATATTAATCATAATAATAATAGTAATATTATTTTTATTTTTAGAGTGGTAATACAGTTAAATAAATACAAATTATCAGTACAACACATTAAGAAAAATAAAGTTAAATCTTTGAAGTGTTATGTTCTGTAAATTTGTAGAAACACCGAAGTGCAGAGAGGAATTTGTGATGAGCATGTTGGAGGATTAAATAAAACAGAAAACTTACAGGTCTGATAGGAGGAGATTAAAAGATGGAACAGGGGTAGAGTAATGGGAGAATCCAGCAATGAGCATTAAAAACCAGTAAGCCTAAATACTGAGGCAGGGGTAAAAGGCAACTGGCAAAAGAACCTAAAGAGCTAATCAGAGAAAATGTGGAACAGCTTTGACAGAAAGAAAGCAGGTAAGCTGACGGAGGGAGACTAATTAACATAGAGGGAGCTGAACTAAGACACAAAGAAACTGCTAACCAGGGGGTCAAGACTACTAATCTCTACATGAATAAACTAAGAAACTAAATGAACTAATATGGCAAAACCCTGCTGGCACAAATAACTGAGGCAAGACCTAAAGAACATAAATAAACAAGGTAATTATGAAAACACAAACAAATGAAAACCAAAACCCAAACTTGAATAGATTCACTAGACAAAGAGTGAAATATTTCAAGACTTTATTTCTTGTAATTTTGATTATTATAGCTTACTGATAATGAAAACTCAAAATTCAGTGTCCGTAAGCCCTAACTCAGCCATGAGTTAGATGGAGGAACCGCTGGGTTGCAGCCTCAGTTCAAACCAATTTTTTTTTAAACCTTGGCAGATTTAAGTTTAAATAGTACTTTAATTTGAGCAACATATTTCTTCTGTCTGTAAGTAATATTAATATGTTGGAGTGACTCTGCCAGAGTCCCGACTTGAATCTGGTAGGGAATCTATTAAGGAAGCTAAAGATTTGGGTGATGGCAAAGGGGTTTGTAACCTCAAAGACCTGGAGCTCATAAATCTGAAATACCAGAGGAATCTGGTAACTGGTCATATAAGTAGGGTTAGATTGCTGTAATTGAATTATTATTTTTTAATTGTTACTCCGTTTAGGCTTAAATGTAACTTATGTTTTAGATGTTGCATGCTGCATTTAATACACTTCATGCTGCACTCATCAGAGCTCCTCTGTTGCTTGATAATTTGAACAAAACTATTAATGATGTGGGGGTTTTCTGCAGGTGCTGTTGGTCTCTCAGCGTCCGCCTCTGCAGTTGTGGCCAGTGTTGGAGGTGGTGTTGGAGCTGCTGTGGGGTGGCTGGCTGGCAAAACCCGCAAACAAAAAGAGGAAAATAAAAATGCTAACAAGAATGAATAAGAAAAAGAAAAAAACAAAAATAGGGAAGATTTGTCTCATAAATTATGATGATGCTATTTGTTTTGTCAGCTTCCTAATCAGCACAAAGATGTCTCAGTATATAAATGGTCTGTTTTTACATTTTTAATTTACTGGTTATATATAGAGATAAACTAACATCATATCACTGTTTAATTGGTGCTGAAACAATTAAATAATAGCCCACATTTTAACTACTGTACTTTCTGTTGCATTAACTTATCTGCTTTCTCTCTACACAATGGATTGGTTGGATGTTTACTGGCCTTGAGAATTACCTTCAACAAGAAGTGAGTCAAAAAAATCCAAAATGTTAAACACCCAGTTTTTATCTATTTCTACTATTTTGTGCAGCGAACACATCGTACTTTTGTAGACCTCTGTCCATGACTGCATAACAAAGGAAAGTGTTTGTTCTTTCAGATAAAGGTCTTAACAGAATCGGGTTGTGACCAATTGCTTTTCTTTTAAAAATCTTTCATTTATTAAATCTTATTTCATCTTAATTGTGTTTTTTAATATCTTACCAGCTTTCCTGAAACTTTCATGGATCTTACAAATTATTTTACCAGAAACTAAAAGGTACTTTAGTTGTTAGAGGAACTTAGATGGTAAATTTTGGACCTTACCAGACACTTTCCTGGGGATATCTTAAAACTTACTTAGCTACTTTTCCTGTAACTTGCATTGAACTAACCAATTATGTCCCTGGAACCTAACTGGTGCTTTCCTGGAACCTTTATAGAATTTACCTACCTTTTTTGGAACTTTTAAGAACCTTTTATAGAGTGTACTGGGTACACTATAAAAGTAACCAGTAAGTTCCATAAACATTCCAGCAATACCCGGAAAGTTCCATGAAGTAACCTCTAAGATCCGAGAAAGTACAGTCTGCATTATGTCAAGCAACTATACAGTAAACACTTTGTTTATATTGATTGATTTATTGAGCACAAATGTGAGTAGTTATACATATTGTATCTCCCCAACAGAATATACAAAGCTACAAACTTTATTTTTTTGCCTTTACAGAAGGATGAGCAGAAGCAGCATCATCTCATAATTTAGAAAATACTAACAGCAAGACCGACACCTAACACACAACCTTCAACAAGATATAATTCAATTCAATTCAATTCAGTTTATTTATATAGCGCCAATTCACAACACATGTCGTCTCAAGGCACTTCACAAAAGTCAGGTACATACATTCCAATTAATCTTAATCATTGAACAGTGCAGCCAGATTCTGTTATTTATTCAAATTGGATAAAAAGTTTTTCTATCTAAGGAAACCCAGCAGATTGCATCCAGTCTGTGACTTGCAGCATTCACTCCTCCCGGATGAGCATGTAGAGACAGTAGACAGTCACTGGCGTTGACTTTGCAGCAATCCCTCATACTGCGCATGCATGTAGCAACAGTGGAGAGGAAAAACTCCCTTTTAACAGGAAGAAACCTCCAGCAGAACCAGGCTCAGTGTGAGCGGCCATCTGCCACGACCGACTGGGGGTTAGAGAGAACAGAGCAGGGACACAAAGAGAACAAAGAAGCACTGATCCAGGAGTACTTTCTATGGGAAGGAAAAGGTAAATGTTAATGGATGTAGCTCCTTTAGTCGTTTCACCTAGAAAGAAGGAACAGATAAACTCTGAGCCAGTTTTCAAATTTAGAGTCTGAAGAGAGCACATAGAGTTAGTTACAGTAAAAGCTCAGTCAGTAGCTATGTCTAGGAGAGAGAAAGGGCTAAACACTGAAAGACAGGGCCGTGTGGATCATCAGTAGAGGGTGAGCATTAAGTTGTTGCCAGGAGAAGCTTGGAGGATTCCCCTCTCCAGAAAGGTGTCCCAGGTAGACACAGAGTCAGGCCAGGTGTAGCTTCTAGGAAGAGAAAAGAGAGACAACGAAGTTAAAAGCTGAAATAACAGCAAATAATGCAACATTGAAGAGTAGCGTGAGAAAGTAGCGAAGAGGGTGAAAGTGGTCATTATGTCCTCCAGCAGCATACGCCTATAGCAGCATAACTACAGAGATAGCTCAGGATAACCTAAGCCACTCTAACTATAAGCTTTATCAAAAAGGAAAGTTTTAAGCCTAGCCTTAAAAGTAGACAGTTTGTCCATCTAGAGCCCACTGATGGCCATTGTTATACTAAAAACCACAACGATTGGGATATCTCTCTCTGTCAGATTGACCATAACCATTGGAAAAGAGAGGGGGTCATACAGGTAGCAGAAATGGAGGGTGTGTTTGCACCTCAACCATAACTGAGCCGGTTTAGGCTAAACCTGACTCCCCCTTACTCCATCCAACAAAGGGAGAAGAAGACTGAGGTAAAATAAGGAAGATAGTTCAGGATAACTTAAGCCACTCTAACTATAAGCTTTATCAAAAAGGAAAGTTTTAAGCCTAGCCTTAAAAGTAGACAGGGTGTCTGCCTCACGGACTAAAAACTGGGAGCTGGTTTCCCACAGGAGAGGAGCCTGATAACTAAAGGATCTGCCTCCATTCTACTTCTAGAGACTCTAGGAACCACCCAGTAAACCTGCAGTCTGAGAACGAAGTGCTCTGTTAGGAACGTATGGAACAATCAGATCTCTGATGTATGATGGAGCTAAATCATTAAGGGCTTTATATGTGAGGAGGAGAATTTTAAATTCTATTCTGGAATTAACAGGGAGCCAATGAAGGGAAGCTAAAGTAGGGGAAATATGATCTCTCTTTTTAATTTTCATCAGAACTATATATTAAAAGAAAAAAATAATATGTTTCTTTTAGTTGTATTAGATCATTCTTATCTTAAATCCTGAATCTACTCATTGAGACATGATTATGGTATATTATACAGGATACAACAGGATTTGTAAATTTGTTTTAGATGAGAAAATATGTTCCCTTCCATTCTAGGGATTGTCTTGCACCGTTACAGTTACATTACAAATCTTTGATATCATCCAGCCTACTGTACTCCCAGCACCAGCCACAGCTCCAGTTCCAAGCCATCCTAGTCCTGCCACACCTGTAGTGAAACAATGTATTTGAGAAAGTCAGCGTTCAGCTTTTGTAGCATGAAGCAACTTTTAGTTTTGACCTTTACATCTTTAGAGATACTTTGAAATGCTCTGGTGTCATAGAGGAGGAACCCTAACTGGCCAACTTTAGATGTCCTTTATCTCATTGGCTTTATAATGTCATCTGACTCCCACATTGTATAAATAACCTGATAGGTTGGCACCATGTAAGTTGGTTTTTAAATAAAAAGTTTGTTTGTGAATATGAGACCGGACCTCATACGAAGCTTCCATCCAAGCAAGTAACATGACCCAGCGGATCTACTAAGATCTAGATAGTCTTTGATGGATATTTTTCCTGTTTCTTAAAGATGGTTGGAATAAATGCTTGTTAAGCCACACAAAGTTTGTCTAATTTTTGTGTGGAGTTCCTGCAAAGAGCTCTGTTTTCCCTGAACTCTTCAAACCAACTCGGCATCACTCAGAGACGTTCCTCAAAAATGTAACACGGCTCTAAATCCATAATGAGATGCCTGGAAAAGACCTCATGTTGACATTCATTATTTTACAGATAAGCTACTTTGATTTTCAGGGGAAACATTGCCGTTGCTGATTGGTGAAATACTTTTTTTTTTTTTAAGAAAAGTAAGCTGAAAGAAATTTCCTTTTACAGTTACTTTAAAAGTATGTTAATCTTAACTTAATATTTGGTCTTTGTACTTCACCAAACATAATATTTTATGAGGGAATTCATCCTGAATTAAAGGTTGTTCATACTCCTCCGATAGATAATTTTCTTACTTAAAACTCTGTTTACCAATAGACTGTAAGCTTGCCACCAGGCCTGCAGCTGGAATCCCCCCTCCTTAGAAAACTGCAGACAATGACATCATCTTTGCAGCAATGGAGCCCGCTGCTATTCCGGTTGTGGTGAAGCCAAGTGCAGCCAGAAGAGCAGGAGTCAGAGCCACAGTAGCTACACCTCCTGCACCAAAAAGCATGACTGATGAAGCTTTTATGTCAAAATTGTTGAAAAAATCAAGTCAGATGATCACGTACCTGCACCCACAACGATGTATTTACCTATTGATTAAACAGTTAAAAACGTCACATTTAGCAAGAACTAAAAAATTGTTCAATTAAATGAAAAATTGTGCCCAAGCTTTTGACAAGTTTTTGCGGTAGGTACCAGCTGTTAAACTGCTGTTCTGGATGATGTAGGAAAGAGGCTGGGCTGAACAGATAACTTTCATTTCTCAGAAAATGAAAGAAATTACCAACATCTGAACAGGAGAGGGCAGCAAAAGGCAGACAGGGATCTGAAAGTAGGAGGGTTTTGAAATGGGAGGAACTGTTAAATCCTATTTATTGCTCAGACCTAATATTGGACTTCCATTCCGATGAGGAAGAAAACATGGGTCTACGTGAGTATAAGTCACATTTGAATATATCTGTAATCATTAATTTTTAAACGTATCACACCAAATATTTTAATACTTGCTTAGCTTCAATTTGATGGAATTGCTTTTTGCATTTCAGTAACTATAGCAGCAGCTTCTGTAGTCGGCGCAGGTGAGATTCTACAGAAAGTCTTTATTATTTTCACATCTATAATACGTTTTTTATTGAGTATTTTAACACTGCTACTTCAGAGAGTGATGGATACATTTCCCTCTTGTGCCCTTAAGGCGGAGCGGTGATGGCTGCCCCGGTGGTTCTGGGGGCCATCGGCTTCACCTCCGTCGGAATCGCTGCTGGTTCCTACGCGGCAGGCATGATGTCTACAGCAGCCATCGCGAACGGAGGAGGGGTTGCAGCGGGAAGTCTAGTGGCTGTTCTGCAGTCATTAGGTAAAAGGTTCTCCTGTGCAACTTGTCTCACAAAAAACGAAAAAAATACATAAAACAGATGTGACTTACCTGGAGTTACGATAATCTTAATGTGGTGTTTACCTGCAGGTATGGCTGGTCTAACCGCAGGTGCCACTGCAGGTGTGGCCAGTACTGGGGGAGTTCTTGGAGGAATTGCAGCCCTTGTTATCTGAGACCAACATCATTCAGAAATTGACCATAAGGAAGGATAAAGTTTACTTTCCCAAAAGGAAGAAACGGTAAATTACAATTTAGCTCGAGCCTCAGGGTAAACAATGTTATCAAGGATTATAAATAAAATAATTTGAAAAGTGTTAATCTGTGATTGTCCCTCATTTTTTGCCTTTCCTTTAAAACGTGCTATCGTATTTCTGATGATATTTACTACATCTGTTTTCAGACAGCTTATATCTACTCTTTGACGACAAAACTGCTCAAACTTGAAGGTGGTCTATAAGTAGCTCTAATCTTTTATGGGAGTCTTTTAGTTAGCGCTACACTTTATGTATTTACCTCAATTTTTGCTGACACGTGTTGGCCAAAAACAAACTTTGTAAAAAAAAAAAAAAAAAAGCATTTGCTGTTTTTGTTTGTTTTATGGACGGCATCTTTGACGCTACTTCCTAAAACGTAGTCCTGCGTTCAAGGGCAACTCAGATCTTGATTTTGAACGGGAGGTGGGAGGCAGTACAAAGTAGTCGCATATAAATGGGTCAGAATGCAGTTTACTTAATCTCGGCAGTTGAAAGTACTAAAAACTATGAAATAGCTACAAAGCATCAAATCAGTCTTATTTTGCTTCAAATCAGTGTGGTCATTTTGTGGTCTTACTTCCGAGGGACAGTAAACGCAGCAACAGTAAGTTTCGTTTTTGCATTCAGAATCACAACATCCGCGACAGCAGCAGCGTTTAAACCTGAGCCACAACAGTCTGTAGTTATGAGTCTGAGTCCATCTCAATATATTTTTATAATTTCGAAGCACTAATTTTGTTTACAAATGATTACCAAATGTTCTGAAACGACAGCGGCTATTGAGGCACCATTAACTTTATTATTGGACTCATTAGGGTTCTGAGATAGTTTTCGTGACATGTAAATGAGAAGAAAAATCAACTGAATTAACTTCCTGCTGATTTTAAATTCTCTACAGCGTGTTTTACTTTATTAGGTGATTGTAGTCATAAATATGGTGGCAGAGATGCAAGATAATGAACTCATAATGAACTTCCTGTGTTTCAGAAAAAAATCTTGCAATTACAGGAGGTACAGGAGGTATGACTTATGTTTTTTATGTCTGTTATCGTGAAATAGACAGTTGTTTTTCTGTATTAAGAGTCCATAACGTTTAGGGCTAATAATAAATAGACCCTACCACCTAGGCCAGCAGGCGTGTCAAACTCCAGTCTTCGAGGGCCATTGTCCTGTAACTTTTAGATGTGTTCCTGGTCCAACACGCCTGAATCAAATGGCTGAACTACCTCCTTAGTATACAGTCTAGTTCTCCAGAGTCCTGCTAATGACCTAATTATTTGACTCATGTGTGGTGAAGCAGAGGCACATCTAAAGGTAGAAGGACACCAACTTTTGTGTTACTTTTTGTTTTGTTTGTAAGTCTTTGGAATAAGTCCGATCGGAAACTGGCTGCAGTTCCTTTTTTTTATATTTAGTTTGCATTATCCCCTCCTTGAACCGCCACCTTAACGTGGTGGAGGGGCTTGAATGCCCCAATGATCCTAGAGGCTATGTTGTCTGGGGCTTAAATGCCCCTTGGTCTCCCATGGCAAACAGGTTCTATGTGACAGGTCAGACAAAGAGCGGTTCAAGACACCCTCATGAGGACTGCACAACGAGGCACGTAACGTTGCCCGGTACAGTGGAGCCGGGGTCCCACCCTGGAGCCAGGCCTGGGGTCCCGTCAGAGAGCGCCTGGTGGCTAGGTTGCTCCTCGTGGGACCCAGCCGGGCCATGCCTGAAGGAGAGACGCGAGGACATCCCCCAGTGGGCCCACCACCTGCAGGGGGAACAGTGAGGGACCGGTGCAAAGAGGATTAGGCAGCAGACGAAGGTGGAGACCTCGGCAGGCCCGATCCCCGGATCCTTAGGCTGGCTCTAGGGATGTGGAATGTCACCTCACTGGGGGAGAAGGAGCCTGAGGTTCAGTGTTATATGTTTATGTTTGGATTATATTATCAGATTTTCTGGTATGAATTGTCTGGGCCCCACCAGAATTTCCATACCAAAATCTCCACTGATAAAAGGGTTAACATGCTTCATTAACATAACATTAACATAAACGCGGACGGCGCGTTATGATCAATCTTCTGTGTTTAAAATCACCCTTTAAATAAAGTTTGTCTTAACTTTAACTTAACTTAACCGTTCTGTCGGCCGGCCAACTGCACCATTACTGCCGTAACCACGGTCTCTGCAGGGAATTCTCTGGAAACAGTTTGCTTTCTGTAGATCTCAGAGAGAAAGTCAAGCAACGCTTGTACCTTAACCAACCCCGTTCATGAATGAAAATACCAGATACACAGACAGTAATTCATTCGTACTGAACTTAGTGCATATGATCGGTGATCGTATGACACTCTTGGATCCAGTGGAAGAGTTTATGTCTGTTTGCCTGCAAAGAGACATTAGCACGCTGTATCTCTCCTGTCCCGGTCATCACCGGCGTGGAAAAGATCGGTTCGTTGGAAAGGTGGGGGTTTTATACGGGCAGTGGCATCATGGGAAGTTTGCTGTTACCCCAATTCCTAAGTTGTGCCGGAAGTAGGTTAATGCAATTTATTTTGAAGGTTCCAGAAAAGTTCGTGCCGCATATCCTGTTGTAACCATGGCTGTGGGTCCCAACACTAGCCTATATTATGGTAACCCTTGTCACTTTCCTATAGGGGATGAGCCCTGAAATATAGAAATAGTGGCTGAATAAATTTTGTTTTTTTCTGAAGCAGTCGCCATTTTGAAAAGCCTTTAAAATTGCCTACGTCACATTCTTGTAATCGACCAGTATACAACAGGCATGCAATTACATGACCTCCTCAACTGAGGATTTAGACAATTTTTCAAGAGATGGCTAGCATCATGAGATGATTTTGGCAAAAAAATAATTTTTGACAAAAAATTACGTAGGCCATTATTTTAGAAAGGTGACGATTTAATCCTTCGGCAGCACAAATAACAGCAGTAATTATATTTGTCATGTAAATATGATTACTGCCATTGTTCTGGATAAAACAAAGGACAGGTTGCCCTGGGGCATGCTCTTTCTGTACCTCCCAACCTATTAATAGACAGTACACAGTTCTAGCTGCTGGAACAAACAAAACTTAAAATTCAAGAGAATCTACATAATTAACTCGCATACTAAACCTGTCAGTCATGCTTCCCTACACTTTAACTCAAATAAATACTTATTTATTATTTACTTAAACACTAACAGATGTGTAAGTCTTTTTTTTTTGGTTTAAACCTAAAACATTTTGTACTTATTGTGAATTTGTAGGATTTTGCAGTTCTTTCTGTCAGGATCTACCTCTTTTAGGGGTTCTGAGTTTGAGTTCTGTCTGCTTTCTCTGCACTTGTCTGTTCTTCAGTTGCTGTTTCAGTTCATTCATGTTGATTAGATTCACATTTCATTCTTTTCTTTATATTACTTTCTTGGATTCCTGTGTTAGATGCTTTTGTTTTTATTTCCTTGTATATCTGGTTCCTCCCTGTTTATGTTCTTTAGTTAGTCCCATTGTTAACTTATTTCTGTTTACTTAGATGTTTTGTTATTCCCCTGGATACACTGCTCACCTGCATTAATTAGCCTCCCTCCTTCAGTTGCCTTCATTTTCTCTCCCACCAGCTGCTCCTGATTTCCCTCTGATTAGCTCCCAGTGGTCAGTGGTCCACTCTCTACCCTACCTTAGTATTTATACTCTCTGGTTTCATTGTTCTCCACGGGTTCCTCCTGGCTACTACCTGTTGCATGTCTGGTTACCTGTCCATGTTCCTTGTGTCCTGTAAATAACCAGTTTCTTATTATTACTAAAGAAACTCCGCTTCTCACCATGCTGCTTCAGCACTCTTGTCTGCACATTGGTCATAACTAACCTAGGCAAAACCTGACACTTTCAGTTTCTTAAAGACATTAATCTGTGAAACATGAGCTTAATTTCCCATTAAGTGCTCACATGCCAAAAAATGTAATAAAAGTAAAGTGAATATATCAGCAGATGTAAAATGTGGCCTAAATGTATATTTCTATTAAAGATTTCACATCAGGACTTTTTAATGTACTTTTAATCTTGTACTACAAATGTAGTGGTTTAATGATTTTGTCATTTATTTAATTCTCTAATCATTTTTAACTTTTCTGTTATGTATTTAACCAAGATCATTTTTTTGTATGTTCAATATTTTTTATGTCTTTCTTCTTCTGCATTTGTGGAAGAAAACTGAAACCCAAGCTCAGGGTTTCATGTTCCTGCAAGTGATGCTCGTGCATTCCTCACCTTATATAGCTGCAGAATGTCGTACAGCAGCTTTTACGGCCTCCTTCCAGCTGTTGTTTCAGTTGTGTTTTCATGTAACTGTTTGTACAATAAATTCTGAACTTATGTGTAGATGTAAAGCAAATAAAAACACTTTAAGATCAAATGAGAAATTCCGTCTGAGGCTGAAACTCACTAATGACCTTAATCTGTTATTTTTCTGTAGGTATTTCCTGTTGAACTGTTAACAGAGACCACTGCAGAGACCGTAGCTGTTCTACGAGGAGTTGCTTGGCCTTTTTGGACCAAATATCATGGAGGTTTAGTTTTAACTGGTGCTGACAGTTTACAGTTATTGTATATATTGTTTGGGTCTGTCAATACCTTCTTATATTGTACATGGACTGGGTGACTGTAAAAAAAAAAAGCCCTTTAAAGGAATGAATAAAGTTTTCCTGAATCCTAAATCTCACATAAGGTAGGATACATTTTGATTTTGCCAAATGGAAGAAATTGGAAATAAAATCTAAATTGAATCCAGATGCAAACAATATCTTCAAATGAAGAATTATAAATAAAACCTTTGCCATTTTTTTATTTTTATTTATATTTGGTCTCTATCTGCTGACTGCAGACTTTGATATTGTCAAAATAAGCAGGATTGATTGCTCGGTACAGTTTTAACCCTTCTAGGTGTATCCACAATCTGAAGAAGTTTTAAGCTAAAACAACACATTTAGAAATGATCCATCCCAGCACACAGAAAAGAGAGGAAGGCCAGTGACTTGTGCAGAACGTTTTGGTAAAAGAAACAAGTCAGCGGTTATTGTGCAATGCAAGTATTAGGATCTTCTAAAACTAATTCACATCATCACCCTGAAGTTTAAAAAACACTCTGTGTTCAGTGTTTATGCTGTAGAAGAATGAATCCACATAAAAGGTCAGTAGCGGATAAGAAAACCATGTTCCCGTTGGGAACAGCTATAAGCAGATCAATCAAATTTTCTTTTTTCTAGTTCTAAGCTAAGTCAAAGATCAGCAGCATTCCTATTTTTAATGAATGCATTACTTCTTAATTTAACGTGCTTCTGTTTTCATTTCCAAGAAACCCTAAAGAGGGAAGAACTTGTTAAACCAGATAAGCAAGCATGGTGTCAAAACCCAGACTTGCATTAATGCTGTCAGTAAATATTTCAGGGTTTTTTTATCACAGTGCTCCCATATCAAAACTGTGCAACAGCAGTATTAGTTGTTTCCCCATGAATCTTAAAGCGATGTGCAGCTATGAAGTCAATAAAAAACAGCTGATTTTAACCAACTTAGTGCTGCTTAAAATTAGTTAATCATCAAACAATGTTTTAGTATTTCACTTTGATTGCTTTTTTTATTATTTAGATGTTTATTCAAGGCCAGTAAGAAAACAGATACAATACAAAAAATAATAAGAATAAGTATAACGTACCACAGAATACAAAAAATAATGGCTTGTAAAGGAGAGGGATGAAGAAAACCATATTTATTCCCACCCCCCATTCCCATTTCTTAATAAATTATATGATTGCTGCCATTTACAGCTTAGTAACTAAATCTTCACTGTCATATCAACATAACACATTACATCAGTGACAATGTACATAAAGAAAAGAATCAACATTTGTGATATACAGTAATTATAACCACAATATACAAATATACATTACAGGTACAGTCAGCCCCTCTACCAACAACCATGTATTGTGACCAAACTATTTCTTTATATCTTGATTTAAATACATGAATATTTGGACATTGCTTGAGCTGCGATCCCAATCAGTTCCAAAGAGTAACACCAAACACAGACACAAACTTTTCCTATGGGTTCTCACTGGATTGGATCTTAATGTTAACACAGTCCCTCAGATTATGACACCCTTCTCTCTGTGTAAAAAGCTTTGGGATAATGGTAGGTAATATATTTTTATTGGCTTTTATTGGCTTTATATAGAAAATGTGCAGAATAAAAATCTACTAAATCAAAAGATTTTAACAATTTAGACTGCCAGATTAAAGTACTGGGGTGATCACAAAATCCTACTTTATGTGTAACTCTCACAGGATGTTTTTGGATTATAAAGAGGGAATGAGGCAAACGTTTATAGTGATTGTGGCAAATTTCTACACAGTAAATTCAGTAGGGCAAAACTACTGTGCAATACAATAATCACAATGCATTATACTCGAAGAAGTGTTTAACCTTGTTAATAATTGAGACACTTTTAGAAATTTTACTTTGCATGTCTTTGATGTGTGGTTTCCAGCTCAATTTGCTATCAATAGTTATTCCTAAAAATGCATTTCGAATGCTTTTTGAAAATGCATATAACAAAAAACTACATTAGTGTTACTCGAAAAGTTAAAGAAGGGGCACTGTAGAGGACTGAAAATGCAGAACACAAATACAGAAGTAGAGTTGAAACTTGATTATTACATATACTATATAAAAAGCATTTACTTCTCTGTGTCTAACATGAAATCTAATTAAACCTTTCTTGTTTTAGGTCAGTTAGAACTTCCAAAATTATTTCTATTTGCCAGAATAATGAGGGTCAGTTTCTAACTTCACCTACGTTTCCTTATTTTGTAAAATTGCTTTTAAACTGCATGACTTTTGTTCATCCTTTCATAAGCTTCTCACAACAGCTGCTGGAATTTAGTCCCATTGCTCTGGACAGAACTGGTGTAACTGAGTCAGGTTTGTAAGCCACCTTGCTTACACACACCCTTTTAGATCTGCCTACAAATCTTCTATGAGACTAAGATCAGGGCTTAGTGATGGCCACTCCAGACCACTGACTTTGTTGTTCTTAAGTGGCTTTGTAACTAATTTATCATCACACACACCATGTTTGGAGGAATAATTGTTCTGCACATCAGTCCAACAACACCATGCCAAACGTTTGCTGGTAGTAGCATCATGGTGTGAGCTTTCTTAGAGCACATGGTAGTGGCTGGGTTCATTTTAAGGAAAGATGAATGGGGAAATGTACCATGATGTTCTTGATCAGAATCTGATGCTAAAACGTGTGGATTTCCAAGCACAACAACTGTCCCAAACACACAGTTGAGGAAACTCTTAGTTGGTTTCGGAGAAAAGAAAGTAAAACTGCCTTAATTGTCCAGTCAGTCACATGACTTGGATCCAACTGAACAGTTATCAAAAGTTACTGAAGAATGGATCAAAATCACACCTAAGCGACACATGTGACTAGTTTCTCCAAGCTGTCGTTAACAAAAAAGGTTTTTCTACAAAGTATTGCGTACATTTCTGGAAGTGTGTTCAATACTTCCTCCCTGTTTTTTACTCATGATTTCATTTGTGGACTAATTAGCTTGTGGACTTTTTGAGTTGTTGCCAACATCTGGTGTGAATTTTGTGTCAGTGGCACCAGTAGCAATATTTAAACTGAGAAAAATGTCGATGTGTTCAAAGCCTATTTACCCTCTTTAGTTTTACTTTTTTAAGTTTACTTGTAAATTTTATATTTGATCAGACTGTTTTGATTGGTTTTCAGTGATAATGCTGTAAGGCTTTGTCATTGAAAGTTGATTAAAGCTATCTTGCTGTTGCTTCCAATATGCTTTCAGAGATTCTTTCAGATCAGATGCTACACTCTAATATTATTTTAGCAATAAACCTTGTAATAATTTCAAACCATTAATAAATCTTACTGTGTCATGACCCATAGATGTTTGGGCTTTGGTTTTTATTAGTGTTTATATTCTGATCATTTCTGCATTGTTTATTATTGTTGTTAAACTCTTTCGCCGTCTTCCATTCACTAGTTCGTGTTGAGTTTCTTACTTGTTTCTTATGTTACGTTCTCTGTGCCTTTTGGTTTAGACTCTTATTTTAGAGTTAAGATTTTCCCTGTTTTGTTTATAGATCTGTTAAAATGGCCCTTGGTAGCTGATTGAGGCAGGAGGCTTGAAGCAGAGAAAAGATGCAAACCCACTGGGTGTTTATTCACCAACACTGAAGACATGCAGGTACGAGACCCTGATACACAAGTCACACATGGTCACAGCTACAGCCACACTCAGATTGTTAACCGGCAACCTTTTATAGCCCCTCCCATTAACAGACCTACCATGACAGGTGAAACAAACATATATTCTAATATACATACCATAGCTAAACATCACTTTATTTAGCAAACATTATTACTAAACATCTCTAAAACAAGTCTGTACCTAGGCTTAAGTTTTTAACACTAAACACTAAAATGCACACAGTTAACTCCTCCCCTTCAATTTATAATGGTCTCTTCCAGAACCTTTAAAAGGTGCTCAGGCCCCTGGGGAATCTTTTAGCCCAAACACCCTACAGAGGAAGAGACAGAGGTAGGTCATTTGTTTAACAATGCACTGGAAAACAATTCATTCCAAAGATTAGTCACAATACTGGTATTTTATCCATTTGCTATGTTTGTTTACCAGGACAGGTCATCAGCAGTACCAGCTGAGAAGAAGCTGCCTAAAACACCCACAAACTAAGAATAAAATACTCCAGTCTCTTTCACAGTGTAATTTGTTCTTTCGACAATATTCAAAACACCATTTTAAGTGTACCAGCATACGTAATGAAGCTCTTCATTACAAGATCATTTTGTATTTCGTTTGGTTCTTTCTGTGGTCATTAGTCTCCTTCCCTCAGTGTCCCTGCCCAGCAGTCTCCCCCAGCTGTTCTACATGTTTGATTAGACTCACCTGGTTTCAATGTTGCTCTCCGTTCCTCCTCTAGTGTCTAATTTGTTTTATTTGTTGTCACTTATAAATGTCTTGACACCTGTACTAATTAGCAAGTTCTCCCAATGATTTTCGCTTCTTTTGTTTTCCTCTGTCGCTGTTTTGCACATGTTCTCCTGCATCTGAAGAAGCACAATGCCTAAATAAATAAAATAGGGTTCTTCCATTTGATCCTTGGTCATTCCTCTAAGGCTGCAGAGCCTTTTAGGTATTTCATCTAAATGTTCTTGAACAGCCTCCTTTGTTTACTTTAACAAGCCAAAACTTGCGTTTAGATTTAAACACAATGAAAGTAAAAACACAAGTAAGTTCAAGTATTTTGTTAGTCATTTTATTAATATTTTAATTAATACTGAAAGAATAAGTATTGTAACCGTTCCGCTGTGGTTACTCAAGTCCTTTTATTCCAGGCAAAACGTTTCCATTTACCCTTTAAATTATAAATGATATACTACAACTCCGTAATTAAATTAGAGATTTTTTGTGTGGAAAAGCAGACAAACCACAACAATCCCGAGCCCAATCCTTATATACTTGGCTCTGCCTTGTGTCAGAAGGCAGAGCACATTGTTATCAGTAAATGTATGTGTTGGCCTCCAGCGGCCTTAGCTGAATAGAGCATTGTGGTCAGTGGGTGTAAATAAACCTAATCTTGTGTGCATGCAGCAGCAAAAACTTCTGAGGCATTTAATAAGCAAGTTACATATTTTCTTTCCTTTGTTCCTGTAAGGAGACATAGGTAACTTTAAGAAAAGTACAAAAGAACAGTATAATTTAAAGAAAAGTTTATTGTTTTTGCAATAATATTGCCCTAAGCTATCCCTTCCTTTCAATCTCACCCAGCTATTAGAACAGTCAGGACAAGAAAAGTAATTTTATCATATTTTAAACTAGAAATCATGCAGGTACTGTGACATTAGAAGAGAAGATCAGTTTTGTACATCATTTTGATATATTACAGTTATGTTGCAGATATCTGACACGATATTTGCTAGCCTGACCCCTAACAGGTTCCAAAATGCATGGCCGAACCATTACAAAAACACCCCACCTGTGCAGACAAAAATAAAACATAAAACACATTTCAGCACTCCAAATAAAGACTGAATATTAAACTTAGATTTCTATAGATAAGCATTTTAATCTTTATTATGCTTTTGAGGTATTAAATTTGACCATTTTCTGACTCTTTGCACTTAGTAACACATTATTGGAGTTCACACTGATGAAATGTTCTTCCTGTTATCATTTGCATTTTCCTACATGTCTGTGAGGGTTATGTCTTCCATGACACCAGCTGAACTCCTGTAAGATGACTTTTGCTCTGTTGTTAGGTTTTACTTACTGTAATAAAGATTTAGATTACCCCTTTAAAACCTGACACAAGAATTTATAGTAAGAAAATACAATGTTTTACGGAAATGAATGTTTCTGGTGCCTAAAAAATAGTAAGCAGTATTTTTTTAAATGTCACTCCTGTACCATAATTGATTCATTAGGAATTTATGGGTATGTATTTCCACTACCAGTCAAAACTTTGGACACACCTTTGTCATTCAATTACTTTTCCTGGTTGTTATTACTTTTTGCATTGTAGATACACATTGAAGACATCAAAACTATGAATCAAAAATAAAGAACTACTGTCCGAGCTACCGCACGCTGTTGGCGGACAGACGTCTCGGAGCTCCTCCGGTCTTTGGTCCCCAGAGCAATCACACAGTCTATCTAAAGACTCTTAAATGAACAACTCTCAAACAGTTTCTAACTTTTAGCTCCTTTAATCTAAATTTAGGCAGAGGAATGATTACAGAGATCAGCGCTGAGGCTCCTGTCTCGGGCCGTTGCCGTCTGTGTAAGCATGACGAAGAGCCCCGAAAGAAGGTCACATACAGTTTTTATATCTGGCACTCCAATGCAATGGATCTGCCCTCCCTCAGTGATTATCAGTAGACTATGTGTCATCATTGTGTTGTCTATCTGTTAGATTGTGTAAAATGACATGACATTTTTGGACTCAGTTTGTGGTTTTGTGTTTTTACTTTTGTTTAATTGTTTCTAGTTTGGTTTTGGGCTTCATGTTTATTGTTTCCTTTTCATCCCTCTACCATCTCCCAGTGTGTATTGTATTCCTATAACTCTTAGTTCCTTTTGTTGTTGCTTTCTTATTATCTTTTGTAGTATTATTATTCTTCTTATTATTATTATTATTCCTTGGATTCTTATTTAGTAGCTCTGTGTTTATTTAGGGTTAGGTATTCTTGTTCCAGCTTTGGTTATTGTTTACGTTTGGTTTGTCTATTTTGTAATTTAGATTCTTCTTGTGGGCTCTTTGTTTATTCTTAGGTTGTGGTTATTGTTTCTATGTTTCCCTGTAGTTTCTCTGTTTACTTAGTTCATAGTTATTCTAGTTCCTTATTCCTCCTCTGATTTATTATCTTGCTTGGTTTGTGTTTTCCGTTTATTGTTTATTAGTCCTTCACTCTTCCTCAGCCTTTGTATTTGTTTCACCTGTTCCTTCTGCTTCCCTGCCTCCTTGTCGCACCTGTTCCCTGTTCTGTTGATACCTGCCTTTGTTATCTCACAGTATACTACTTGGTTTGGTGTCTTTGTTCGTTGCTGGTTCCTTGTGTTCATCACGCCTCGTCCTCGTCTATGACTATGCTTTGTTTTCTCGTTACCTTGCCTTGGAAATCTTACAGTAAGTTTCGTAAGCCTTGTACCTGGACTCTGGTTCGTTCGAGCAGTGTTTTTGGTACGTTTTCTGACTTTATAAATAAACCTTGGATTTACAAAGATGATCCTGCCGAGCTCTTGTCTGCATTTTGGTCCGATCCTAAACCACACCGTGACAGATTATTATTATTTCTTTTTGTTTTCTCTGAAGTCTAAAGGTTAGTCCGACAAACATTTGAGACAAACATTGAAACAGAAATTTAGACGAACACTTAAGACACACAACGCATGCCGGCTTCGGCCTCCCCTCTTAAGGAAGTTTGGGCGGCCAAATCTTTTACCAACAAATTATTCAACCAGAACCCTATGGCAGAATGACAGGTTCTATTTGGTTCTGTTCCCATCCCAAAGAGAATTTAAATCCATTTTCACCTCAAGAAAATTCATAAGAAATTTAAGTTTTCACCCTCTGAAACTAAAACCCAGAAAATTGTTCCAACTTGCGAGCATCTGAACACATATAGGGAAAACCAACATTAGAGAAAAACAAATGAAAAACAAAACTTGGTGCAATCTAAAATGTTCATTAGCTGTCCGAACACAACTATGAATCAAAACCCAAACCAAATAATGAGCTCACAGAAACTAAAACATACGATTCGATCCATGAACCTTTCCTGTCACACTCTTCTCAACCACACCTTTTCAACCCTCAAACACAATCTTTGGATTCCTATTGTTCCTGAACCCCAGAGATCTCATGTTCTAAGTAATAATGTGCCAATGGACCCATTTGTCCCGGCCACCTTTTCAGGCCTTCTTCACCTAGGAGAAAAATATATGTTTAGGGTTATCACTCACATCATCAGGCAATATAGTGGGACGACTCTTCATCAACCTTTCCAGAGCAAATCATGAGTATTGTGACCGACAATGCTTGAAAACAGTTTGATCATACAGCCATTCCAGTACAACAAATTAACACGAACAAGAAATCACAAACTTGGGTAGTGAAATCAGCATTTGTCTTTCTTTCGCCGTCTTCATTTAACAACACATAATCATATTTGTACATTGTTATTTCCATTATTATTATATACAAAGAAGACAAAAACAAACGATATTACAGTCTTGCTGTGTACCAGCTTATTAAGGAGTAAAAGAAGATAAAAAGCAAATAGATTAGTTATAAACAGAATCATTTCGTTTAGAAAAAGGAAAGGATAGCCTACCTGTTAGCACCTGGTGGTCTGACACAAAAACTATACTTGGCCTCTCATCATCCTTTTGCAGCATCAAGTAGTGAACGTTGAAAATTAATTTGTACTTTGCCTACTACAATGAACCTATTTATGCATAAATCCCGCCAGGGATTTTATTGTTTTTAATTCCATCAATTAAATCAACTCTATCATTTAATGCACCTACCACTTTTGGTGAAAAACAAATAAAGTTATATTTATTTAAAGTTTTAAATATAGGACATTCATTTTAATCTTGTCAGAAGGCAATGGTAGATTTATTCTGTTCAAATTATATAAAGTTAATAGAATTTTTTCCTCCTGCTGTAAGTCTAAAATGAGTGAAAGTTTTTCTAAGTTTAATCACTGCAATTATATGTTGTAAAGTTTTCAAAAAATCATCTTTTGGAGTCAGATAAAATCTGAGTCTAACTGTTCGAGCTAAAATCCTACATTTAATATTGTTTGAAACCCTGTTGCCTTAAAATTGTCACATTATTGTTCTGAGAATGTTTTTCTCTTCCAGCTCGTAAAAGAGTTTTCCACAACTGGTGCTGCCAATCTAGACCACGCTGATGTTATTTATGGTCATGCCACAGAAACTAATCTTCCTCCCCTCAAACTTTGAAATACTGCGTATTTAGGAATACTTAATCCAATTTAATTCACAATATGGCCTGAAAATATACTGATCAGTTATCTTTTTGTGTTTTACACAAAGAATTAGGAAAAATTTGACATTTTGCATTTGAGTTTAAAGCTTCATCAGCTTGAATACTTTGCCTCAGTTACTTAGCTGTATCACTGCTATTCATATTTACTTTATTGTAAAACATCTTTCTCTTGCTTTCAGTAAGAACAAAGGTTCATTTATACTGGACTTAATCCTCACAGAGATATGCGCATGAACTCTGCATCTGTATGTGTTGTCTTATTTTGTGTCTTGATGCGTATTTGCCATGTAGTTGCTAAGCTGGTGGTTCAATTCAGTTTCAATTCAGTTTATTTATATAGCGCCAATTCACAACACATGTCGTCTCAAGGCACTTTACAAAACTCAGGTACATACATTCCAATTAATCTTAATCATTGAACACTGCAGTCAGATTCTGTTATTTATTCAAATTGGATAAAAAGTTTTTCTATCTAAGGAAACCCAGCAGATTGCATCCAGTCAGTGACTTGCAGCATTCCCTCCTCCCGGATGAGCATGTAGAGACAGTGGACAGTCACTGGCGTTGACTTTGCTGCAATCCCTCATACTGAGCATGCATGTAGCAACAGTGGAGAGGAAAAACTCCCTTTTAACAGGAAGAAACCTCCAGCAGAACCAGGCTCAGTGTGAGCGGCCATCTGCCACGACCGACTGGGGGTTAGAGAGAACAGAGCAGAGACACAAAGAGAACAAAGAAGCACTGATCCAGGAGTACTTTCTATGGGAAGGAAAAGGTAAATGTTAATGGATGTAGCTCCGTTAGTCGTTTCACCTAGAAAGAAGGAACATATAAACTTTGAGCCAGTTTTCCAGGTTAGAGTCTGAAAGAGAGCACATAGAGTTAGTCACAGTAGAAGCTCAGTCAGTAGCCATGTCTAGGAGAGAGAAAGGGTTAAACACTGAAAGACAGGGCCATGTGGATCATCGTTAGAGGGTGAGCATTAAGTTGTTGCCAGCAGAAGCTTGGACGATGCCCCTCTCCAGAGAGGTGTCACAGGTAGACACAGTCAGGCCAGGTGTAGCTTCTAGGAAGAGAAAAGAGAGAGAACAAAGTTAAAAGCTGAAATAACAGCAAATAATGCAAAATTGGAGAGTAGTGTGAAAATGTAGCGAAGAGGGTGTCCTCCAGCAGCCTAAGCCTATAGCAGCATAACTACAGAGATAGCTCAGGATAACCTAAGCCACTCTAACTATAAGCTTTATCAAAAAGGAAAGTTTTAAGCCTAGCCATAAACGTAGACAGGGTGTCCGCCTCACGGACTAAAACTGGGAGCTGGTTCCACAGGAGAGGAGCCTGATAACTAAAGGATCTGCCTCCCATTCTACTTCTAGAGACTCTAGGAACCACCAGTAAACCTGCAGTCTAAGAACGAAGTGCTCTGTTAGGAACGTATGGAACAATCAGATCTCTGATGTATGACGGAGATAAATCATTAAGGGCTTTATATGTGAGGAGGAGAATTTTAAATTCTATTCTGGATTTAACAGGGAGCCAATGAAGGGAAGCTAAAGTAGGGGAAATATGATCTCTCGTTTTAATTTTCATCAGAACTCTTGCTGCAGCATTTTGAATCAGCTGAAGGCTTTTAACTGCATTTTGTGGACATCCTGATAGTAAAGAATTACAATAGTCCAGCCTTGAAGTAACAAATGCATTTTTCAGCATCAATCCTGGATAGGATATTTCTAATTTTGGCAATGTTCCGGAGATGAAAAAAGGAAATCCTAGAAACCTGTTTAATATGGGATTTAAATGACATGTCCTGGTCAAAAATAACACCGAGGTTTTTACTTTATTATCGGAGGTCAATTTAATGCCATCCAGGTTAAGTGATTGACTAAGCATTTTTTTTTTAAAGAATCCGGTCCAAAGACGACAACTTCTGTTTTGTCTGAATTTAGAAGCAGAAAATTTAAAGTCATCCAAGTTTTTATATCTTCAAGACATGCTTGGAGTCTATCTAACTGGTTGGGCTCATCAGGATTTATGGATAAGTAAAGCTTAGTGTCATCAGCGTAACAGTGAAAATTTATTCTATGCTGCCTGATAATTTTACCTATTGGAAGCATATATATAGTAAAGAGAATTGGCCCAAGTACTGAACCCTGTGGTACTCCACAATTAACCCTGGAGTTTTAAGATGATTTATCATTTACATGAACAAACTGGAATCTGTCAGACAAATAAGATTTAAACTAGCCTAGCGCTGTTCCCCTGATCCCTACAGCATATTCCAGCCTTTCTAAGAGAATATTATGATCGACTGTATCAAATGCAGCACTGAGATCTAACAGAACCAGTACAGACACAAGTCCATTATCTGAGGCAATAAGAATACCATTAGTGACTTTCAGCAGAGCTGGTTGTGAGAGTGTGTGACTGTGTGTTCGTGAGAGTGTGTGTTTGTGTGCGTGTGTCCAAGATATTAATAAGACCTGTCACTACTGTTATGGTGTCATGGTAGTTAGGCTTAAATAAAGTCAAAATCAGGTCGAAGGACATTGGATCTTCCCTACAACTGTTTCTGTTTGCCCATGATAAAGCTGCTCTGGTTCCATAACAATTTTTGTGGTATTTATCAGCAAGATTATAACGGCTCTGAATGTTTTATTCTAATCTAGCTTTATTTAGATGTCTCTATATTTTTCTAATGCAGTAAGTCCTTACTATATTTAAGAATGGGGTCACTAGTTTTTATTAGCTGCTATTATTTTAATAATGCTTGGTTTAGTTTAGGTTTCATTAGTTCTAGTGCTTGTTTTGATGTCTTTCCATACCTCAATTGGTCTCTTTTTATATGAAGGATTCAAGAAGGGTCGGGGTATTTATTCAGTGTTCATTAAATTGCGAATGTAAGTATCTCAACTGTAGATCAGTTTAGAAGGCTTGAATGAAGGGTATATTATGTCTTATAATTTTAGTTTGTCTTACAAAATTTTATAAACACAGTTCTTCCCTTTTAATTACACTTTGTATTTATTTCAAGTAACTAGAGTTTGTTTCAGTTAACTCAAGTTTTCTTCATTTCAGTCCACTCCAGTAATTCTATTAAGGTGAATTTCTTCTGGTGTTAAATTTGAGTCTAATTTGATCATTCTGAACCTGACTGGAAAAAGTCAAACCATCTGTTAAAATCATGTTTTGAGGGTAGAGATTGTCCCTTTCTTGTGTTATCATAAAGAACTGACCAAATATTATTATGGTACTGTTGAGTATCAGACCTGCTCTTGTGGTCTCTAATTATTATTGTGATTTTAGAAAACAATTTTAATTAAATGTGTCCTACCACATATACCCTATTTTTTACATAACATGAAACAGACATTCATTTCACAAAAACAGACAGACAAAATGGACAGACATTGGCCGCATAAAAGATCGATTAGCCTGTAAAAACAGCATTTTAGAGTGGAACCACTTTGTGTCATTTAATGGTTAAAAATTATTTCTTACCCTTTTCTGGTGAGTCAATAATTATTTCGGGACCCAAACAAGCTCCATCAAACTGTTGTTTTAACTTGTTAAACCATCTTTTTGGGTGAAACTTGCTAATATATTTCTCCTCCCTGTCTCCAAGCATTGCGTCTACAGAACAAGCAAGGAGCTCATTTTCTAGCGATGTCTCAGTCATTCTCTCACTTCACACACACTTTCACACACTCTGGCCAACCAGGCGGTACAGCACCGTTTCCTGGTCCAAATGAGAGCTTCTTTTGTTATCTCTCAGACACCAAATCTTATTCGCAGTAGACATTGTTCAGTTAGCTAGGGACTGTTAGCTTAACATGTAGCAGTCAAAGTCCGTCAGTGTAATGTGTCCCCCGTCACTTCCGTCAGCTCACTGTTATCGACTCACAGACATTCACACTGGCCAGTTGATGTTACATCTTTTATATTCAATTCAATTCAATTCAGTTTATTTATATAGCGCCAATTCACAACACATGTCGTCTCAAGGCACTTCACAAAAGTCAGGTACATACTTTCCATTAAATCTTAATCATTGAACAGTGCAGCCAGATTCTGTTATTTATTCAAATTGGAAAAATTTTTTCATCTAAGGAAGGAAAACCAGCAGGTTGCATCCAGTCAGTGACTTGCAGCATTCACTCCTCCCGATGAACATGTAGAGACAGTGGACAGTCACTGGCGTTGACTTTGCAGCAATCCCTCATACTGAGCCTGCATGTAGCGACAGTGAAAAAAAAACTCCCTTTTAACAGGAAGAAACCTCCAGCAGAACCAGGCTCAGTGTGAGCGGCCCTCTGCCACGACCGACTGGGGGTTAGAGAGAACAGAGCAGAGACACAAAGAGAACAAAGAAGCACTGATCCGGGAGTACTTTCTATGGGAAGGAAAGGTAAATTTTATGGATGTAGCTCCTTTAGTCGTTTCACCTAGAAAGAAGGAACAGATAAACTCTGAGCCAGTTTTCAAGTTTAGAGTCTGAAAGAGAGCACATAGAGTTAGTCACAGTAGAAGCTCAGTCAGTAGCTATGTCTAGGGGGAGAAAGGTTTAAACACTGAAAAAAGGCCATGTGGATCATCGGTAGAGGGTGACTTTTAAGTTTTTCCCAGCAGAAGCTTGGAGGATCCCCCCTTCCCCAAAAGGGTTTTAAAAGGGTTAGACACAGAGTCAGGCCAGGTGTAGCTTCTAGGAAGAGAAAGAGAGAACAAAGTTAAAAAGCTGAAATAACAAAAATAAAAAAATTGAAGAGTAGCGTGGAAAAAGTAGCGAAGAGGGTGAAAGTGGTCATTATGTCCTCCAGCAGCCTAAGCCTATAGCAGCATAACTACAGAGATAGCTCGGGAAAAACCTAAGCCACTCTAACTATAAGTTTTATCAAAAAGGAAAGTTTTAAGCCTAGCCTTAAAAGTAATTTTTGTCCATCTAGAGCCCACTGATGGCCATTTTTATGAAAAAACCCAAACGATTTGGGATACCTCTCTCTGTCAGATTGACCAAAAACCATTGGAAAAAAGGGGGCCCATACAGGTAGCAGAAAATTTGGGGTGTGGTTTTGCACCTCAACCGTAACTGAGCCCGTTTTTTTAGGCTAAACCTGACCCCCCCCTTACTCCATCCAAAAAAGGGAGAAGAAGACGGAGCTAAAATAAGGAAGATAGCTCAGGATAACCTAAGCCACTCTAACCAAAAAGCTTTTAAAAAAGGAAAGTTTTAAGCCTAGCCTTAAAAGTAGACAGGGGTGTCCGCCTCACGGACTAAAACTGGGAGCTGGTTCCACTGGAGAGGAGCCTGATAACTCCCATTTGTCTGACAGATTCCAATTTGTTCATGTACCACAGGGTTAAGTACTAAAGGATCTGCCTCCCATTCTACTTCTAGAGACTCTAGGAACCACCAGTAAACCTGCAGTCTGAGAACGAAGTGCTCTGTTAGGAACGTATGGAACAATCAGATCTCTGATGTATGATGGAGCTAAATCATTAGGGGTTTTATTTGTGAGGAAAATTTTTAAATTCTATTCTGGATTTAACAGGGAGTCAATGAAGGGGAACTAAAGTGGGGAAAAATATGATCTCTTTTTTTTTAATTTTTTCATAAAGGGGCATTTTTTGTCGTTTAAAGGTTTTTAAAAACTGCATTTTTTGGACATCCTGATAGTAAAAAATTACAATGCCCCAGCCTTGAAAGAACAAATGCATGGCTAGTTTTTCAGCGTCACTCCTGGGCCAGGATATTTTTATTTTTGGGCATGTTCCGGGAGATGAAAAAGGAAATCCTAGAAACCTTTTTATATGGGATTTAAATGACATGTCCGGGGTCAAAAAAAAAACCCAAGGTTTTTTACTTTTATTATCGGAGTCAATTTTAATGCCATCCAGGTTTTAAGTGATTGCCTAAGCAGTTTTCTTTTTTAAAAGGACTCCGGTCCCAAAATGACAACTTCTGTCTTGTCTGAATTTTAGAAGCAGAAAATTTAAAGTCATCCAAGTTTTTTATATCTTCAAGACATGCTTGTAGTCTATCTAACTGGGTTGGGCTCATCAGGATTTATGGATAAGTAAAGCTGAGTGTCATCAGTTAAACAGTGAAATTTTTTTCTATGCTGCCTAATAATTTTACCTATTGGAAGCATATATATGGTAAAGAGAATTGGCCCCAAGTACTGAAACCGGGGGGGTCTCCACAATTAACCCGGGGTTTTTAAAGATGATTTATCATTTACATGACCAAACTGGAATCTGTCAGACAAAATAAGATTTAAAAAACCCCCCCAGCCTGGCGCTGTTCCCCTGATCCCTACAGCATATTCCAGCCTTTTCTAAGAGAATATTATGATCGACTGTATCAAATGCAGCACTGAGATCTAACAGAACCAGTACAGACACAAGTCCATTATCTGAGGCAATAAGAATATCATTAGTGACTTTCAGCAGAGCTTTTTCAGTGCTATGTTAGCTCTGTAACCTGACTGAAACTCTTCCCCAAAAACGGTCATTGCCGGGTGAAATGCTCACACATTTGATTAGCAACTATTTTCTCAAAAATTTTAGAATGGAAAAATTGGATATCGGTCTGTAATTTTTTAAGTCATCTCGATCAAGCGAAGGTTTTCTTAAGCAAAGGGTTTTAATTACAGCTACCTTAAAAAGCTTGTGGTACAATCCCATTTACTAAAGATAAATTAATCATATCTAAAATGGGGCTGATAATCAAGGGGAAACATTTCCTTAAATAATTTGGGTTTGGGGATTGGGTCTAACATACAAATTAAAGGGTTTGATGAAGCTAATATTTCTGATGACTCAGGAAAGCTCCACAGGATCAAAAACAGTCCAAAACACAACCCGGGTTCTAAAACAGTTACTTCCAATGTTGTCTCACTTGTTAACGATGAGGTTAATCATCTTGGGGAGTATGTCAAAGATTTTTTTTTCTTAATAGAATAAATTTTTTTTTGGGAAGAATCCCCTTAAAGTCATGACTGCTGAGAGCTAAGGGAATGGATGGCTCAAAGCTATGACTCTGTTAAAGTTTAGCAACTGTATTAAAAAGGGGAAAAAAACCTAGGATTATTCTTGTTCTCTTCTATTAAAGGATGAGAAATAAGCTGTTCTAGCTTGGTGAAGTGTCTTTTTAATACAAACAGTAGGCTTTTTTTCCAGATTAAAAGTAGAAAATCCTCTAGGTGTGTAGAGCGCCATTTTCGCTCCATTTTCTAACATTGTGCTTTAAAGTACGCAGCTCTGAATCAAACGGGGGCCTGCCCTATTATATATTAAAAAATTTTATATATCCAATATATTATAATAAATTTTTTATATATAATTTTATAATTTTTTTTAAAAAAAATTTCTTCACAGCTGATTACTTACAAGGAAGACTCGGCAGTATCTTTCGGACTTCTTTAACGAGCTCCAGGACCGTACAAACCTTACCCGAGTTCGCGCATCTGTATCCCTTTCAAAGAAGTGGGCAGCTTTAAGATCTTTTAAGATCAGGGAGGCCGTTTAAACCCATACGCTTCCCCCTTGGTAGTATCTTTTTGACCCTTCTTATGGAGTGGTCGGGGGACCCCTACAAACCTTAACCGAGTATTTTGCGTGCCTTATTTAGGGAGGTCGCTTTTATATTGTGTGCGATGGAAACCGATCTTCCCTTGCATTCAATAAAGGAACTCACCTTTAACAGACCTACTTCCCTTAGACTCTAGCTTCTTTCAGAAGATTGTACCGTTCTTCTCGGACTGTTCCCCATTAGATTCGCACCCCTTATCTACACGCTTTTGGGGTTTAACGCGTTCGCAACAATTATTCTGAACAATTTTCTCTGCCTCCAAAGAATTTTTAAAAAAAAAACAGCTCACTCAGAACTAACAAAACAGCCAGAGTGTTTTTTACAGGGAAAACCACTGGAGAGTTTTTAATAGGGAATCTTCCCCTACCTTTTTGGGTTTTGCGGCCCACTGCTTTGATTTTTTGTTCTTCCGTGGCAACCCTATCCAAAAGGGGTTTATTTCGCTTCCGGGGGGGCGAGCGGGAACACCAATTTGTGCCGAACTACCACTGGGAACTACCGCACCCAGTGATTATCAGTTGACTATGCGTCACCATTGTGGTGTCTATCCGGTAGGTTGTGTTGTAGCGGGTGTAAAAAAAATTTCTTCACAGCTGATTACTTACAAGGAAGACTCGGCAGTATCTTTCGGACTTCTTTAACGAGCTCCAGGACCGTACAAACCTTACCCGAGTTCGCGCATCTGTATCCCTTTCAAAGAAGTGGGCAGCTTTAAGATCTTTTAAGATCAGGGAGGCCGTTTAAACCCATACGCTTCCCCTTGGTAGTATCTTTTGACCCTTCTTATGGAGTGGTCGGGACCCTACAAACCATAACCGAGTATTTGCGTGCCTTATTTAGGGAGGTCGCTTTTATATTGTGTGCGATGGAAACCGATCTTCCCTTGCATTCAATAAAGGAACTCACCTTTAACAGACCTACTTCCCTTAGACTCTAGCTTCTTTTAGAAGATTGTACCGTTCTTCTCGGACTGTCACCATTAGATTCGCACCGCTTATCTACACGCTTTTGGGTTTAACGCGTTCGCAACAATTATTCTGAACAATTTCTCTGCCTCCAAGAATTACAAAAACAGCTCACTCAGAACTAACAACACAGCCAGAGTGTTTTTACAGGAAAACCACTGGAGAGTTTTAATAGGAATCTTCCTACCTTTTGGTTTGCGGCCACTGCTTTGATGTTTTGTTCTTCCGTGGCAACCCTATCCAAAAGTGGTTTTCGCTTCCGGGGCGCGAGCGGGAACACCAATTTGTCCGAACTACCACTGGGAACTACCGCACCCAGTGATTATCAGTTGACTATGCGTCACCATTGTGGTGTCTATCCGGTAGGTTGTGTTGTAGCGGGTGCCCATCCTTAATCTAAGTGTGCTGTGGATTTCTGATCAAACCAGTTATACCAGGTGCCCCACTATCAAACCCAGTGCTCCAGCCTCAGGTCGTTCATGACAAACCTTGAGCCATTTATTCTTGTACTGTGTGTTTATGAGCATTCTTATCCTATTCTAACAAAAGGGAAACATTAGAACTTAAACTTATACTTATATGTAATTAAAATAAAGATAAACCATTGAATTAGGTGTGTCCAACCTTTTGACTGGGTAGTCTATATGTGTCAACCAAAGGATAATGCAATTTTTATGTAGCACCCTTACTACTAGGTAGGGATATGTAGGCTACTGAACCAATTCTAGATTTGCTGGTGGTGAAGAAAAGGTAATAAGAACCAGGATCAGAACATTTTCAATGTAACCCGGCAGTTTAATTAGTACAAAAGACAAGACAAACAGTTAACAAATAATTTTAAGCTAATTTTAACGCTAATTTGCATATGGTACCTTCAGAACTCTCCTTTTGTTATATTTCTCCTTATTCTGTATTAAGGATTGAAATAAAAGGACTCGTACTCATCGTCTTCCGCTTTATCCGCGACCGGGTCGAGGGGGCACCAGACTCAGCAGAGACGCCCAGACGTCCCTCTCTCCAGACATCTCCTCCAGCTCCTCCGGGGGGAGCCCAAGGCGTTCCCAGGCCAGCCAAGAGACATAGTACCTCCAGCGTGTCCTGGGCCGTCCCCTGGGCCTCCTTCCGGTGGGATGTGCCTGGAACACCTCCCAAGGAAGGCGTCCAGGAGGCATCCAATATAGATGCCCGAGCCACCTCAACTGGGTCCTCTCAATGTGGAGGAGCAGCGGCTCTACTCCGAGCCCCTCCCGGATGGCCGAGCTCCTCACCCTATCTCTAAGGGAGTGCCCGGCCACCCTACGGAGGAGGCTCATTTCAGCCGCTTGTATCATGACCCAAAGTTCATGGCCATAGGTGAGGGTAGGAACGCAGACCTTCACCACAACGAACTGGCACAGTGCCCCCATTACTACGGCAGCCGCACCGATCCGTCTGTCGATCTCCCGCTCCATTCTTCCCTCACTCGTGAACAAGACCCCGAGATACTTGAACTCCTCCACTTGAGGCAGGAACTCCCCTCCAACCTGAAGAGGGCAAGCCACCCTTTTACAACTGAAATAAAAGAGTTTATATAAAATGTATTCCTGGCCTAATTTTTATTTCTATTCTAAAAAATGTAAGATGTTGGCTGCTTCTTCATCGAAGCCGCTTATGTCTACCACCAAACTGGGCAGGTTTCCACATCAAATAAAGACAAAATGCAAAAAAATAAATAAAATACAAACAGTCGTTCAATGTTGAAAATAAATCGTAAATTATTTATAATAACTGTTTCTCGCTCTGTCAGCTACAACAGTGCTTGCATGGAGCTTAATTACCTCATTACAAACACACCAAAATTAGGTCATTTATGAAAGAAAACTTACCAAAACTCGTCCTATTAAGGGTTTTAGTCTTTCCAATTCACACCCCTCCACCAGTAAGAAAAGGATTAAAGGTCCTGTGGAAAACTTTTAATAATCCTCCAATATTGACGTGCTAGCAGCTACTCTGTAGCGAGACGCTGCCAAAGCAGAACTTCGTGGGTGAGGTAGGGGCGTTCTGGAAAAACTTTATTGCTTTTAAATAGAAAATAACACCCCATGAACCATTTACGAGGGCATCCACACATAACTATCTTAATGTAGTTTTTTTTTTTTTACTTTTCTACTAATGTTAAATGACTAATTTTTATCAACTGTCTATGTATTGCTAAACTATCAAGATTTTCTAACTTTTTGACTAGAGTTACATCTGCATTAAAAACCACATGGAAGAAACCCATTAATGCCCTGCTGATCAGGATGATGATGTCTGAAAACAAGCAATTCAGATCCAAACGTCAGTCAGTCATCTTCTTTACCGCTGGTGCCTATCTCCAGCAGTCTATGGGCGGGAGGTAGGGTACACCCTGGACAGGTCGCCAGTCCATCGCAGGGCAACACACAAACAACCAAGCACACACTCATTCACACACCTAAGGGCAATTTAAAGAGAAACCAATTAAGCTAACAGGCATGTCTTTGGACTGTGGGAGGAAGCCGGAGTACCCGGTGAGAACCCATGCATGCACGGGGAGAACGTGCAAACTCCATGCAGAAAGACCCCCGGCAGGGAGTCGAACCCAGGCCCCTACTTAAAAGTGTATTTTGTTTATATTCTCTCTATCTTTTATCTCTAGGCCAGGTCTAAAAAAAAAACAACTATCCACCTAATCAATTAAAGACGAGTTGTACCTGTCTCACTGTTACCCCTTCTGCTCAGTTTTGTTTCTGGAAAAACTTTAGCCCTAACTAAAAAAACACTTTGCCATTTAAATCTTCAGTATGTCTCTTTTATAACAAAATTAAGTTCACTCCTTCTTCTCATTCAATAAGTAGACAGTTTTTCCCTTGCACCTGTCACTCTGCAGGATTCAGATTTCTTTTATTTCTGGCCCTGTGAACTAAAATATTCTTTTCTTAATTTGTGTCACAAGTATTTAATCCTTTAAATCCTGTTAAAATGTTTGCTTGTACATTCACATATTTGTTCTTATTTCTTCTTTGATTTTAAAGTAATGTTAAGTGTGTTCAGAATATCTCCAACAAATAGTGAAAATTTAAAAAGAGAGATCATATTTCCCCTACTTTAGCTTCCCTTCATTGGCTCCCTGTTAAAGCCAGAATATAATTTAAAATTCTCCTCCTCACATATAAAGCCCTTAATGATTTAGCTCCATCATACATCAGAGATCTGATTGTTCCATGTGTTCCTAACAGGGCACTTCGTTCTCAGACTGCAGGTTTACTGGTGGTTCCTAGAGTCTCTAGAAGTAGAATAGGAGGCAGATCCTTTAGTTATCAGGCTCCTCTCCTGTGGAACCAGCTCCCAGTTTTAGTCCGTGAGGCGGACACCCTGTCTACTTTTAAGGCTAGGTTTAAAACTTTCCTTTTTGATAAAGCTTATAGTTAGAGTGGCTTACCTGTTGGATGGAGTAAGGGGGAGTCAGGTTTAGCCTAAACCGGCTCAGTTATGGTTGAGGTGCAAACACACCCTCCATTTCTGCTACCTGTATGACCCCTTCTCTTTTCCAATGGTTATAATCAGTCTGACAGAGAGAGGTATCCCAATCCTTGTGGTTTTTAGTATAACAATGTCCATCAGTGGGACCCTTTGTGGGGTGCCTTGAGATGACATTGTTGAAAATAAGCGGTGTTTAGCTAAATAATCTGAACTGAAACTATCTGTGTAGTTATGCTGCTATAGGCTTAGGCTGCTGGAGGACATAATGACCACTTTCACCCTCTTCGCTACATTCTCACACTACTCTCCAATTCTGCATTATTTGCTGTTATTTCAGCTTTTAACTTCTTTTTCTTTCTTTTCTCTTCCTAGAAGCTACACCTGGCCTGACTCTGTGTCTACCTGTGACACCATTCTGGAGAGGGGAATCCTCCAAGCTTCTGCTGGCAACAACTTAATGCTCACCCTCTACCGATGATCCACATGGCCCTGTCTTTTAGTGTTTAACCCTTTCTCTCTCCTAGACATGGCGATTGACTGAGCTTTACAGTAACTAATTATATGTGCTCTCTTTCAGACTCTAACCTGGAAAACTGGCTCAGAGTTTATCTGTTCTTTCTTTCTAGGTGAAACGACTAAAGGAGCTACATCCATGAACATTTACCTTTTCCTTCCCATAGAAAGTACTCCTGGATCAGTGCTTCTTTGTTCTCTTTGTGTCTCTGCTCTGTTCTCTCTAACCCCCAGTCGGTCGTGGCAGATGGCCGCTCACACTGAGCCTGGTTCTGCTGGAGGTTTCTTCCTGTTAAAAGGGAGTTTTTCCTCTCCACTGTTGCTACATGCATGCTCAGTATGAGGGATTGCAGCAAAGTCAACGCCAGTGACTGTCCACTGTCTCTACATGCTCATCCGGGAGGAGGGAATGCTGCAAGTCACTGACTGGATGCAATCTGCTGGGTTTCCTTAGACAGAACAACTTTTTATCCAATTTGAATAAATAATTAACTCTGACTGCACTCTTCAATGGTTAGGATTAATTGGAATGTATGTACCTGACTTTGTGAAGTGCCTTGAGACAACATGTGTTGTGAATTGGCGCTATATAAATAAAACTGAATTGAATTGAACTGAATAGTTATGCTCTAAACAGATGCAGCAAGTATGACGATTAATGGTTCTGAACCACCTGGCCTGACAGAGATTGTACATACAATGTCTTTTTTTGAATCAACTGCATCATTTTAAACAAGGTGAAGATACACAAAGACCAGCAGCAGC
Organism: Crenichthys baileyi; assembly: GCA_036173005.1. Lineage (NCBI taxonomy): Eukaryota > Metazoa > Chordata > Actinopteri > Cyprinodontiformes > Goodeidae > Crenichthys > Crenichthys baileyi. The sequence continues at coordinate 199,952 of JAHHUM010002068.1, read as the reverse complement.
AGAATATGGTCAAAAATCCTACCCAAGACTCTGGAAGCTGAATTCTTCTTATTATTTTGTTTTCAGAGACAGAAATAGGTCTTGTAATATAATAGAACTAGAAACCAGGCAGTATCAGTGATGATAAAAGACCAGTTGGGGTTCAGTAGGTTGTAACAACTTTTAATTCCCAATCCAGTATTGCTTATTGTTAAATTGTGTCTTTGAAATGATTCAGCAACAATAAAATACTTTCATATAAGTATAACTTAAAATGCAACCCTTAGCTTTGGTCTCACACCTCACACGAAGGATCATCAGCACTATTGTTCAATTTAAGGCTGTAAGCAGTAACCAAATGTGCAGATACAAACATGTACACAACCATGTTGTTTAAAGCAATAATGATTAAAATACATCTTATTTACTCTGGATGGGTCATACTTGTAGTGTTCCACTAAAGAAATATGAAAATATTTATCAAAAGACAAAACAGCTTTCGCAGAAGTTATAGAGAACGGATCATCTGTCTCACAACCATGTTAGGAATCATTTTTAACTTCCACAGTTATGTTACAAACAAATGATAAAATCTTCCCCGCAAAAGCTCCGGACACACCCAACACTGAGGTCCCAAACCATCCAAACCCAGCCGCACCTGCAGTGAAAAAGAAACATACATTTGAGCTTTCTCAGCAGTAGTACTTTATAATACATTACAGGAGAGTTCATCCTGATCTCATGTGCATGTTCTTCATGTTCTTAATTTGCTCATTTGCAAGTTGTGTATAAATACAGACAATGTTGATACAAGCTTTTTGTTACAAATAGATTATATTGATTTTACCAATAGACTGCAAGCTGGCTATCAGCCAGCTAGCTCCAAAGACTGACATAAGTTTTGCAGCAATGGAGCCTGCTACTATTCCCGCTGCACCGAAGCCAAGTGTAGCCAGAAAAGCAGGAGTCAGAACCACAACACCTCCTACGAGAACACGGCAGATGAAACATATTTTCAGTAAATTTAGCAGCTTATTCGAAAGTAAGCCGTGTAGAATCTCATACTTACCTACTGCACCTGCTGTAATGACGGCCTTACCTGTTTGTGCAACACAAAAATTTAATGAAAACACACAAAGTCATGGAAGAAAGTGCAGAGATAAATGTTAATTACATAAAGTGTAATTGTATTAAAATGAAACATATGCAGGCTCACATATTACTCACATAATTCTTCTATGGTTCCAGACTCCATATTCAGTTTTTTGTCATCTGAAGAGTGTAAGTTAAACAGTAACAACATGAGAGGGCGACTTTCTCCAGGATATTAAAGCAAACCTACAAGGTCTGTCCTGCAACAGACTAAATCTAAGCAGTAATTTCTTTATCTGACAAATCAACATAAATCACATTTATCCTTCTAGTGATTCACAGAACATATTCCACACAATAAAGATTTGTCAGATTTTAACAAGAAGCAGCATGGAGGAAAACAACCAGTTGGAACAGACCCACACAACATTTACGTCAGTTTGTTTTTGATTTTTTTGAACATCAGCAGATAAGGTGGAGAATCTTTATCAGTAATTCAAACCAGAGACACATTTTATGTGATACATTAAAATGTTTTTGTTTTTTTTTTGCTTTGCATTCATTTAATAATTTCATCACTTTTGGTCCCAGTCTCTTTTTTTCTTTGAAGACTATTAAAAATTATTTTTATCTTTAGTATAATTGTTGGTTTTTTTAGCAGAACCATGAACCATGTAGCCTATTATGCCTGAGCCACCTCCTCCCAAAGCTCCATATTAGATGTTTTAGAAAGTAAAAAACAAGATTGTGCTTTTATCAAAACAATAACTTTGAAAAAAAACTAAGAATCGTTACAGTATTTGCTATGAAATATTTGGATTACAGTTAACAAACTCAGGAATTTCAAAGTGCGTTAATTAGACCTTTAGATCTCCTTACCTGAGGCTGATCTGACTCGTTCGGCTGGAAAACTGAGGTCAAGGTTGAATTTATAGTAAAACTGACAGCAGTGGGAGGTCCAAGTAATGGGGACGTGAAACGTTGGTATGATCCACTTCTATCTGAAATCACTGTATTCCTCCATATCACTGTCTGTTAGTTTGTGTTCAATGTATCTGATCTCTTTTGTCCTGATGAAGCACTTGTTTCTCTTCAGTTTCAGGTTGTATTGCAGTGTTCGGTCCAACAGCTCTCTCAGCCTGTGATTGTGCTCCTTTTTAGAGTCTCCTCATACCATCAAGTCATCAATGATGTTAACAACACCATCCAGGTCCTCGATCATTTGTGCATTGGCTCTCTGGATCAACTCGGCCTTCGACGAAATACCGAAGTGGTAAACGCAGGAACCAGAATCCTTCATTAGCAACACAGATAAATATTTGGCGTACGCGACACAACTTCGACCACCATGAGCAATGGATATTGTTACCGTTTTATTGCTTTGTTTTTTGAGTCCAGGCAGATGCATATTTTTTTTGGTGTTACCACAGTAACCATTCTATTGACTCATTCGTTGGCTCTGTCTGCCTTGTAATGACTCCCAGGCTATAGGAACCCTTTTGGGGGAATGCACGACCGGTGTGATTGTGAAATATATTAGATGAGGCACTGACTTGGCAAACAATCAACACCATCTAACAGATAGATATAGTGTTTGAGAATGTCTTGTTGTCTTTCAACGTCAAATAGTCTAAGCCTAGTTTCAGACATGTAGCTCCTCCAACTATAGTGCTCACATCTTGAGTGATTTCAAACTCATTCTTGTGCTTTTTGCCTTTGGACTCACAGATTAGCGTTTTCTTGCCTAATTCTGCCACCTTTCGACCAAAGAAGGGAACACGTTTTGTTTTACTTGACTTCACTGTGCCGTAACTCCAAGTGCAGTGAATGTTATAATAGCCATTACATTGCGGTCTGCCCATACGTCCAGCTTACATGTCACAAGTTAATTGTTAATTAATCTCTGTCTGTCTCTGCAAACTCCATCAGTGCAACATCCTTATGCTCCAGTTTTACTGTCCCTAGGAACATGTCATATTTACTTTCAGTCTGCTCTATGTTGTGCGCTTTCCTCCCAAATTGTTTGGTCCTAAGATCTAAACATGTTAGCAAAGTGATTTCCTCTCGGCATAAGTTGCACATCTGACCAATTGCAGGGCAGTTTTGTGTCCAAATCGGTTGCAGTTCATTTGTTTATATTCTTTCCCTGGTTTAGCTGGACTTCTGATGTATTTTATCCTAACTGTTGTTAATCTGTTCGCGCCTACTTCTTCTGTAAGAGCCGTTGCTTGTTATTTCACTTGTATGACATATTCATGTCCTTTTCTAATATCAGATGTGCTTCTCTGTGTAGTCTGCCTCTGACCTGGTCATTTGTGCTGCCGTGTCAGATACCAGGGAATTGTGTAGATCTTTACACTCACAGTCCTTGGCTTTGTGTCTTAAATCGGTGAAATATGCATCAATGATCTCTGTCCGTTCCTGCGCTCTTGTGAAGAACATGTGCTGTATGTAAGTTAGGTTTTTCGAGGTCCACGATTGTCCTTAAACCTATTTTTCAGCTCTTAATTTTTTTAATCCATTAATGCACTTCTTTTGAGGGGAGCTGAAGTCTGAAAACAAGCGATACAGATCCACACAGTTACTTAAGAGTGTATTTTGCTCTGTCTCTACCTTGTTTCTGTAAACATCGAAATTCTTCTAGATTAATTATGGACGTGTTTGTCTAATTTTAATTGCTCCCTTGCTGATACAGTTTTTCCACCGAATCAATTAAAGTTGTACTTGACTCACGGTCGCCCTCTTCTGCTCAGTTTTGTTTCTGGAGAAACGACACATAAATGAGCTTATATAAAAGAACCTCGGCTTGCTGAGTCGAGCTAAAATCCTAAATTTAATATTGTTTGAAAGCGTGTTGCCTTAAAACTGTCACATTATCGTTCTGAGAATGTTTTTCCCTTACTGCTCGTAAAAGAGTTTTCACACAACTGGTGCTGCCAATCCTAGAGCACGCAGATGTTATTTATGGCCATGCCACAAAACTAATCTTTATCCCCTCAAACTTTGAAATACTCCGTATTTAGAAATACTTAATCCAATTTAATTCACAATATGTTCTGAGAAATACTGACCAGTTATCTTTTTGTGTTTTACACAAAGAATTAGGAAAAATTTGACATTTTGCATTTCAGTTTAAAGCTACATCAGCTTGGAATACTTTTAATTAAAGTTGTACCTGACTCACGGTTGCCCTCTTCTGCTCAGTTTTGTTTCTGGAGAAACGAAACATAAATGTGGTAAAAGAAGCTCGGCTTGCTGAAGTAAGGACAGACATATGGATCCAAGTGAGTTCTTTCTGTGATCAGATTTTATTTATGATTACCATTTATTAATGAAGATATGAGTTGGTAAATCATGTTTTGTTTTGTTTTTTATCTCAACTAAAGCTGTGGCAGCAGGAGCAGGTGTGACACCGGGAACACTTTCAGAGAATCACTTTTTAGTTCTTTATCCTTGATCTAACTTTGATAATAAATGTTTAACTGCATGGCCTTTCTGTGGTGTCTCTCCATCTGCAGCAGTGGCATTGGCTGCAGCACCCTTTGTTTTGGGGGCTGTAGGGTTCACCTCAGCTGGGATAGCAGCAGGCTCAACAGCTGCAAGCTTGATGTCTTATGCAGCGGCTGCCAATGGAGGAGGAGTGGCAGCAGGAGGCCTGGTAGCTGCTCTACAATCAGCAGGTTAAAAACGTTTTGAGACACACTAATAATATTTCTTCGTCACTGTTTTGCTGCAAAACCAACTGTTTCTAACAATATATCAACATTTCTCTGATTGCTTGACTTTTTTCACTTGTCAAACATCGTTGTAAATGTTGCAGGTCCTGTTGGTTTGTCTGGGGCCACCAGTGTAGCTGTGGCCAGTGCAGGAGCAGTAGCGGGGTGGATGGCGAGCCTTTTTCGTTAAAAATCACCAGCAAAATACTTTTTTTTCGTGTGTGTGAGAGAGAGAGAAAATACGTGCTAATACTCTATGTAGCACTGATGTTGTGTTCTGATATACATTTAAAAAAAACTTGGTAGTAGTTTGAAACAAGATAGTGTTTTGTACTCGTACTCGTACTCGTCGTCTTCCGCTTATCTGGAACCGGGTCGCGGGGGCAGCAGACTCAGCAGAGACACCCAGACGTCCCTCTCCCCAGACACCTCCTCCAGCTCCTCCGGGGGGACCCCAAGGCGTTCCCAGGCCAGCCAAGAGACATAGTCCCTCCAGCGTGTCCTGGGCTGTCCCCTGGGCCTCCTCCCAGGGGGACGTGCCTGGAACACCTCCCGAGGAAGGCGTCCAGGAGGCAACCGGTATAGATGCCCGAGCCACCTCAACTGGCTCCTCTCGATGCGGAGGAGCAGCGGCTCTACTCCGAGCCCTTCCCAAATGGCCGAGCTCCTCACCCTATCTCTAAGGGAGTGCCCGGCCACCCTACGGAGGAAGCTCATTTCAGCCGCTTGTATCCGGAATCTCGTTCTTTCGGTCATGACCCAAAGTTCATGGCCATAGGTGAGGGTAGGAACGTAGACCGACCGGTAAATTGAGAGCTTCGCTTTTCGGCTCAGCTCTCTCTTCACCACAACGGACCGGCAAAGCGCCCCCATTACTGCGGCAGCCGCACCGATCCGTCTGTCGATCTCCCGCTCCATTCTTCCCTCACTCGTGAACAAGACCCCGAGATACTTGAACTCCTCCACTTGAGGCAAGAACTCTCCTCCAACCTGAAGAGGACAAGCCACCCTTTTCCGGTTGAGTACCATGGCCTCTGACTTGGAGGAGCTGATCTTCATCCCAGCCGCTTCACACTCGGCTGCGAACCGCCCCAGCGCATGTGTTTTGTCTATTTCACAAAATGTGAAACATCTGTCAAAAAATTAACGACCAATAAAAATCATTTGAAAGTTTTTCTGATCAGTTGTCTTTTAACAATATGTCACTTTGGTACCTTTTATATCATGAATAGCTGAAGCTCAGCTCTATTTCATCTTATTTCCGGTGGCTCACAACTCATAATAGCAACTTGAAGATACAGATTTAAAACAGCTTTTACCTTTCCTAACATCCTAACATGACAAATGTTATCAGATGGCTTTGGTAACAAATACGTTGTTTTTTTATGTAACATGATATTGTTTTATTTAAAAAGAAAAACAACAATCACTGTGCCACAATACTATAGCTATAATATTTACACAGAGTCATGATAATGAGGTGTGTGTGTGTCTGTGTGTGTGTGTGTATATATATATAAATAAATATATATATATATATATATGTATATATATATATATATATATATACACACTTTATTAGGTACAACCAGTGCCATAGAAATTTCTATGGCACTGGGTGTACCTAATCAACCGATCACATGGCAGCTGCTCAATGGATTTAGGCATGTAGACATGGTCAAGATGATCTGCTGCAGTTCAAACTGAGCATCAGAATGGGGAAGAAAGGTGATTTAAGTGACTTTGAACATGGCATGGTTGTTGGTGCCAGACGGGCTGGTCTGAGTATTTCAGAAACTGCTGATCTACTGGGATGTTCACGTACTACCATCTCTAGGGTTTACAGAGAATGGTCCGAAAAAGAGAAAATATCCAGTGAGCGGCAGTTCTGTGGGCGCAAATGCTTTGTTGATGCCAGAGGTCAGAGGAGAATGGCCAGACTGGTTTGAGCTGATAGAATGGCAACAGTAACTCAAATAACCACTCATTACAACCAAGGCATGCAGAAGAGCATCTCTGAACCCACAACACATCGAATCTTGAGGCGGATGGGCTACAGCAGCAGAAGACCACACCGGGTGCCACTCCTGTCAGCTAAGAACAGGAAACTGAGGCTACAATTCACACAGGCTCACCAAAATTGGACAATAGAAGATTAGAAAAACGTTGCCTGGTCTGATAAGTCTCGATTTCTGCTGCGACATTTGGATGGTAGGGTCAGAATTTGGCGTCAACAACATGAAAGCATGGATCCATCCTGCCTTGTATCAACGGTTCAGGCTGGTGGTGGTGGTGTAATGGTGTGGGAGATATTTTCTCGGCACACTTTGGGCCCCTTAGTACCAATTGAGCATCGTGTCAACGCCACAGCCTACCTGAGTATTGTTGCTGACCATGTCCATCCCTTTATGACCACAGTGTAACCATATTCTGATGCTTACTTCCAGCAGGATAACGCGCCATGTCATAAAGCACGAATCATCTCAGACTGGTTTCTTGAACATGACAATGAGTTCACTGTACTCAAATGGCCTCCACAGTCACCAGATCTCAATCCAGTAGAACACCTTTGGGATGTGGTGGAACTGGAGAGATAAATAGATATACAGCTAAGATACTGTGCAGGCTGAGATACAAGCTCCCACAACACAAGGCTGAAGTGGAGCCACACAAGTGGAAGGTTTACAGTACAGACCAAAAGTTTGGACACACCTTCTCATTCAAAGAGTTGTCCTTATTTTCATGACTATGAATATTGTAGCTTCACACTGAAGGCATCAAAACTATGAATTAACACATGTGGAATTATATACTGAACAAAAAAGTGTGAAACAACTGAAAATATGTCTTATATTCTAGGTTCTTCAAAGTAGCCACCTTTTGCTTTGATTACTGCTACGCACACTCTTGACATTCTGTTGATGAGCTTAAAGAGGTAGTCACCTGAAATGGTTTTCACTTCACAGGTGTGCCCTGTCAGGTTTAATAAGTGGGATTTCAAGCCTTATAAATGGGGTTGGGACCATCAGTTGTGTTGTGTAGGAGGTGGATACAGTACACAGCTGATAGTCCTACTGAATAGACTGTTAGAATTTGTATTATGGCAAGAAAAAAGCAGCTAAGTAAAGAAAAACGAGTGGCCATCATTACTTTAAGAAATGAAGGTCAGTCAGTCCGAACAATTGGGAAAACTTTGAAAGTGTCCCCAAGTGCAGTGGCAAAAACCATCAAGCGCTACAAAGAAACTGGCTCACATGAGGACCGCCCCAGGAAAGGAAGACCAAGAGTCACCTCTGCTGCGGACGATAAGTTCATCCGATTCACCAGCCTCAGAAATCGCAGGTGAACAGCAGCTCAGATTAGAGAACAGGTCAATGCCACACAGAGTTCTAGCAGCAGACACATCTCTAGAACAACTGTTAAGAGTAGACTGTGTGAATCAGGCCTTCATGGTAAAATAGCTGCTAGGAAATCACTGCTGAGGACAGGCAACAAGCAGAAGAGACTTGTTTGGGCTAAAGGACACAAGGAATGGACATTTGACCAGTGGAAATCTGTCCTTTGGTCTGATGAGTCCAAGTTTGAGATCTTTGGTTCCAACCACCGTGTCTTTGTGCGGTGCAGAAGAGGTGAACGGATGGACTCTACATGCCTGGTTCCCACCGTGAAGCATGGAGGAGGAGATGTGATGGTGTGGGGGTGCTTTGCTGGTGACACTGTTGGGGATTTATTCAATATTGAAGGCATACTGAACCAGCATGGCTACCACAGCATCTTGCAGCGACATGCTATTCCATCCGGTTTGCGTTTAGTTGGACCATCATTTATTTTTCAACAGGACAATGACCCCAAACACACCTCCAGGCTGTGTAAGGGCTATTTGACCAAGAAGGAGAGTGATGGGGTGCTGCGCCAGATGACCTGGCCTCCACAGTCACCGGACCTGAACCCAATCGAGATGGTTTGGGGTGAGCTGGACCGCAGAGTGAAGGCAAAAGGGCCAACAAGTGCTAAGCATCTCTGGGAACTCCTTCAAGACTATTGGAAAACCATTTCAGGTGACTACCCCTTGAAGCTCATCAACAGAATGTCAAGAGTGTGTGAAGCAGTAATCAAAGCAAAAGGTGGCTACTTTGAAGAACCTAGAATATAAGACATATTTTCAGTTGTTTCACACTTTTTTGTCCAGTATATAATTCCACATGTGTTAATTCATAGTTTTGATGCCTTCAGTGTGAAGCTACAATATTCATAGTCATGAAAATAAGGACAACTCTTTGAATGAGAAGGTGTGTCCAAACCTTTGGTCTGTACTGTATATACTTTATATAAATATATATTTCAGTACAAGAGTATTAAATCGGTAAAAATAGGCTTTACAATTATGGACTTTATACATTAGAATGGTTTTAAATTATATTCTAAATTAACAAGGACACAGTAAAGAAACGTTGGGTTTATAGTTGTCTTTTTTGCCAAACTAAATCTTTCCAAGTGTGCAATTCCTTCAGACAAAAACAAAATCTATTTCTTGCAAAATTAAATTAACTAAAATTCAGTATTATGTCCTGGTTTGGTTTTGTCCTGGCATCCACCTCCCCGTTCACCTAAATAAATAATTTGTCAGATAAACAGCTTATATATGGAACGCCAAAGTGCTCAAAACTAAATAAATAAATGAAATATTATGAAATAAGTATGTACATCAATACATATTTGATAAACATATAATGTGACAATGAAATTGGGAAATAACTGAATGCATATTAAATTCTCAGCTAATAATCATGAAATATATTTCATTTCCTTTTAAAATCAGCTTTGTAAGTTAACATTTTTAAATATAAAATATTTACCCAATAGTTGAAATTATTGTTGAGGCTGTTTTATGTAATTCCAGCAGTTTTTTATTTTATTTCAAAATGTCTTTTTTTTTTAAGTCAACTTTTATTTTAAAACCCAGATATTGTTTTAAAAGGGTAATTTCTCCCCATGGCTTTTTTATTTCATAATGCCAATGAATAACTTGGCCTGTCAATCAGAGGAAACAGGGCAGAAACATTTTTTTGATTGGCTGCTCCTTTACCAAAACAGAAGCAATCCCACCCTAAGTATGAGTTAGGGCTGAAGGTGCAATTCAAATGGGGCTGGCAATGCCCCTGTCTCCGTGTCCTCTGTTTGGAGGAGTGGAGCAGAGGTGCTATCAGTCACTGTTTCGGGGAATTGTCTGATTCCCGCCCAACATTGAAGACATTCAATGCTTCTTCCAGTGAACATTGGTCCACTTTGGGGAATTTCCCTTCTAGCAGGGAGAAAATGGCTGCACTCGAAGGGATAAACCTACTAGTGATAGCTTAAAGCGTGAAGCCCATACGAAATAGAACTAATTACCATGTAAGGATCAGGCAATTAAGGATCAGGTTCAGCCTGTTGACGCTGATTGACCGAGAGTCATTCAGTTGAAAAGTGGCATTATGAAATAAATCGGTCATGGGGAGAAATCCCCCTTGTAAAATAAAAGCTAGCTTTTTGAAATAAAAGCTGACTTTTAAAAAATGATAGTTTGAAATAAATAAAATGGCCGGAATTATATAAAATTAGCCTCAACAATAATTTCAATTATTAGGTAAAAATTCTATATGAAAATTGTTTTATATTGTAAAGATAAATTTTAATGGAAAATGAACTATATTTCCTACTAATGAGTTGAGAATGTAAGATGCATTCAATTATTTCACAATTTCATTGTCACATTATATGTTTATCTTTTATTTATTGATGTAGATACCTCTTTTATTTTTCATTTATTTATTTAATTTTGAGCACTTTGACGTTCCATACTTCTAGAGTCGTTATATCTTTTATAGTTGAGTCTGATTCATAGAATCTGGTCAAATCTAATCATTTTTAAAATTAAACAGAAATTAAAGGGCAACATCTTGTTAAAACTCCTGAAATTTAATTTAGCCCCCTAACCCGCTAATTTAAATTTTATAAAAACAAATTTCGGGGTTGGGTTTGCTAGCCCTGATTGTCCAACATTCATGGATTGAAATTCTGGTAATGTAATTTCCGAGGTGCATTGAATGCATCAGCACTTCAGTTTCGTTTCTCCACTCAGAGCATTTCCTGCAGCCTGGGAGGAGCGCACACAAACATCACCGTCTCTGATTTATCTGATAAGAGGAAAGGATGGGCATAGGTGAGCATATCAGAAGGACTTTATTTGCTGATTTAACAGAGCTAGTTCTGTGAGGTTTGTTGGCACTCTGCTTCTAATAGAAATGAATCGTTCATTGGGTGTTTCTGTTTTGTTTCAGTAACGATCGTAGCTGTCTCTGCAGCGGCGGGTGAGATTTTTAACTGCGCTCTTCTGCGCTTTATTGTCTCCTTTTTTATACTTTCGTTCTTCAAAACACTTGAAAATCAGAAAATATCTTGGGGAAGTCTGCGAGTTTAGCAGAAGCAGAAAGCTCCATTATGTTTAGTTTTTAATAGCCTACTACTGCTTCCCCTCAAATAAAACTATTGAAATCCTCAGTTTTAACTCTACACATTTCATCCCTTGTTCCTTTTCAACTCTAACACATCTTGGGAAAACTATGAAAATTAAATCAAAGAAGCCTTTGAATAATAGCATTCAGGATAAACTGAAAGGTTTTGTCTGAATTATTGGATTGCCCAGAAAGAAATTACTTGTCCAAAATCAAGCTTATGTAGCCAGTGTCTGCAAACTTCAGGGCAGAGAGCTCAGGAGAAAAAGACGAAGATTAACAACGTGGCAGATTTTAGTCATAAATGCCTTGAGAGTTACTAATAGAAAGGCAAATCCAGTGAATGCAGCTTTACTACATTATGAGAACAGTAAATTACAGGTCCAAGCCTGTGTGTCTCCAAGATAAGTCAATACGTGTTTTAATTTCTTTGCCATACCTTCAATGACTAGAAGAGCTTAGTAGAGCAGAGGTTACCAGCAGCACACAGATCCAGAGTTTTAATTCTTGTCTGGGGCCTTTTTGTGTGAACTTTACATGTTCTCCCATGGCTTTTCTCCAGTTTTCTCCACTGTAAACATGCATGCAATTACAACTCTTTAACTATGTTGGAAAAATGCTAGTTGGGCCATCTTGAGAAATATGTATTAAATCACCAAAAGAAGAATAGAGCTTGTAACCCGTTTTTAATGTGGTTATTGATACACAATAATGTTAAATGTTCTTTGTTTGGTGTTACAGGAGCAGCGGGGGCAGCGGGAGCATTGGCCCTGGTTCCTGCAGCTTTGGGGGCTATCGGTTTCTCATCAAGTGGAATATCAGCAGGCTCTTATGCTGCCGGGATGATGTCATCTTACGCTGTTGCTAATGGAGGAGGAGTGGCAGCGGGAAGTCTGGTGTCTGTTTTACAGTCAGCAGGTAGTTTCATTTGACCACCGATGTAGACACTCAACCAGCCTTTTAGACATTTTATTTCTGCAGTGCTGCAACAAAAGTGTGCAGATTTTTATTTTTATTTTTTGCTGTTTTGTCACACATTCAGTTTTTTTTCAGGATTCAGGATTATTGTGCAAATTAGGCAAATTATCTTTGCAGTAAAACACAAAATGCAGCAAATGATGATTTCAGTTATTTAGGGAGAAAGTATCCAAAGCTGTGGAGCTAAATTGGGGCCATAAAGTTTGTTCAAACGAAAAAAATTTGAACCTGAAAAATAAAAGTTTGTTCAAAAGAAAAAAAATTTGAACCTGAAAAGTAAAAGTTTGTTCAAAAAAAAAAACATTTGAACCTGAAAAATAAAAGTTTGTTCAAAGGAAAAACATTTGAACCTGAAAAATTATTTTGAACCTGTATGGGGTAAGAACACTGTCAAAAACAATGTGTATGTAAAGACGGAAATGTGTGCATATTAGCCAATAGTTGTGCATAAGCAAAATCCAAAAGAGGTATTGTATATTTTCTCTATAAGAATACAAAATAAAATGTTACAGCTTCAAGAAATTACAAACACAAAGTTCAAGTTTACACTTGTGGTTTATTCTTTATGAATACAATATGCTATAACAGTTTGTAAATACGATTTCTTTTCTATGAGAATACGAATTTACATCAGCGACTTGGCGTCACGTGATCTCAGGCTGGTTAGTGGAGCATAGAGTTAGTCGATTTGCATTGCGCATGCGCTGTCACACTCCTCACCGCCAGTAAACGTAGTGCCAGAATGGGAGATAATTCAGTCTAAAAGGAATATTAGGAACAGAGGGGAGATAGGGGGGAATCAAGAGTATTATAAATAAACCATTGTTCTTATTTTTATGAAATACAAAACTAAAACATAGAATATAGTGGGTGGAGTTATACAATAATGTACAGTAGGTGGCGGTATGCACCTCTGAATTTGTTGCGTACCGCCAGCAGAAGAAGAAGCAGCAGCAGCACTAGCACCGAGATGACGGACCAAGAGCATATATTAACGACATTAAGACATATATAAACTTTTTAACATTACCTGGCTTTGTACCGTAGTTTCCTGGTCCATCATCTTGGCACTAGTGTTGCTGCTGCTTCTTCTTTTTCTTCTTCTTCTGCTGGCGGTATGCAACAAATTCAGAGGTGCATACCGCCACCTACTGTACATCATTGTATAACTCCACCCACTATATTCTATGTTTTAGTTTTGTATTTCATAAAAATAAGAACAATGCTTTATTTATAATACTCTTGATTTCCCCCCCTATCTCCCCTCTGTTCCTAGAATTCCTTTTAGACTGAATTATCTCCTATTGCCTTTTTCCGTCATTCAATCTCAGTACTACGTTTACTGGCGGTGAGGAGTGTGACAGCGCATGCGCAACGCGAATCGACTAACTCTGTGCTCCACTAACCAGCCTGAGATCACGTGACGCTAAGTCACCGATGTAAATTCGTATTCTCATAGAAAAGAAATCGTATTCACAAACTCTTATAGCATATTGTATTCATAAAGAATAAACCACAAGTGTAAACTTGAACTTTGTGTTTGTAATTTCTTGAAGCTGTAACATTTTATTTTGCATTCTTATAGAGAAAATATACAATACCTCTTTTGGATTTTGCTTATGCACAACTATTGACTAATATGCACACATTTCCGTCTTTACATACACATTGTTTTTGACAGCGTTCTTACTCCATAAACCTGCCCCAAGAACATGTGAAAACTGGAAAAAAAACAGATGTGAAACTGGAAAAAAAAAAAGTTCAAAACTACTTTTCGGATTCAAGTTTTTTTTTCGAACTTGCAGATTTTTTTTCCGGCTTCAAACTTTTGGCCCTGTTTTGGCGTGGAGGGCGGGGCCTCAGATCACGGGGGTGCGGAATCATGACTGACAGCTCAACACAGCGGCTGAACAACATATTCCCAGCTGTTGCATTCAGGGATCGTGGGAACTGAGATTATCTGTAATACATCATCGATATTCTATATATATGTGATTGGTTTTGAAAGATAACATGCTTCACCGATAGAAGCTGCTTACGTGAATACACGGCGCGCATCTCAGAGGAGAAAAATATGATCTTGACAGATTTGCACAGCACTTTAAGTCCGTGTTGGAGATTTCCCATGCTCTCAACATAATAGCAAAAGAACCGCCAGACTAAGCGACGGTATGAAACCAGATGCAAAACGAGCCGGTATTTTCCAAATATCCTTGCATAATTAATCCTGGACTTGTTTTCACATGGACTGGACTCGGGTTTCGGTTTCTGGTGCATTTTTGATTAAAACGTGTTTGGTCTCCATTTAGTGAAGTGACTCACAGCCAGGGGCAACCGGGGAAATCCCCGGTGGACCGCTGGCTAGTGGTAAAATTATCAGGCAGCATAGAATAAATTTTCACTGTTACGTTGATGACACTCAGCTTTACTTATCCATAAATCCTGATGAGCCCAACCAGTTAGATAGACTACAAGTATGTCTTGAAGATATAAAAACTTGGATGACTTTAAATTTTCTGCTTCTATATTCAGACAAGACAGAAATTGTCGTCTTTGGACCGGAGTCTTTAAAAAAGAAACTGCTTAGTCAATCACTTAACCTGGATGGCATTAAATTGACCTCCGATAATAAAGTAAAAAACCTTGGTGTTATTTTTGACCAGGACATGTCATTTAAATCCCATATTAAACAGGTTTCTAGGATTTCCTTTTTTCATCTCCGGAACATTGCCAAAATTAGAAATATCTTGTCCAGGATTGATGCTGAAAAACTAGTCCATGCATTTGTTACTTCAAGGCTGGACTATTGTAATTCTTTACTATCAGGATGTCTACAAACAACAACTTAATGCTCACCCTCTACCGATGATCCACATGGCCCTGTCTTTCAGTGTTTAACCCTTTCTCTCTCCTAGACATAGCTACTGACTGAGCTTTTACTGTAACTAACTCTATGTGCTCTCTTCAGACTCTAAACTTGAAAACTGGCTCAGAGTTGATCTGTTCTTTCTTTCTAGGTGAAACGACTAAAGGAGCTACATCCTTTAACATTTACCTTTTCCTTCCCATAGAAAGTACTCCTGGATCAGTGCTTCTTTGTTCTCTTTGTGTCTCTGCTCTGTTCTCTCAAACCCCAAGTCGGTCGTGGCAGATGGCCGCTCACACTGAGCCTGGTTCTGCTAGAGGTTTCTTCCTGTTAAAAGGGAGTTTTTCCTCTCCTCTGTTGCTACATGCATGTTCAGTATGAGGGATTGCTGGAAAGTCAATGCCAGTGACTGTCCACTGTCTCTACATGCTCATCCGGGAGGAGTGAATGCTGCAAGTCACTGACTGGATGCAATCTGCTGGGTTTGCTTAGATAGAAAAACGTTTTATCCAATTTGAATAAATAACAGAATCTGACTTCACTGTTCAATGATTCGGATTAATTAGAATGTGTATATATATATATATATATATATATATATATATATATATATATATATATATACATATATATATACATACAATATATATATATACAGGGGTTGGACAATGAAACTGAAACACCTGGTTTTAGACCACAATAATTTATTAGTATGGTGTAGGGCTTCCTTTTGCGGCCAATACAGCGTCAATTCATCTTGGGAATGACATATACAAGTCCTGCACAGTGGTCAGAGGGATTTTAAGCCATTCTTCTTGCAGGATAGTGGCCAGGTCACTACGTGATACTGATGGAGGAAAACGTTTCCTGACTCGCTCCTCCAAAACACCCCAAAGTGGCTCAATAATATTTAGATCTGGTGACTGTGCAGGCCATGGGAGATGTTCAACTTCACTTTCATGTTCATCAAACCAATCTTTCACCAGTCTTGCTGTGTGTATTGGTGCTTTGTCATCCTGATACACAGCACCGCCTTCAGGATACAATGTTTGAACCATTGGATGCACATGGTCCTCAAAAATGGTTCGGTAGTCCTTGGCAGTGACGCGCCCATCTAGCACAAGTATTGGGCCAAGGGAATGCCATGATATGGCAGCCCAAACCATCACTGATCCACCCCCATGCTTCACTCTGGGCATGCAACAGTCTGGGTGGTGCGCTTCTTTGGGGCTTCTCCACACCGTAACTCTCCCGGATGTGGGGAAAACAGTAAAGGTGGACTCATCAGAGAACAATGCATGTTTCACATTGTCCACAGCCCAAGATTTGCGCTCCTTGCACCATTGAAACCGACGTTTGGCATTGGCATGAGTGACCAAAATTTTGGCTATAGCAGCCTGGCCGTGTATATTGACCCTGTGGAGCTCCCGACGGACAGTTCTGGTGGAAACAGGAGAGTTGAGGTGCACATTTAATTCTGCCGTGATTTGGGCAGCCGTGGTTTTATGTTTTTGGATACAATCCGGGTTAGTACCCGAACATCCCTTTCAGACAGCTTCCTCTTGCGTCCACAGTTAATCCTGTTGGATGTGGTTCGTCCTTCTTGGTGGTATGCTGACATTACCCTGGATACCGTGGCTCTTGATACATCACAAAGACTTGCTGTCTTGGTCACAGATGCGCCAGCAAGACGTGCACCAACAATTTGTCCTCTTTTGAACTCTGGTATGTCACCCATAATGCTGTGTGCATTTCAATATTTTGAGCAAAACTGTGCTCTTACCCTGCTAATTGAACCTTCACACTCTGCTCTTACTGGTGCAATGTGCAATCAATGAAGACTGGCTACCAGGCTGGTCCAATTTAGCCATAAAACCTCCCACACTACAATGACAGGTATTTCAGTTTCATTGTCCAACCCCTGTATATAACAGAGAGATGCACTGCGCACTTCTCTGCTGGATGCCAGAAACAAACGGAGATTTATATATATATATTTATAAAACGGTGGTTCACTTCAATGGCTAAGGTGAACCACCGTCTCACTAAGCCAGCGGTCCACCGGGGATTTCCGCGGTTGCCCGTATGCCAGTTTGCTCCTGGTTGTGAGTCACTTCACTATATGAAGACCAAACAGATCAAAAATGCACCAGAAACCGAAACCCGAGTCCAGTCCATGTGTAAACAAGTCCAGGCTTAATTATGCAAGGATATTCGGAAAATACCGCTCGTTTTGCATCTGGTTTCATTCCCGCCGCTTAGTCTAGCGATTATTTTGCTTTATGTTGAGAGCATGGGAAATCTCCAACACGGATTTAAAATGCTCTGCAAATCTGTCAAGATCATATTTTCTCCTCTGAGATGCGCGCCGTGTATTCACGTAAGCTGCCTCTATCGGTGAAGCATGTTATCTTTCAAGACCAATCACATATATATAGAATATCAATGATGTATTACAGTTAATCTCAGTTCCAACGGTCCCTGAATGCAACAGCTGGGAATATGTTGTTCAGCCGCTGTGTTGAGCTGTCAGTCATGATTCCGCACCCCCGTGATCTGAGGCCTCGCCTCCCACGCCAAAACAGGGTCAAAAGTTTGAAGCCGAAAAAAAAATCTGCAAGTTCGAAAAAAAAATTTGAATCTGAAAAGTAGTTTTGAACTTTTTTTTCCAGTTTCCCCTTTTTCTTTGGGCAGGTTCAAAATAATTTTTCAGGTTCAAATGTTTTTCCTTCTAACAAACTTTTATTTTTCAGGTTCAAATGTTTTTCTTTTGAACAAACTTTTATTTTTCAGGTTCAAATGTTTTTCTTTTGAACAAACTTTTTTTTTTCAAGTTCGAATTTCTTTCTTTTGAACAAACTTTTATTTTTCAGGTTCAATTTTTTTTCTTTTGAACAAACTTATTTTTCAGGTTCAAATTTTTTTCGTTTGAACAAACTTTATGGCCCCAATTTAGCTCCATACAACCCGCCTTGCCATAAGTGAAAACATAATTCCATCAGTTGTTAAATTATGACATAAATTAACTTATTAAGCACATTTTTTGTAAAGCTGAGTTCAATTTTACTTGGCACTCCAAGGCCTGAGTAGTACTAGACATGTAGATTCAAGACATGACCTACAGAGTTCCTGTCTGATAACATGAAGTAGGCTAAAAGATTTAAAAAAGTAGAACATCATGTCCTGATCTAAAGAAATTCAAGAACAGATGAGAGACAAAGTCAGAATCAAAAGTAATTTCCAAGGCTCTGGGACTCCAGTGAACCTCAGCAAGAGCAATTATCCACTAATGGGGAAAACATGGAACAGGTGTGAACCTTCCTAGGAATGATCGTCCAAGAGGTCAAAAAAGAACATAGAATGTCACCTAAAACATTGTGGTCCTTGGTTTATCCATTTAAGGCCAGTGTTTCTGATTTAACAACAGGAACGAGACTGGACAAACGTGGCTTCAATGGAAGAGTTAAAAACCTCTGCTGACAAAAAAGAATAAAATGCATCGTGTCACATTTCATAGAAACATGCTGATGGCCCCAAAGACCTGTGGGAAATTATTCTGTGGACTGACGAGACAAAAAGTGGAACTTTCAAGTGTGTTCTGTTACAGGAAGTGGCGAGGACATTTTGAAGAAAATTCGTGTAAAAAAAAAAATAAATTTGTTTGTGTGCACTGCAAACACAATAATTCAAGAAAACACTTTAAAAAACATACGAACCATTTAGATCAATTTTATCTGCTTGACAATTTCCACTTATAAAATACAGATATAAGCTCATGTCTTTCCCCTGTTTCTCTGAGTTGTTCACACTGAATTCATACGCTGGTGAGGTACATTTTAATGGAGTAAATAGACACTGCATGTTTTTAAAGCAACTAATTGTTGCTTAGTATTGTAATTTTTGGAAATGTTTTAATGTTTTTCTGCAGCCGCTGCTGGTCTGTCTGTAGCCACGAAAGCAGTCGTGGCCAGCGCTGGAGCAAGCGTTGCTGGGGGAGTCGGAGCCACCATGGGGTGGCTGGCAGGGTTCTTGCGCTAAAAATGAAGGAACTTCGGCACGTCATGTTCTATGATTTTTAGAAGTGCCTGGTGAATTATATTAACACCAGTTTTACGGCCTGCTTTTTGCCTATTAATTGTCGACTCATGTTTGATTTTTGTTGGCTGAATTGGCATCTAATGAAATGCAACAATTCACCTACAGTCTGACTCTGTATTTTCACACATATCTACTTTGTCTGCATACATGACTTGTTTTCTGTTAGCCATCCTACAACTGGGTTACAACTACTAACAAGTAATTGTAACCCAAAGGTTAGTAATCCAGCAGCTCTAACCATGTAAAACCAAACTATGTAAAACCGCTCAGTATGTCATTATCCAGCTTAATAAACTTATAATCTTTGATTTTCTTGTATGAAAAAGTTCACAGATGGCTTAACTGTCAATGTCATCTATAAATAACTAAATGTACACAGTCTTTATCCATACTGTTTGATATTAAATCAAACTAAACTTATAACCCGTTATAGTTAGTTAAAATAACCACAAAAAATAACCACAATGATTTCTCTTTGTTAAATGCCAGAATAATGAGAAGAAAATGTTTTGAGAGCTTTTTTATTGTCTTCAAAAATTTGAGATTTACGTAACTCATTAACAATGCCTTTAAATAATGTTGGAAAGGCAAGATGATGATGCCATTGTGTTGTGAGGCAACATTTCTGCAGAAAATGTTTTCATGGTGGCCTTGTCCACCATGAAATAATGGGTGAAGCTGATAAGAAAGTGTCACTATTCACACTAAAACAAGTCTTGCATCGACATGGGCTGAAAGGCACTCATAGAGTAAGAAGCCATTACTAGACATGCAACATAAAAACCCAGATTACAGTTTGCAAATGCACACAGGGACAAAAAGCACATGGGGACATATATATATGGTGTTAGGTCATAATGACCATTCCTAGTACAATTACATTTGGAGGAAAAAAAGGAGAAGCTTGAGAACACCATCCTAGTTTAGATGTTTGGGGGGAGGCGGCATCATGTTGTGTTGCAGTTTGCAGCAGGAGGGTCTGGTGCACATCTAAAAATAGACAATTCTTAGAAAATAACTTTTAGTGCATGGAAATATTGAAGCAACCTAAATAAATACAATGTTTTTTATTAACTGTATACCGTTACGCCCAGAATTATTTATACCCCTGGTGGCTTTAGATTTTAAATTATTTTCATTTACCAAGAAGTTTGTGATAAGATATTAGACAGGTGTCTTTCAAAAGTTCATAGAATAATGGAAAAGGGGCATCAATTGAAAAAATGTATTTGCTTTCATATACTTTTTTAAAAATGCCATGTCAATTTAACTCAGGATCTGTGTGGCTGCACCACTCTAAAACATTAATATTACTTCCAGTTAAAAGAAACATGGCAAAATTAAAAGATTTAATTTGAATCTGCTAGGGGAATTAATAATTATGGACTCAGATGTGCTGATATTGGCATATTTAAATGCTCAATGCATGAGTGACATTTTGAATTCGAAGATGAATCATGCTGTTGTCAGATCTTTTGTAATTTATTCTTTATATGTTTTTTTCTTATGTTGTAATGTCATCTTTCCAACATCTGCTGCATCTTCTCCCTTTGGGCAACTTCTATTGGAGGCAGAGCCAGAATACAGGACTCTGGGAGTTAGCATGAGAAATATTAGACCTTATCCTGAAGAATCTCACTATGCTTCAGATGCAGCAAATGCAAACATTTAAAAATGGAGTTTGACCAAAGTAACAAGAAAAAAAAAGAGCAAACTGCAGGATCTTTGAAGACCACTGACAGCAAATCTGTCTGAAGTGACTGAAGTAAAACAGGGAACAGACGGGGGAAGCACATTACTACAGAACATGAAACAAGAAAACATACATAACCCAAGATGATCTTAATTGAACCACAAAGGTAGATTTCATGAAAATATAAAAAACACACATTAGACAGAAATAACAAAGGTTCACAAAGCTAAACATTTTGCCACATTGTACTAGCCACTTTAGTCAGTATTTGCAGTTACTTACTTGTGCAGTTGGTATGATATCAGCTTCTAAAAAGGAAAGCTGCAGATTTAAATTTTTTGTTTTATCGCATTAAAATTCATTAAAAAATTGATGGTCTGATCTTAAATACATGCTATAAGAAGGACACTGTGAAAAATAAATTTCACCATGCCGCTTCACTTTCTTGCATGTAATGTGTAGATATTAACTAATAAATGACTATTTTATGTCACACACACCAATTGGTAAATGGTCTGAACTTATATAGTGCTTTTCTAGTCATACCGACCACTCTAAGTCCTTTACACTAGAGCCACATTCACCCATCAGGAAGATGGGTATGCAACTACGGTTTAAGTGCCTTGCCCAGGGTCACATCGACATGAAAAAGCTGGAATCCACAACAAGTGGATTGGAAGGGTTACTACTCTCACCACTGAGCCACAGGCGCACTACTCCTGACTATGCCAGAAGGTAATAAGTGTTAATGGCACCACTTTCCACCCAAGCAACTTAGCACCTTCTCTGTTAGCACAGCACCTTGTCTTCAAGTTCTCCAGATGTGTTAATGACCAATCATGAGGTGAAGCAGGGGAACAATATAAAGCACGGCTGGATATCCAGCCCTGATGATCAAGACTGATTTATTTGGATGAGGCCGTGGAATGTCCCTCTAAAGGTTTTACATCATGTTTTAATGACAAACACTAATTCATTGCTGAAAAACAGGGCCCTGTCGCCCCCTGCTGTCTGTCGGAAAAAAATTTAAATATTTAAGCAGCAAAATAATTCTTGATTTTTATTTTAATAATGGACGTAATATGATGAAGAGATTATTTCCACCGAAAAAAAGCAACCAAATAAAAAAAAAACAAATAAATAAAACGACCTTCATGATGAGAAAAGTGGATCCAGTGATTTATTTCATGAACCAATTCGCTTTTAAAAGAGTCCTTTACACAAACTGTCACAAAGTCTACATTTAATAGCAAATATCACCACAAGTCGTTTTCCATTCATTGACAGAACAATAAGTGCCATAACATTTAAACATCACATAAGGCAGGCTTTAGCAATGGGTATGGTGAACATTCAGGAACAAGCAGCAAAAATTAAGAATGCAAAGTTGATTTTAACAAACGCTGCAGATGCTGTGATCTATATAATCTTTTCAATAGGCGCAAACAAATTCAAACTTGACATTCGGACACAATTTAATTATGTTAATTAAAGGTTTTGAAACAAACATGTTCAATACACACAAACAAAAAAACAGAATAAACAATATCACACCAAGGAAAGAACTGGGATAAAAGGCACCAATTTTACATGTTATGAAGTAGAATTGCACTAACCCCAAAAGAATGCATAAACTGGAATTTACAAAAATATTCACATCTTTCTTTTTGACATTTCTAAATAAATACTCATTGGAATTGCTAGATCTTTATGTTCTACTATGTCCAAATACATTTTTATTCATTTTATTTTTATTAAATTTCTTTTGGAAGGGGTACATATCGTTCAGAGATGTCAGTAAAAATATATTAATCCAGAAGAAATACATAATTGTTGTATTTCAGGCACATTTCCAGTTGTAAATATTTTTTTTTATAAAATATTTATTGTAAGTGTTTATAAATACTTAATAAGTTAATAAACTTTAAATTATTATTTCCAGACAGGTTTTGATCCTATAAAATCTATTTTCCCCTTTCAGCAATACTAGTAAACTTTCATAATGTCTTAGTAATTAATATCTAAAATTTTAACTAAATCATTTTCACTTCTTTGCCACAAATTGACAAAATAATTACAAATACACTACCGGTCAAAAGTTTTAGATACACTTTCTTACTTAGTTGGTTTCCTTATTTATTATTGAATATTTACATTGTAAATTTTCACCAAGGGCAACAAAACTGTGAATGAACACACATGGAATTATATAGTAAACAAAAAGTCTAAATAACTCACATAACTCAGCATTTTTATATTTTAGATTCTTCAAAATAGCCACCCTTTGCTCTGATTACAGCTTTGCTCTCTTGGTGTTCTCACCATGAGCTTCATGAGGTGGCCACCTGAAATGGTTTTCAAGAGTATTGAAAAACTTCCCAGAGGTTCAGTAAGAGACGGCCAAAGGTTAATATTTCAGTCATCACAGCTAAGGGCGACTACTTCAAGGAGTCTAAAATAAAAAACATATTTAAAGTTCTTTTACAATTTTTCTTTTGCTACATAGTTCCATATGTGTTCATTCACTGTTTTGACACCTTCAGTGAGAATCTACGTACAATGTAAATAGTCATAGACATAGAGAAAACCCTTAAATGAGAAAGTGTGTCTAAAACTTCTGACCTGTATTGTGTGTGTTTGTGAATTATTATTGTTATTTTACAAACCAGACATTTTTCAATCAAATGGCTAAATGCTTTACGACATACATTTTAAACCATATACCATAGCGGACCATAGTGGGTTGCGGGGAAGCTGGTGCCTATCTCCAGCAGTCTATGGGCGGGAGGCGGGGTACACCCTGGACAGGTCGCCAGTCCATCGCAGGGCAACACACAAACAACCATGCCTAAGGGCAATTTAGAGAGACAAATTAATCTAACAGGAAGCCGGAGTAACTGGTGAGAACCCACGCATGCACGGGGGAGAACATGCAAACTCCCGCCGCGAGTCGAACCCAGGATAATCTTGCTGCAAGGGAACAGTGCTACCAACTGCGCCACCGTGCAGCCCCCACATTTAAAACATATAATGATAAACATTTGTCAACTATCTACTCTAAAGTGCTGGTAAAATTATTATTATAAATATTTTTTGGTTAATGTAATGATAAATATCTGAAAGTGCAATGTTAGATTTTAAACCATTTATATCTTCATGATTTAACTTTTTTTTCACTCCTAAACCAGTATTACACGTATCATGCAGCAGTAAATTAGGTCCTCTTAGACTCCTGAGCTTCTGAACTGCTACATTTCTGCTACTTAATGGAAGAAATCTCTTTGTCTTTTATTCCTTTCCCCTCCGGGACCCTTTGAGCGATCCCATAGGGCACATGGCATGCCACTGTTCCCATTTCTGCTGCCCCCTCCACATGAAACATCTGGTCATCAAAGAAGATATGCGGCCTTATCTTCTCCAAGATGGGACCCTTAGGTGCACCAGCAAGAAATAGAGCCTCGTCAATCTCTAGACCCCACGACCGCAAAGTTTTTAGGGCTCTGGCGCCGGAACTGGCAGCGCTGCGAGCCGTCACCAGGTAGGTCCTGATGGGACAGTCCATGCGCTGGCCTTTGGCATAAAACTTCTTCTGGAGCTTTCCTAAAACTTCCAGGAAGCCTTTCAGTGGTCCCTGTGAGAAGAATACAAGAAATCAAACATGATGGAGCTAGACAATTCTGGAGGTCTTTTGAGCATGCACAAAACTTCTGGGGGTCCTGTCATTGTTCTGGTTAGACCAAAACGGATCTTGGCTTGAATTAACAATTTCTTTGAAAAAACCCACAACATTCTCAGTCCCCTTGCAAACAAGAGATTGATTGGTAAATTAATTCTCCGAGTGGAATAGGGCTCCACTCGTAGGAAAGGTACACACACCTCCAAATTGCACATAGACTGGTTGCGTTACTGACAGAAGTTGTGACTTCTTCAGACTGCTGTTCGGATCAAAAATGCATGTGTGACATTGTCAAAGAGGTGACCTGGCTTAATATTTATAGAAATAAGGATGAAGAAAGACTAGGAAGAAGAGGCAGGAGTAGCGGCTTATTGGCTTTACAGTATAATTTTACAGTAGACTCAAAAATCAACCTCTGGATCTGGAGTCTTGGTGTAATCAGTGATCAGAGTGATCAAAAACCTGTGTTTCCTATCCACAGGAGGGGAGGTACAAAAACCTCTCATATTTATAGGAACGTTTAAGAGATTGCATGGAAAGATGATGTGATAATTGCAGTAGTAGCATTGTGACAGGATAGCCAAGAAAGCATTGGGGAAACAAATCTATGTACTGAGTACAAAGAGCTAGTAAAGTCATGATGGCGTTCAAACTTAAAGGAGGTTTTCTGAATTTGCTACAATCAAACGATAGTTGTGGTGTCTTGGAGACTGTGAGGAAATTTCAACCTGGTGTGTAGTTTGGCCTTACTATTTATTTTCATAGTTAATGTATTCAACAAGTTATCTCTTGAAATATGAAATAAAGTGAAATTGTAGAAGATAAGCTTTCTTGCCCATTTTCAGTATTAGCCTCAAATATTTATATTGTTTCCGTGGTAATATGCACCAATTTAGGAATAAAGGTAAACAAGCATCTGTGTAGCCTTATCATTTAAGTAAATATACTAAAACGTGGTGGAGGGGTTTGAGTGCTCTAATGATCCTAGAGGCTATGTTTTCTGGGACACGTCGGAGAGCGCCTCTGGGCCGGGTTGCTCCTCACGGAACCCGGCTGGGCCAAGCCTGAACAAGAGACACAAGGCCATCCCCCAGTGGGCCGACCACCTGCAGGGGGAACCATGAGGGACCAGTGCAAAGAGGATCATGCAGCGGACGAAGGTGGAGACCTGGACCACCCGATCTCCGGACGCTTAGGCTGACTCTAGGAATAAGGAATGTCACCACGTTGGGGGGGAAGGAGCCTGAGCTTGTGCGGGAGGTCTAGAGATATCAACTAGAAATAGACGGGCTCACCTCCACGCACAGCGTGGGCTCTGGAACCCAGTTCCTTGAGAGAGGCTGGACTCTCTTCATCTATGGAGTGGCCCGCGGGGAGAGACGGCGAGCTGGGGTGGATTTGCTTGTTGCCCCCCGTGTTGGGGTTTACCCCGGTAGATGAGAGGGTTGCATCCCTGCGCCTTCGGGTCAGGAATGGCCTCCCTGATCTGAATCCGAGTGGTGTTTCATTATTGGACTTCTGTGCTAGTCACAGATTGTCCATAATGAACACCATGTTCAAGCTTAAGGGTGTTCATCCGTGCATTTGGCACCAGGAGGCCCTAGGCAGGAGGTCGATGATCGACTTTGTTTGACTTTGGCCGCATGTTTTGGACACTCAGGTGAAGAGAGGGACTGAGCTCTCCACTGATCACCACCTGGTGGTGAGTTGGATCCGCTGGAAGAGGAGAAAGCTGGACAGACTTGGCAGGCCCAAGCGTAAAGTCAGGGCCTGCTGGGAACATCTGGGGGAGCCCTCGGCCAGGGATGTGTTCAACTCCCACCTCCGGGAGAGCTTTGACCAGATTCTG
This sequence comes from Crenichthys baileyi, assembly GCA_036173005.1. Classification (NCBI taxonomy): domain Eukaryota; kingdom Metazoa; phylum Chordata; class Actinopteri; order Cyprinodontiformes; family Goodeidae; genus Crenichthys; species Crenichthys baileyi. The sequence goes on along the minus strand of JAHHUM010002068.1, from coordinate 173,511 downwards.
GGGGAGGTTGGAGGCATAGAGTCCGAGTGGACCATGTTCTCCGCATCTGTTGTCGATGCTGCCGCCCTTAGCTGCGGCCGTAAGGTCTGCGGTGCCTGTCGTGGTGGCAATCACCGAACCCAGTGGTGGACACCAGCAGTAAGGGATACTGTCAAGCCGAAGAAGGAATCCTATCGGCTGTGGTTGGCTTGTGGGACTCCTGAGGCAGCTGACGGGTACTGTGAGGCCAAGCGTGCTGCGGCTGTGGCAGAGGCAAAAACTCAGGCCTGGGAGGAGTTCGGTGAAGCCATGGAGAAGTACTACTGGTTGGCCTTGAAGCGATTCTGGCAAACCGTCCGCCACCTCAGGAGAGTGGAGCAGTGCTTCGCAAATACTGTTTACAGTAGGGGTGGGGAGCTGCTGACTTCGACTGGGGACATTATCGGGCGGTGGAAGGAGTATTTCGAGTATCTCCTCAATCTTGCCGTCATGCATTCCCTGATGGAAACAGAGGCTGGGGACTCAGGGTTGGACTCTTTCATCACCCAGGCTGAATTCCCCGAGGTGGTTAAAAAGCTCCAGGGCTTCGGGGTGGATAAGATCCGCCCTGACTACCTCAAGTCTCTGGATGTTGTGGGGCAGTCATGGTTGACACGCCTCTTCATGTGGTTTTCGAGAGTTCATGGGAGTTTACACAACAGGTCCACATGTGTTCTGTGGACCTGGAGAAGGCATTCAACTGTGTCCTTCATGGTGCCCTGTAGGGGGGTGCTCCAGAAGTACAGAGTCAGGGGCCCTTTATCAGGGGCCATCCTGTCTCTGAACAAGCAGAGCAGGAGTTTGGTCTGCATTGCCAGCACTAAGTCGGACCTGTTCCTGGTGCATGTTGCATTCCGGCAGGGCTGCCCTTTGTCACCAGTCCTGTTCATAACTTTTATGGACAGGATTTCTAGGCGCAGCCAAGGGCCGGAGGGTGTCTGGTTTGGGGACCAGACTATTTCGTCACTTCTTTTTGCAGATGACGTGGTCCTGCTGACCCCCTCTAGCCAAGACCTACATCATACACTGGGGCGGTTTGCAGCCTAGTGTGAAGCAGCTGGGATGAAGATCAACTCCTCCAAGTCTGAGACCATGGTTCTCGAACGGAAAAGGGTAGCTTGTCCTCTCCAGTAGAGGAGTTCAAATATCTTGGGGTCTTGTTGACAAGTGGGGAAAGAATGGAGCAGGAGTTCGTCAGACGGATCGGTGCGGCTGCCGCAGTAATGGGAATGCTGTGCCGGTCCATTGTGGTGAAGAGAGAGCTGAGCCGAAAAGCAAAGCTCTCGATTTACCGGTTGGTCTACGTTCCTACCCTCACCTATCGCCATGAACTTTGGGTCACGACCGAAAGAACGAGATCCCGGATACATGCGGCTGAAATGAGCTTCCTCCGTAGGGTGGCTGGGCACTCCCATAGAGCTAGGGTGAGGAGCTTGGCCATCCGGGAGAAGCTCGAAGTAGAGCCGCTGCTCCTCCACACCGAGAGGAGCCAGTTGAGGTGGCTCGGGCAGCTATACCGGATGCCTCCTGGACGCCTCCCTCGGGAGGTGTGCCAGGCACATCCCAGCGGGAGGAGGCTCAGGGGACGGCCCAGGACACACTGAAGGGACTATGTCTCTTTGCTGGCCTGGGAACGCCTTGGACTCCCCCCCCCTCCGGAGGAGACTCTCTACTGAGTCTGCTGCCCCGGATGAATCAGAAGACGACGAATATGAGTATGACGACTACTAAAACAGGTTTATAACAAGGATAAGTGCCCCGTTTTGTGTACTTTACATGGTCCAGAGGTTTGTTCTCGTGCGCCTTCTCGTGCTCAAAAAATTTGTCCAGTCCGTGAGCCTTATAAATCTGCTCCGATTCATCTGAGAAGAGCACAGCGTCACCATCAAAAGCGACGCGAAGCTGAGTCTCCGACACTTCCGTCATCTTCTCCGGGGTAAACATGGTGGCTGCTGCTATACCTGGTTCACAACACATTTCACACACACATAACACACAATCATATACGTCAAATGTTATATTTGAACATTTTAATTCATTCTCTTAGTGCTTAATGCCATATTTATGTTTGTGCCTACCCTCCTCCAGAGCCTCATGAACTTTGACTGGGTCAGAAGACAAGTAAAGGTTAGTGTTGTAGGCCTTTAAATAACCTATGGGACTGTTTCCTCCAGTCATACAGAAGCGCTCGATGAACAACTCTGTATGGGAGGAAAAGTAATGAGTTCAGAAAACAATAAATGTACACAAATCTGAACACATAAAAATGGTGCAAAGGAACCAAACAGGCATAAGAAAAGCTCAACACATCCTGTATTATACATAATTTATGTCTGCTCTTCTCAGCTCCTTGAATGGCCTTGCAGGCCAAAACTGACAGCCATCATGGAAAAGGATTTAGTTTTATTTTTGATAATTTCTTCAGAAACAGACACTACTCTCGTTGCTCTCTGCATAAACAGTGGCAGTTGCTATCCAGAAAATTTAGCACACCACAGCAGGAATGGTACCAAAAGAATTGTACAGGAATACAATGTACACCAAATACATAAGTGTTAGCTTAGCAACTTTACTGTGAAGGGATATTTAAGTTTTTGTAATAGAAATAAATGTAACTTCTTTGGGGTTTTTTTCGGTCGCATGATGCCTGTGCAAACTTGAACAACCTGTAGATTCTGACTTGCAAGTCCTATTTTCTCAAGCGCCGGGAAAACTGTGATATTCCCAGATGGCTGAATGGCAAAATCATTCATAGCAGGCAACCAATTTATTCATTTTATTTATATAGCCCCAAATCACAACACATGTCGTCTCAAGGCACTTTACAAAGTCAATTCAATCAAATCATGCACATTCCAGGTCAGGTACATACATTGCATTTAATCCTAACTATCAAACAGTGCAGTCAGATTCAGTTTATAATACAAATTGGTTCGTTTTCTATCTAAGGAAACCCAGCAGATTGCATTAAGTCAGTGACTTGCAGCATTCATTCCTCCTGGATGACCATGTAGCGACACTAGTCACTTGCATTGTGTCGTTGCAGCAATCCCTCATACCGAGGAATGCATGTAGCGACAATGGAAATGAAATCTCCCCTTAAATAGGAAGAAACCTCCAAATACTGACAGGCCCAAGTGTGTCATCTGTAGGAGAACATGAAGTTATTGGCATCAGTAGCTTACAGGCCATAGAGTAATTTTTTTTAAGTCCAAGTCAAGTCTCAAATCTCGTCACAACTGAAATAAACATTTTCCCATCAAATCCACAACATTTGGTGCTCCTCTAACCCCTACATTAAGATTTCCGACTGGTACTGTTTGTCCCTGGGCCTAAATTATCAAATGAAAATGTAACGATTATTTATTAAATATTTTAATATTTATCAATAGTTATCTTCTAACATTTAATTTACCATCCACAAAACTGCTAAAGGCTGCTTCATATTCTGTTGAAAATTGATCAAATGTAATATTTATGCCATTATAAATAAAAATAGGCATTTATTCTGTGAGAAAAATAATAGAAAGCCAAATAAATAAATAAATTAGGTAAAGTGAGCTGTAAAATATGGAAATCCAGAGGAGCCAAAAACATGTGACATTTTGGATGTCTTTGGTGGGCTGTTGATGTGTTAGTTGCTTAAAGAAAGAAATGTTGAAAAACTGAAAGAAAGTTAAAAGTGAACAAAATCAAAGAAGAGGATCTGGTCTCTTAAAGGAAATTTCGTACCAACCATGTGTCGAGTTATACCTGCGTTGGCAATGATTTGTAATAACTTTGACAACTGATGATTTTATTAGTTATTTTCTGCATCCAAGATTCAAAACATTTATTGTTATTTGCAAAGAAATAGCATTGTATTTGCCTATAGCAAGTCTCAGATTATTACTTTGATTTGATCAGGGGTTAATATCTTTCTTTTTTTGTAAGAGTTGAGTTTCCCCAAACAGGGATCAGGTCCAAAATCAATGGAAAAATGGTGGAATATATAACTGCCAGAAAAAACTATTTAACAAATATAAACTTTGAGTGATCACAAATGCTGAACTACCTAGAGAAAAAAATGACACATAATGAAGTAAATGAGTCCGAAATAAAGGCTGGATGAGGTTCTTTCCATTTGAAGTTTTTTAGTACCACACTTACTATAGAGCAGCAAGTATTGTTTATTACTGGAGTGATTGTATTTCATCTGAAGCAACAAAAGTTTGCACCACAACTAAAGCTCTAGTTTAATACTGCATTTACAACAAGAAATTGTAAAAACATAACATTAAATCACCCACTAAAATTGCATGGTTTATTACTTTGGGTTGCATTGTGGTGTGTGAACCATGACTAATATCCCACTGTAACTACGGTCATTCCCAGTTCACCCAGGAGAAAAACACCACCAAATTCCCACCAACATGGGAACATGGAAGATTCTGTGAACAATCAAAGATTTAAAAAGGAGCTTAATGGTACAGCATTAGCTGGTCCATAGTTTATTTTTATATCTGAACTCATCTTATAAAGTCAGTAGCGGATACTCAGACACCCTGACTGGACTTAATTTACAATAATTAATTTCTGCAGAAGCTAAACCGAAAGGCCCAGCTCCTGAAGCCAGCCCACCCAGCACTCCACCTTTTACACATCAGATGATTCCAGAGACTCTCTAAAAAGAGGGTTAGAGCCGATCATAAAAAGCAATTTAGGCAAATGATGCCCATCTATGAAGACATTTTTATACCCACAGATTAAAATGAAAACAATATCTTTCTATGTAGAAGAGTTAACCAGGGTCAGACTGTGGCTGTTTAATCTCAGTCACAGATCTGTTTCCAAGTTGTTCCTCAATCAATTCTCACCTGTTTAGTCCAATTTATCTTCAATCTCTTCATACACATCTGTGGTTTTATGTTTGCTGTTCTGTTTTATTTTTGACTCTACTCTCACTGATGCAGGCAGAGCCTAAGAGCAATCAGTAGGTAATGTTACTGTTGGTCGATTTTAAATTACTTTAATGAAGACTCTACATAAAGAGATGTGAAAGATCTATGGAGGGTTTTTTAAGAGCATTTGTTCAGAACTTTAGGAATCAGGTAAAGAAATCTCTGAAAACTTTTTGAAATATGGCTGTTTGCTTTTTAAAGATATCTTCCTGTTAAAACTGAAGCTGCTTTCAATTGTTTTGATAACAGCTGATGTAGCAGCAAGATGGAGGGTCCTGTTTACTTGAACAAACACACTTAGCGGGATAAAGGGAGTCTTTATAAATATTTGATTTACCCTACAGCAGGCAGGATAATGGCTGAAGTGATGGCATAGGAAGGGGATGTATAAAAGGACATGACATGAGATTTTTTCTGTTTTTTCAGAAATCTAGACCTACATTCAATTCTATTTCTCACACCTGATTGTTTTTAACATCATCAATTTATGTCTAATTTCAATGTATCAGTGCTGAAAAAACATTTTCTTCTCAATATTAGTCATTAAAAAAGCCCAATTTTTTTATAACCAGCATTTTTCCCGATTTACTGGCCTCAGATTAACAAAAATAAGTAGATAAATAATTAAAACGTGCTGCCCACAATCAATGTAAGAGTAAACAACTCAGTAGTGATGAAAGGCAGCCTTCTTTTGAGAACAGGTCAGATAGATACAATAAAATATTTTTAAATATGACTAAAACTAAATGCTCTATATTACATTTTCATCTCAACCACTTAGAATATTGTTAACCTGTTGATTTCACTTATTCATTTAAAAAGCGAAACTCTTGCAATTATTACACACTGACTGCTATTTTGTGAGCATTTTATTTAGCTAATAGAACACAAAAGTCAGTTTTCTAAAAAAATTAGAAATCATTAATACACGTTAATACATGGGGGGGAGTAAAGGAGACTAAAAGTATCAAGTTGCCTTGTAGGTTTTGGGTAAAAAAGATGAAGTAAAATGTAAGAAAACAACCACATCCTAGAAATGCTCAATGCATCAGCAACTTACGGTGGTGGTTGATGGTATTGATGAGTCTTAGACCGACATAAGCGTGGTTGTTAGTGATGAGCACAACGTCAAAGAGCTCCTCACTCTCAGGGTAAAGGTCCCTCAGCTGAGTGTTGACTGCCTCCAGAGCCTGGGAACAAATCCAACCCGGATGTGTGTTTAAATAAAGGATAATACTAATCCACTGCAATGATGAGAGGATTGAGATTGAGGATACACATTTGATCCACCACCTCCATGAGCACGACAATAACACACAAAACATTAGCCTTTGAAATGAGTTTTTACTCAACGTTCTCAAACAAAACCCTCTGACCTTGACAAAGGAGAAGGCAGGTCCGGGGCTGAAAGGCTGTGTTTCATGCGCCACCTGATACTTGATGTACTCCTCCATGCCCTGCTGCTCAAAGATCTGCTGCTCCTTCTCCATATTGAAGAGGACTCTGGACGACACTGCGATGGTAATAGAGTTTTCTGGCCTGGGCTGGAGGGTCGCAGGTATAAGACATGTCATTTTAAACTGGAGCTGATCTTTTTACTTAATCGGCTAAATCTATACAGTACTATTCTCTGAAAAGAAGAACAGACTGAACAAAGGTAAAGCGAGTGACTGCATTCAATGCTTTATGAAATGCTTTCCACTCCTCCTGATAATACAGCTTCACATAGCAGAGGCTAAAATCTGTTAACTCTTTGAATGTCTAATTGACCACTGTAACCTTTATTTGATTAAATTTTAACATATATTCGTGATAATTTTAAACTGTTCTCAACTGCATCTTTATAACTTTGCTGCATGAGAGATAAATTACAACAAATGTAGTAGACATCAATTTTAGGCTTTTTTTTTGGACATGTGTCTATCATTAGTTTACATTCACCATGATGAGTAACCTCATTTATTTCTGTACTTTAATTTGAAAAGTAAAACTTTATTTCTGTTAATTTTGATGATTATGGCTCACAGATAATAAAAACCCAAATGTTGTTTTCTTAAAAAATAACATTTTACATAAAACCAATAAAAACATTTTTAATACAGAAATTATACACAGTTATGACAAAGAATGCCTACTTGACATTAATCCAGCAGACAGTCTCTGAAAGTTTCTACAGGGAAGATTAAGCCACAAAGGACCATGCTAAACAAGCTGTCTGTTAACAGAGTGCTTTATCCAAGCATATCAATTGAAGGTTTAGTGGAAGGAAAAACTATGGTTAAAAAAAAAAGATGCTAACAAAATTATTTTTTGACAGGCCTTATGGTGATACTGATTTCATTTTCCAGCATGACTTAACACCTGCCCACCCTACCAAGATAAACAAAATTTCCCTTAATAATCATTGTATCACTTTACCCAGGAGTTCTGATTGCCTCCATGCTAGGCCACATTGATGTAATAGTTCATGCAAAATGACCCCCTTGCAAGCATAGAGTGCATATACTGTACAGTACATGGACTGAGGTAATATTTCTATGAAAAATTAGTAGCCAAAGTAACTAAATTGAATGCTGGAATATTTACTTTGTGTGCAACAAAGTTACATAATGAGTAAAATTTTTTTAACTGAATTACTGAAATAAATCTGGGTTTTTTAAAATACTTTATTGAGAGGCAGATATTTGTATGTGCCTACAGGTGTGCATTGCTTTAGCATGTCACATTCAGGTCACTGACTGTATTTATCTACCCACCTGATCTGAAACATGACCTCTGTCGCTTGCTCATTTAGAACATGGCACAATGCAGCATCCTCTCCTGTTTCACACCGCTTTATCTTTATTTAATTTTATTTTCAATGAGCTAGAACCTTTAAATAATCCATTAACAATTTAAACCAATTTTACACTTTTTACTAGAAGGAATTAAAAGAGTCTCTTTACCTTCATCCGTTACAATAAATTGTGGATAGTGTAAAATTATTAAGCCCAACACAGTGTCTGACTTCCTCATGACCTTATTATATTTCATACAACAATCCTTTTTCTTCTGTAGCTGAAACTACATTAGACATGGGGATCTCTATACAGATACTCACCGGTTTCTTTGAGGGTGTTGAGGGCTTCAAAATTGTCTTAGCATCTTCCCAGGAGTGCTGGCTCCCGTTCTTGACCACATCTTGTCCACTGATTGTCAGAGTCTGACTTTCGTTTAGATTCATTTTACTGCTTCAGTTCACAGTTCACGTTTGGGATCACACTGAGTCCCAGCGTGTCCCCCCTCAGTAGCGTACTCCAAAGAAGATCCACACTCACTCCTCCCAAATTTTATTCAGTCCTGCTGTACTCCGCAGATGAGCTCAATATTATTGCAACTGCCGAGGCTCTTAGATATAAAAATATCACATGCTGCAGAGGAGAAGGAGGATGCAAACAACGTTCAAGCTATGACCTTGGTCTAATATGTCCGGCATCTTTGGAGGAAAATTCTCGTTCGGGTCTTCTGCACTGCGCTATGTTCTCCTCTTTTTGCACACTCTGTCCTGACTTCAATCCATCCTGCATCCTCCCACTGTTAACTCTTTCAGTTTCAGACTCCCCTGAGTCATAGCGGAGCATGTGATTTAATCTGGATGACAACCGGTTGCTGCGCTCTATAGGACATTAGCCGCCTGTGTGTCCTGTGTCGTGATGCTTGAAATGTGTTTATGTTTCACTTCTCCTCATGTAACAGTGTAGTCGTAATGTCCTATCAAATCATGTTTCATTCTTTAAAGGAAACACATGTTTTTGCGTTAGATATTACAGTAAGGGTATACTGTATAGTCTGTGATAAACTATTTCATAATCCTGCATAGCATTGTGGGAACTCCAGTCCAGCTTGGCTCATTTGCTGCCCTCACTGCTTAGAGCCTCCTGAAACCCTGCCAGCGATTGAGGCGCAAAGCATCCGTCTCAGTTTCCAGGCAACAGGCATGGAGTCAAAGCAAATGGGACACTCCCACACCTTCTATAAATATGATTGGCTGCATGGACTCTATTTCAAATAGGCTATATCATGCTCCAACCCCGGCATCCAAAAACAGGCAGATGAGGCAGGGAGCAAAGATGAAAGTACATGTGCTTTGAAGGGCGTTAATTATCATTAATAGTGCTAATTTTGCTTTTATCAAAGCAGACAGGCACGGTGCAAATGGTTTCTGGCTGGAGATACAGAGCAGGCACCAATGCATTAGCTGAAGGAACAAAAAGATAACAGAGCCACCATCAAATATAACAGACACAACTGCATCCATCATGAACATCATCATTATTTGAATAATACTAGCAGTCTTAGAAAAATAAAAATAAAACTGTGAAACGTTGTTTTATTTTTATGTTGCCTTCTATATTGCATCTAAACTACAGTGCCTTGCGAAAGTACTCGGCCCGTATCAACTTACTGAAAGTAAAGGGGCCGAATAATATTGCACGCCTCACTTTTCAGTTTTTTATTTGTTAAAAAAGTTTGACACATCCAATAAATTTCATTCCACTTCACGATTGTGTCCCACTTGTTGTTGATTCTTCACAAAAATTAGAATTTTATATCTTTATGTTTGAAGCCTGAAATGTGGCAAGAGGTTGAAAAGTTCAAGGGGGCCGAGTACTTTCGCAAGGCACTGTAACTGTATAAAAACAAACTCAATTTGAATTAAAAAATGTGATGAAAAGCATAAACTATCTATCTCTGATAGATAGATAGATAGATAGATAGATAGATAGATAGATAGATAGATAGATAGATAGATAGATAGATAGATAGATAGATAGATAGATAGATAGATAGATAGATGACAGATATCAATCTAACAATTATATGTGTAACAAAAATATATAATTAAGCAATTTGTAACAGAGGGATTTGTGTCCTTCGGCACTGCAGTAAAACAGTTAATAAATATTCTCTTTTAAAAAAATGTTCTCAGGATTTTTAACAAACGCTTCTCATGAAAATATGGTCAAATGAGGAAATAAATGTGGCTGCTGTGCTTCAAGTTAGTCAGTAAGACTGAAGAAACTGAAAAACCTGATTTGATCTTTCAGCAAAATCAGCCAATTCTTGCAGTTGATAGTTAGACACACTAGAGAGCAGCAGAGGGCCGATTACTCCTGACTGAATGCAGTTTCATTCATGCGTTTAGGTTGCTGTAGACAAAGAGGATGTGAAAGAAACACTATTAGAGGAAGTTGACTAAAGACCGTTTGTGTTCTAGTATCTTTAAACATTTAACTCTAAATTGCAGACCAAAGCAATTACATTAAGAAGGTGGGATCTTGAATCTATGGTTTTGTATTACCTAAACCTACTTGTTTACAAGACATAATAAAACTCCAATAAGTGTTGGAGTTCTGCGTTAAAAAGCAAGCGCCTGACTTGTGTTTGTCTTTGTGTTGGAGCGCAAGACACTCAGATGGGGCTAACAGGGCACAGTTGGGCCGCACCCTCCGAGTTGATTTGAATAGCACCGGGTTTTTGGCGCGAGACTGACAGTAGGACGTCTTTCTTCTTGTGCCGCCACTCCTCCCTCCCTGCACTCACAGCAGGGAGTGGCGGGAAACGCTGGCGGGAAAGAAAAGAAGTTCTTTAGGGAGCTTTACCAAACCTATGCTGTACCTGAAGATGTCCTGGAAACAAGTCAGACATTATAGTATACATTGAAAACAGAGTTCAGTAGAAAAACGAACCAGGAAGAAAGAAAGCAACCCGACCTCTTGTTTTGGCTGTACATTGCAAGAGATAGATCTAGCTGTGGGTGGAGACAAAGAACTGAGTATGGGAGAAGGACAGAACAAAGAGGGTAGCAGCCAGGACACCCCCCCAACCCCCAACCCCACCCCCCTACCCCTCACACACACACACACACACACACACACACTTTATAAGGCCCCACCCCCCCGAACAAAGCCTGGAGCAAGGCAAATGACTATTATAACCTTAATCAGACCTTTAAAGCAGCTACTCAGGCATGTTCACCACTACCGGATTCTTTGTTCTTACTGGGATTCTGCTTAAACCATGTGCTTTAACCACAGTTGAGTAAATGTATTATTTTTCTTTTACTCCTGACAAGAGCATTCTAGCTCCAAACTAGAAGAACCAAAGAAAAGGTAATTTGTGGACCTGGCAGCGCAGGCAATCAGCAGTAGCATAATTGGATTTGTTGTTATTAGCCTTCTAAAATGCTGTAACCCAGAGTCACCCCAGCCTCCTATTTCCATGTTACTAGAAAAACAGATATCACCTGTGTGGGAGCCAATGTGACAGATTTCTCCCTTTTTAGAGCAAAAAGACCTCATTACTCCTCACTTCCTGCCTCCAATGAGTTCAACACAAAAACAGGAAGCCTGTGGTGCTTGTGCATTTCCTAGATCTTATTACGTTGCGACTTTTCTTGTGTTCGACACATATGAACCTTCAGAAGGGTGAGCAATGGGAAACAGAGGGAGTGATTGTTACATAAGCTGGTGGTCTATTGGAGGCCCCGATGACAAAAAGCAGTTTAATGCAAGAAGAACCTGTAGCCAAGGAAGACAAAAAGCACCATTACATACAACATGCATTCGCCATCTGATAAGATACACCGAGGCATAGATATCCATTTAACTGCAGAAGGATGCAAATACACCCGAACTCTAAAGTAATAGGCCAATAAACATGATTCCAGACAGAGAAGGACGCAAAAACTAGCAGGGATTTCTTGATTGGTGGAGGGGCAACAACTCAGGGGGCTGTTAGGGTCAAAGTGGATAGGGGGAAGGGAAAAGCCTTCAAAGTGGTGGGGGCGTTAGATGGTGACGGCACTAAAAGGGGCTAAATTCAAAAGATGCAGAAAGAGTCCTAAATTCAACTGAAGCAACCTTACACCGCAGGGCCAAACAAAAGGAACATCTGCCTGCTTGACAAAAGCTCAACGCTCAACATTAGAGCAGCAGTGGTTGTGTTTTGAAGTGCTTAGCAGAGGCAGCAGGTTTAAACCTATTTACAGCTGTATTTTGAAAAATGTTAAAGTGGTTTTGATTGTAGAGATAGATTGCTGTGCCGGTTATTTTGAGTATGCAAATCATGTACGAGTGCACTATGACATGCATTGAGGCCAACGTATTTTGAAATTGTCCATTCACAAAGACCGGGCTTGTGCTTGCCAGCATCTATGAGACGAAACTGGATCTGTAATTTCAGACAATACTGCACAGGAAGAACTGCACTAGGGGAAACAAAAATTGAAGATTTCTCAGACAGAACATGTGGTGAGATGTGTAACTCTGTGGTTACAGTCTTTCTGGGAAAAAGAGGACTGGTAAGGCATGTGGATCCAGTGGTGAAGTGAAATGTTTTCAAACTAAACCATTGTTGGCATCTCTTCAGAAAGGACAAAATATAAAACAAATAAGCAAAAAAACAGCTAGGTCTTCTGACATCTGATGTTTTGCTATACTTCTACACCTTCTGGGTGTGCTTATGAGTACATATAACGACGTGAGAAAGTTTTCCCTCTTACAGATTCTTACTGTTTTTCCTTTTTTCTAACTTAATGTTTCAAATCAGACTAATCTTCATAACAGAGACAGATAACCTCACTAAATACAAAAAGCAGTTTTCAAATGATAATTTCATTTATTAGGGGAAAAAGATAAGCTGGCCAACCTGACTCTATGTGAAAATGTAATTACATTTCTTCTTAATTCATGGCTCAATTGTGATTAACCACAGTTTATAGATAGATTAGGATTTAACCCAGGCCTGATTACTGTCAGAACTTGGAATCAACAAATCAATTCAATAGAACCTTTTTGCCAGCATGAACTAGGCTAAAAGATCAACAAAAGCAGCACACCATGCCTCAATCCAAAGAAATTCAAGGAAATTCAATGCTTCCTTGTTCGCAAAGGCCCTTTGACATTAGGTAAAAAACATCCTGATGATCTTCCATAATTTTGGCAAAACATTCTTTGGATTGATGAGACAAACTGTGCCTTTATGGAAGATTTGTCTGGTTACATCAGGCATAAAACTAAAACAGCATTTCAAAGAAAAAAACATCATACCATACGTTAGGCTCAACGCAGTTTGGTTTGGCAGCAGAACAATGACCTGAAGCATATCAAAAGTATACCTCTGAATGGCTGAAAAAACTGAAAATGAAGGTCTTGAATTGACCTAGTGAACGTCTGGAATTAAATTTGATTGAGATGCTGTGGTGGGAACTTAAACAAGCCATTCATGCTTGAAAACTGTCCAGTGCGGCTGAATTAAGCATAATCAGCAAGAAAATAGAGGGCCAAAACTCCTCAACACCAATGGAAAAGACTCACTGGCAGCAATCACAACCGCTGGATGCCAGTTGATGTAGGAAAGGGAGGCACAACCAGTCATAGGGTGACTTTTTGAAAGCCGCTTTTTACACTTACTGAGGTTATCTTTGTTGGATATAAAAATGTATGTGTTCACCTTAATTATTTAAATAAGGTAACAAGACAAAAACTGATTAAATCTCTGTTAATAAAATATATTTGTATAGCTCTGTACATGTACATGTGCATGTTTATAGTTTACTTATAATTAAAACTGTTAAAATTCTGTTGTAAATGCAGTTCTACGCATTCATAGTAGGATGAAAACTGTTGCATTTTCATCCTCTTATGGAACAGAAAGCCGTAAACCTGGAAAGCTTAATGTTTTGGCTTTTGGGAGCACCAAATTTGCTTAAAAAGATTTGCATAAAGAAAAAGAGCATGACAGCAAATGGACAACATGTTGGCTGCCAAAGCAAAACATGTAACTGAATCATGACTCGTGAATCCTGTCAGTGTGAGTAATATGTCCAGATAAAACAATAACTTAGGGCATAAAACAAAAATAAAGATTTCCCCTAGGGTATCCCACCTTCTGCTACTTATTTTGCTTCCAGTAACTACTCACATTAACAAAAGTGGAGACAAGAAAGGGTTGCTAGGATCCAATCCTGCCTGTTTCCTGTAGTATACCCATTAACCAGCACCATGGCTGCCTCTCTAGGGTCCAACCACACCATAGAAACAGATTGCTCTCATGCCCCAACAAAAAATGTTCATGGATTTTTTAAGTCTTACTAGGTGTTCATACAGTCCTGTGCAAAAGTATTCAAACTCCTTGAATGTTTTTTCATTACAATGGCAAACTTCACTGTTTTTACAGTGCACACATTCATACACACACCTTGGATCTGACTTCTCACCTACAAGACATCTCTCTTTTCAGATCATTTTTTCAGGAACTTTATATTTAGTCATAACAAACCCTCAATCCCACCAGTAGTGATCCAGTTTTTGAACAATGAATGTTCTCACGACAATTGTCTGATTCTGTTTCATCTGTAATGTAACAGACAAGGAACCTGAAAATTCAACCATATTTGTTAGTCTTCAATGTGTTTATTATGTTTTTTTTTCTTTTTTGTTAAGTTTTAGTGAATAAATATTAGATTATTAACATTAAATTTAATTCTTGATTACATTGGTTACAATAGCTCATTGATTCTTATTCTAATTTCTAAATGAAGTATTGAGTGTTAAATTAAATTAATTTAAATCCTGAGAAATATACAGTAGTCATCTTCTTTTGATTTGTAATAAGTATTATTCAATGGAAAGAAAAAGCAATGTTGCCTGGCAGCAAGAAGGTCCTGGGTTCGACTCCCAGCCGGGGGTCTTTCTGCATGGAGTTTGCATGTTGTCCCAGTGCATGCGTGGGTTCTCACCGGGGACTCCCACAGTCTTCCTCCCACAGTCCAAAGATATGCATGTTAGGTTGATTGGCGTCTCTAAATTGCCCTTAGGTGTGTGAATGAGTGTGTGCTTCGTTGTTTGTATGTTGTCCTGCGATGGACTGGCGACCTGTCCGGGTGTACCCCGCCTCCCGCCCGTAGACTGCTGAAAATAGGCACCAGCTTCCCTGCAACCCACCAATGGAAGAAGCGGTATAGAAAATGACTGACTGACTGACAATTTAACAGATCTTTACATCACAGACCAACACAAAGCCATGCATAATTGTCAAGTAAAAGAAAATTGATGCATGGTGTTCATCTTTCTTAATTCAAATGAAAAGCTGAAATGTTATTCAGCCTCCTTTACTCTGATAGCTCCAAATAAAATCCAGTTCAGTGCAACCAATTGCTTTCAAAGGTCATCTATCAGTAAATAGAGTCCCCCTGTGTGTTAAATGAACTCTATGACATGACATCTGTCTAAAGCACTTTGAGCTTTGGGGTTGTAACATGACAAAAATATGGAAAATTCACACAATGTGAAAATCCTTACAAGGCACTGCAACGTCCATTCACACTCAGCCTGTTTTTGTTTAAGTTTAATATTAATATGAGCCACTGGCAGCTCTCCCAGAGGGGGAAGATTCGAAGAACTTTTGATGGAGTGTAGCTGTAGTGTGTCTGGACCCAGATGGCACCAGCATTTGCTCTAACAGGATTAGGAATAGCTAAAGAATATAATATTACCTTCTTGAGTTTATCTCTGAAACTACTAGCCTCCCCTCACAAGCAAGAAAGACAGGTGGTTTAAAAGGTTAAAAAACAAATACACTCAAATTACTCTCTCCCTTGTGACGCAATGCATGTTTATTCGGCTTCACAGCAGATTCATTTACTTGGCTGCCCGAGGTTTGAAGAAAAACAGATTTGAGAGCAGTCAGCTGGGGCCAGATGTATCTGAGAGGAACATGTAGAGCCTGAATCATCACTGTTACATAACACGGGCCTTAGCAAGGGGAGGGCATGGAGCACTGAGCGGGAGAGAAACCAAAAACAGACCACTGACCTAGATCTGCAAATGTTGGAGATAAGTACCTGGGGAGGGGGAACAGGGGGGTTAAAGAAAAAGGCATGGACTCAGGATTAAAGTGTGATGAAGAAAAATGTGATAGGTTTCCATGCCAGCATGTGGTTTCTGCTTTGCTAGAAAACAGCATCTGAGTGGTTGTGAGCTACAGTGACACAACCGGGCTGGAATGTGGGTCAGTAGACTTTGACAACTGCAGCCGGGCCGGGGAAAGTTTCTTACAAGTGCTGGTGGGTACGTGTAGTGCACAGACTCATGACCATCTGTGTCTTTTCCCGCTTGTGTTTTCCACATCTTCCTTGACCGTCAGCTGCTTGAAAATAGAATAAAGGGAAGGGTGTGTGTGGTTTGAGTTGAGTAAGAAAGGGATGACACTCGGTCCACTTCTCTTCTATTCTCCCTTTTTTTTCATGCCTATATGTTCAGATCATCAAACAAATTTTAATATCAGAAAAGTAAATGAGGCCTGTAAGGCTTTAGAGGTGCTAGGCTGTGACCTTCTGGATGAGCTGCTGATTTTGCTGACTACTTCTGGGGAGGTTCACCGCTGTTCGTGTGCTCCTTTCTTTGTGGTTTGCTGGAGTCCCGAAGCCTTAAAAATGTCTTTCTCACCATTTCCAGACTGATAGATGTCAATTACTTTGTTTTCAGTCTGTTCTTTTTTCTTTACATTGAGGGATAATATGTTGCTTTTTTAGATTTTTTAGGTTACTTCATATCAGACAGGTCCTTTTTAAGTGATTCCTAAATTCTACACGTCTAGCATTGATCAAGATGTGACTAGTGAAATCCAAGAAAATAATGTAGTTAATTCATTAGTTAACAAGGGGCGATGTCATATTTTTCACATAGGGCCTGGTTGGTTAGCTTCTTCCTTAAAAACACAGTCATTTTTTGAAAGTTGTGGTTTTTTTTACTCTCGTTGTCTTTGTCTGATATTAACATTTATTTAATTATCAGAAACACATATGAGTAATTTATTATTTTATAGCTTCATTTAATTTCTAAATTTGATGTATAACATAAAAGATACTTTGACTTATCCTAACAAGCATTCAGACAACAGATTTTCAGGATAACCCTTTAAGGTCACAGAGTCATCTGTGGGATAAGAGGTTTTTGTGACAAAATCTAAAAACTCCAGGGCATTATTGAAAAGCCTTGGAGGAAAGCAGTTCATGTTAGTCAGTGGTGCCTAGAGTTTTTGTCACATTGACCAACATCATCCGGTTGAAAATATTTGCAGAAACAAAATAAAACATTTTTAAATTAAAAATGCAAAAAAGGAAAAAGTTATGTACTCTTGAAAAATCCTTGCTGTCAACTTTAATTCATGTAAGGATGTGGTTATATTTACCATGGAATTAAAATAAAAGCAAAAACATGGGGTTAATAAAAGATTAATACTTAGTTTTGCACCTAACATTTTTCTATTTAAAGCAGTTTTTCAGCACCTTGTTTGAAAGGCCTCAATATAAATCTCAGTCTAAAAAAAGAAGTCTGTACCAATCTGAGTAACAATCTTAATGAACCAACTGTGTCTTAAACTGCAGTTGTGGGCTACACTAAATCATTCAGAGGGCCACAGTTTGGCCTGAGAACCACAGTTTGGACACCCCTGTTGTAAGTGTAAGGTCAAATCTGTGTTTGACGACCTATAAATCTGGTAGTCTTTTACTCCAATGCTCATTCAGCGGTTAAACTTCCACCAGTTTCTTCTTGTTCTTAATCAGATTGTCCTATTTACCATCATCATGTGGGTCAGAGATAAGCAGCTAGTTATGCCAGTGCCTTGCGAACCCGTGCAAAGTGTTAATGGTCTGTTTCCTTCTTTGCTCTGCTGTCTTAGCACACATAATAACTAATACACACGAGATACAGACAAGAACACACCCACTCAGAGATGGTGCAAATATTGCTCAATGCGTTTTTGTTATTCCTCATAAAAAACTGCAGAGGTAGGAGAATGTTCACTGCAACGGCAGGAGGATGTTAACAGTTGTGAAATCTCACCAGGAATGCAGGTGCAATGTTGTTGTTGGTTTTTTAAAATCTTTTTTTCATATTTGCTCAGTTAAAAGCCCGTTATGGGAGGTCACAGAGACAAACAGCCAGTTTCCACGGGTTTTATCTTGCAACCAGTTTATCTGAAATGCCGGAACGACGAGTATGGCGAGTACTTTCTACTGTCTTGGAAGCACGCCAAAAACATGATGTGCATAGTGTGATCTGTTTCTTTGGTTTTTCAGCCAAATTTGCAGGTTGGGTTTTGACTAAAGACAAAAATACAGAAACAAAATAAATGCACCCATTCTTTGGTTCTTGCATGTGTTACAGTGAAGATGTTCGTCACCTCAAACGCATTAGAAAATTGGCAATAATTAACTTAGATTACTCTCCACCCTCCTAAATCATCAATTTTCTACATTCCCCTCTTTGTTTGTGCTCATCCCAACCCTCCATGTCACACCAAGACTGATTTCTTAGCTGCAAGTAACTCCTCTGATATGAAAGGGTACTCTGAAAGGCCACAGGCAAACATGTGCACAAGCAATCACTCGTGCAGTTTAGCAGTTGTTCAGCATGGCCAGAAAATCTGGTCTGGCAAGTTAACTGTCAGAGCTGCACAAACGGTGGGATAAAGAGATCTTTCATCCTCTTTCTTTGAAGAGAAAGTCCATTTGACACAATTAAACAGCACCTGAAGAGTTTTTATTGTCAATATTTGCACATATGGGAGAAGATAAGACCCCTCTTTGAATATTACAATGCTTTCTTTTATTTTTATATCTGATCTAAGGCCTTTTCACAAGTATCTCCATAAAATCCAGAAACAGAGCATGTAAAAGGAACATTTTGGATTTCACTTCCCTAAAAAAAAAGAACATACACAGTAAGATGCCATCTTTTGTTCATGTCTTTCAGGTTTTTTTATATGCATCCAGCTCACTGTGAAACAAGCACTTTGCATGTTGCATGTTAAAAAAGATCATAACATGCAAGGCATATTTTGGTAAGGGAGTAGTAAACATTTATATCACCAGTATTGATATTCTTCTAGTTTATTTTTTTGATTTTAAGTGGTGGTTGGTGGTTGTATTGTAACAGGAAATGCATTAGACACATTTGCTACTATCTGGTCCAAAACCTGACATTTCATGGTTACTTTCACTTCCTGATGAGATACAAAGAAGAAGCATCACTGCAGCAGTTTAGGACAATCTTAGGAAGGATCTAGGTGTTTGCTAAAACTGGTGTGCATCAGGTTAGTGTTATCTGATACACTGTTTGATTCATTTGTAGCTTAAAGGGCTGAGTTCCATATAGAAATACTAGAAATAGTGCCAAAGTTGAGTTTTCTTATTAGTTGTGTCTTGTAACACCTTCAGCAGAGCTTCCTGGGTTCAAATGCCAGTTAATAAATGGGAATAAAGTGTTGTGAAACAAAACAGTGATCTGGGGGTAAGGTAAGCACGAACAGTTAAAACAACAACCATTCCCGGCAGTAACAAAGATGAGTGAGCGGCAAGACGGTTGGTGTTCAGGGAGTGTCGGGCTCCTCTGCCTGTCTGGACTACCTGAACTACATGGCTGCTACAAGTTGGTTAAACTAATGGTAGGAACTCAGAGATGACTCATTCGGGCCTGCAGAGGCTCATCGTATGTGAAGTCATCATGAGGGCAGCAGAAAATCAAATTTGTGAAGTCATCCTTTATTTTAGGCATTCAGGTAAGGCTTAAACTGAATTCTGCACTAAGAAAGACAGCAGATATTTACTGCCAAGGGTTCAACAGAGAAAATCTGACTAAAACCTGTCAGCAATGCAAGAGGATATTTGAGATTTAGTTCTAACTTAAAGGGTCAAACTGCAAGTCTTCCAACACAGGTGTTTCACTTCAGTGAACAGATAAAACAATCACATTTTACTTGTAACATCTTTTGTCACATTTTTGTCACATTTATTCACTTTACACGTACAAGCTTTAACTTATCTTATTGGGATTTTATGTAATAAACCAACACAAAGCAGTATGTAACTGCAGATAAAAGCCTGAAAACTGTTCAGCCCCCTTGAATCCATACCCTGTAGAACCACATTTTTTTCTGCAACTACAGCTACAAGTCTTTTAGGGTTGAGCTCACTTAGATTAGATTTAGAGGGTTCCTGATGAAGTCTACTGTCCTAGCTAATCCCCACAGCATAAGGCTGCTACTACCATGTTTATGTAAAGGGGGGGTTTGGGGGGGGGACAACTAATAGTTGTCTTGTGGACAGATTCTCCCACCTGAGCTGTGGATCTCTGCAGCTCCTACACAGTTACCATGTCCATCTTGGCTTCTGTAAATTCTGCTCTCCTTCTCCACAATTTTACCCTCTGTGTTCCTTGGTCTTCTTGGTTTGTTCCAAAAAGTCTAACAAACTTCTGAGGCCTTCACAGAACAGTTGCAATTATACTTTAAGTTTAAATTTCACATAGGACACTATTTGCTAATAAGGCAATGTCTGAAGGAGGTTGGTTGTACAGTGTATTTTATTTCTGTGTATCAGAGTAAAGGGGGCTTAATACAATCTTAATATACCATGACAAGGCTTAATCTCTGACTCGATGCAATCTGTTGGGTTTCCTTAGAAAAACTTTTTATCCAATTTGAATAAATAACTGAATCTGACTGCACTGTTCAGTGGTTCGGACTAATTGGAATGTATGTACCTGAGTTTTGTGAAGTGCCTTGAGACAACATGTGTTGTGAATTAGCGCTATATAAATAAACTGAATTGAATTGAATTGAATTGAATTAATCCTTGTCATACTTTTCAGTTTTTTATCATAAAGAAATCTTGAAAGCCATGCTCTATTTGCTGCGGTGACATTGGCTCAGGTGGCAGGGTTCGTCCTGTTCGTCCTTGAGAGTTGTCGGTTCGAACCCCCACTCCATCCGTTTTAGTCGTTGTGCCCTTGGGCAAGACACTCCACCCGCATTGCCTGCTGATGGTGTTCAGAGGGCCCGGTGGCGCCAATTATATGGCAGCCTCACTTCTGTGGCTACAATGTAACCTACCACTGTCAGTGTGTGAATGGGTGGATGACTGATTGTAGTATAAAGTGCTTTGGTGTCCTCGGACTTGATAAAGCGCTATCCAAGTGCAGGCCATTTACCATTTTCCTTTTCACAATTGTACACTGTTTTGTATTGGTAGATTACATGAAATCCAAATAAAATACGTGGTGGTTGGGAGCTGTAACTATTAGTAGGCACTGCATTTTATTTTCACAGACAACACAACAATTTATAAATAGACATTTTGTCTATTCGGGCAATTAGGTTAAACAATGTATGTGTTAATGCTGATATATCCAATTATTATAAGTGGGTTGAAAAATATCTGCAATAAAATAAAATATTTCACAACCTTTTGTTTCTGGAAACACAGTTGCAGTTCTTGTGTGAATTATGCCCTGGGAAAGCTACTCCTACTACCATCCCCTGACCAATTAAAACACAAACAATTATCTGAGATTCTGGGGTGGGATAAAATGTAGTGCAGTCCCAAACAAAGCAATAAGCTAGTGTTATTCTCAGCAGCAATCAGAGGATACCTACTCAACACAAAGGTGCACCAGCTCCCCACTGACTGCAATAGATAAATACAAAGGAATAAAGTAAAAGCTGACAGATGAGTTGTATTTTTCTATCTGGTGTTCATACTCCCCCTTTTCTTATGCTGCCCTGGTCAACTGCCCATGTGGTGCACATCAAAAACCAGCACTGCACACAAATATTTTTTTCCACAAATTATGTTTTTTCTACCTTTTGTTTAAAGTTTCTTATAATCATTGCCCTCAATGTTGTTGTAAATACTATCACAGACTGTTCTTCAGACTTTTTAACATTTTTATCAGAACATGCTTACTGATGTCACAGATAACAGCTCATGTTTTAATACACTGTGTGCTTTTAAAACACATATATTTTTATTTAGTTTTATGTGTGCTTGCTCAGTTTTTTTCCAGTGTATCTATCTATTAATCTGCTTCTGTCCTGTTTACAACCATCTGGGTCATGGTCATTGTGAGTTAACAACACTAGGGAGGAAATGGTTCTGCCTTCTCATCTATTCACAACATAACAAGAACGCTCCCTCCCTAATACAATGACTCCCTTCCAGACATCTGCAGGGTGTTTGGGAAATGACCCTGTTATGGGTCAGCTATATCCTGTCTTGGTCTGGTGAAGCAGCCTTGGCCAACTTCAACCAAATCAGACCACACTGGTGTGGATACTGAATTTTTATGTATCTCCATTCTCTGCTGTGACAAGCAGGACTCACCATATACATGTCCAGAAACGAATTTTTATGATCAATAAAGAGTTGATGATACATCATACAGTAAATTTAAGTTCAACCTTTTTTTGATCAATTTGTCTTCTTCTCAGAGCACATACCTGCACTGGATTCAAGTAGCACTTCACACAAGACACCGACTGTATTCATGTGAGTGTGACCTACTTCCTTAGCACATCAGGTGGCAGCAGCCACTGCAGAGGGGAGGATCCACAACACTACCACACACATGCAGTCTCTCCTCAAGGACAAGTCTGATGGACAGTGTTTCAACAACCTAAGGACCAGCAGCTGGTGCACAAAACAAATACACCTTTAAAGGATAGACACACATAAGTCTTATATGTGTCCTCAATGTAAAAATGTGGTTTATCAATAATTTACTTTTTTGCTAAAAACAATAACACCGTCTTCAGTGCTTTCATGTCATGTTTTGGACCACATGACAAAATGCTTTAAATAATATACATCATAACAGTGATGCTTATAAGGAGAGTAATAGTGATGCTTCTAAAACAATGGAGAGAAATAAGACATAGGTCTTAACAGCTATGCATCAAAACATTTGTTCTTGGTATTGCTGAAATTTTAGAGCTGCAAATGACACAGGAGATTTTCTGGTACTGCACTGTATTGGCTTTTTGTGTTACTTGGCAATTATCTGAGGGAACAAAGATCACATGTGGAGTTCCTCAGGGTTCCAATCCTGGACCACTTTTATTCAATATCTTTATAATCTCTCTAAAGCAGATTATGCCGTATTAGTTGATCTGTTGCTTTTCCTATGTTGATGACACACAACAATATATTTCTCTCACCACATGATCAAAGTCCAACAGTCAATGAGTCAAAGATGCAATCTTTGTGATAAAAACCTAATCTATTCAGTGCTTTCCAGTCAAGTTTTTGACCAACTCCATTGGTGAGAGTTTTGAATGACATATACAGTACATCTTTATAGCAATGCATCTAAACTTTGGTCTTGGTATCATCTTACTGCTGCGTTCGACACGGTTGATCTTAACATATT
Source organism: Crenichthys baileyi (assembly GCA_036173005.1). NCBI lineage: Eukaryota > Metazoa > Chordata > Actinopteri > Cyprinodontiformes > Goodeidae > Crenichthys > Crenichthys baileyi. The sequence goes on along the minus strand of JAHHUM010002068.1, from coordinate 150,299 downwards.
AATTGATAGACTGGAGAAGTTGATAAGATTTTTTGGTATTGTGTTAGATGGATTCAGTCTTACATCATTTGGCAATCAAAAAAAGATATACTCCAAGAGGGAAATTTTGTGATTCCAACTAAATAAAAAGGCAGGCATATTAATAGAAACAGAACAAAAATATAAAAAATCTGAGCAAGCAAAGATCTCATGTGGGATTCCACAAGGCTTCATCCTCAGACCACGTTTATACAAGATCTACATGCTCTCCCTGGCTCAGATTATGAAGTCTCACAACATCCGTAACCATATCTATGCTGGCGACACACATATTTATATCTGTGTATCATCACATAACCTACAGTATATGTCATTGTTTTTGTTCCCACAGTTGCCAAACTAGGCAAAATAACAGCAAGAAAGAGACTTAGTTGTTATGGACTCAGACTTATATTTTAACAATGAAATAAATTCTATTATTAAAGCAGCCTAATGTCTAAAAAGTATTGCCAGAATGCAGAATTTCCTGTCCAAAAACAGAACAGAAAAAATATGCTTGTTTTTTTCTCAATAGCTAAGGTTTTGGTTATTGCTCTACAAGGCACTTTATAGTCTTGAATCTGAAAACATTTTCTGGTCAGATATGACCCATTTAAAGCCCTCAGATCACCAGAGACCTGTTCAGCATTACAAGGACCAGACCTAAGCAAGGGGAGGCAGCCTTTAGTTTGCATTTCAAAATTTCTTTAGTTTTATGTGATGCTTACATTTTTCAATTTCTTCTTTTTAATTTGTCTTTAAAGCACTTACAATTACCTTGTGTGAATAATGCTATACCAATAAACTTGCCTCGTCTAATTCGAAGCAGGGTAATACAAAATCAGCATGAGGTGGATGCTAATCGGGTGAGATGATAAATCTGTGTAATTTGCTACTTCTGCATTAAATATTCGAAATAAGCTTTCACACTGGTGCCAGCTCAGGCTGAGTGATGTTTCTGTGGAAACCAATAACGGCTAAAATGTGTGCAAATTTAATCTGATGGCGAGGCCAAAATAAGTCAGTTAGTGTTTTCTGGGAACAAAACAAAAACACATGTTTGTATGCAAATATAGTATAAAAATTTAATGATGCTTTGAGGTTATCATACTTTTAAAAAAACAACAGCAATCAGAGAAGCATGGAAATCACAAAGTGACATGTGAATATAAAGTACAGCGGTGCTACTTTTTCCTTTTTTGTCATTTTTCCTATTTTCTTAACAAAAAATAGAAGTCTGGTGCATCAGAGGAGCAAAGTTGTAAGACAAACCCTGGCTTTGTCTCCTGTACTCGGAGAAATATGCTATTATTTACAAAATGATTTGTACATCAAGTCATTATTCGTTCACGCTTGCTGACAGAAAGGCATTCACACATATATTCAATGTGCAATGAAATGAAAACATGAAAACCAAGATTTTTTACTCATCCTGGCTGCTTTAAATGTTTACAAAATATAAACAATCTCTCATCACAGCATACCTGGAAATATCTTTGCTTTAGCAATAAAAACAATTATGACCCAACGTTCACAACTGTGCAAATAAAAAACAAATAGCATATTGTATCAAACTGCTTCTCCCCATAACAGGTTCACAGGACTTGGCAGTGGATTTGACAGGAAGCCCACAGCCGTACGATTTAATCCAGAACATAATTCACAGCTATTTACATGAGGCAAGTTGCGCTTATGAAAGAATAGCTTTTATTGAAAGTGACAAGTAATTGTTTTTTGAGGGTAAAAGTTATCTGCTGTTAATGAGGCAGTTATTATTGAGTCTCAGGAGCGTTTGAGTTCAGATAATCTGCGGAGAAGCTGCTGCTGCCTGGATCTGAGACGCTTTTTCTCCTGAAGGTGCCGTCTCTCGCTGAGATGCAGCTCCTCCAGGTAGTCTGTCGCCTGGGTCAGGATGGCCACCTTGGGAGCCTTGGCTGACTCTAGGCAGGGGATCTGATCCCGCAGAGCAGTGAAGCGGGATCTGAGGTCGTTCCTCCTCTTCCTCTCCAGGAAGTTATGGTTTCGCCTGCGGTCAGTGTCCTCTGCATCTGAGTTTAGGGGCGTATCCGAAGGGGAGGGCGGCAGCTGATGGGATGCTGTGCAGGCACGCTTGCTCAGAGGCTCCTCTTCATAGTCATCATCATCTTCCTCATCCTCTTCTGGGTCGCTGTCCGGTGAGCGAGCTGCATAGTTGTGCTGCTGCCGGTGGACAGACACATGGAAGCGTTTAGGGCAAGGGTCTGCACGGACCCTGATGGTGACCGGTTTCCTCCCACTCAGCAGCCGCACTCGGTTCTGCTTGCTCTCTACAGTGACCACATCGATTTCTTCCTCATCATCTGTCATCACAAAAGGAAATAGGTCATGAATTCCCACTGAGAAGGTTCATATGAGGACACTGCAGTGCCATTGTATGACAACAGATTTCTACAAACTGCGTTAAAGTGTAACTAAAACAGCGACAAGGAAGTGACGCTTGCGGTAATGAGGCTTCAATCAGTGTCCATTTAATAATCTGAATGAGGAGATACAAGGGTAGAGGGCAATAATTAATCTAGATAATGTTTAACTTTACTCTGTAATTGTATTAGGAAGGGAAACTGCAGGGGCGGCACCGAGGGGGGCTGAAAGGGGCTGAACATCCCTATAAATTTGCGACCCCACCGCCCCTCTTCCAAGACTTCTTTTTTTATACCATATCACTTTATCTCAAAACAAATAAAGTAATAGGGTAGTAACTATGCCAGGCCTATCATTTTTGGTAAAAAGCTACTTGAACTTACAAATATGAAGCAGTCTAAAATAATCCCAAGGAGCATCAAGATTTTTTTCTTTGAAAAACAGATTAAAATTCAGGGTCCAACACAGCAGCCTAACTAAATAAAACTTAAACTATGCTGTGGCTTTTGATTATGGTATGCCATCCAATGATTACTAGTAGTCCTTACTTGGCCCCCCTTTACACAACTTTCTAGAGGCGTCCCTGTGTGCAATGGCAATAAATCATGAAGACATGGTAAATCCGCCCATATAACTGCAGCCAAAGATAAAGAAATGATCTGTTTGCGTCAAAGTGATAGGGGCGCGGTTTTTTAAAAGCAGCATGAGTCGGTAAGGGCAAGCAGGAGGCGCTTTTGTCAAAGAAAGAGACAAAAACCCGTTTTATTTGAGGTTGAACTGAATAACCCCTTTGCTTTGGTGTCGCCTTGCTATTTATCAAATAATACATTGTTGGTGGGCATAATGTGACCCAGGCGCAGGGCAGGGTGGGGCCGTCCTTACCAGAAGAATCGGAGCGAGACTCTGAGCCAGACGAAGCCGGCTTCCGGCAGCTGCTGGAGGGGAAGGTGAGAACGGCGGCAGGGTCGACGCAGTCTGTAGCCGCGGAGAGGAGACCACCCGTAGAGGCGCACTGCGCCTTGGTGGCCCTGACTGAGATCTGCTGGGGCGCCGGGGTCTGCGCCGCAACTGCCGACACTTTCCCGAAACTGCTCCACATGCAGTCCTGGATGATGTGGGCGCTGAGGTTATCGAAAAGCTCCGTGTGGTCGGACGTGAACAGACCCTCGCAGTCCTCGTCCTGCCCCAGCACCTTGGACACCCAGCTGAGCTTGTCCCCCGGAGAGAGGTGCAGGGCCTCGTCGCTCAGAGTCCGGTGGGGGGACATGGGAGGGGTGGGCAGTAGCTCGAACTTTTTCCAGATATCCTCACTGGGCGCAGTGGACTTGTAAAAATCCTCCTCGGTGTCGAAATCGTGGAAAAAATAAGACTGGAAACAATCAAATTCCATGTTCAGGCTGATAAAATCCGCGCTAATCCCAGAAATGAAGGAGACCCTGTAAAGTGAAGAAAAAATATCATCTAATGGGACATTATTCCGGGAACAGCTGACATCCAACAAATGGGACCACATTAATAATTGATCCCATCTTGCGGATGCGCTCTTTGCAGTGATGGAGACAGGCTTTCAATGTTCCTGCATACATATATATCATCAGCTTATTTTTAAACACGAGTTAGTTAATTTAGTGAATAAAGAATGTGAGAAATTTGGTAAAAGTGAAGCATTTCCTGAAATGTAGTTATAGAGCTTTGTTCAGTAGCGCACTGAATGAGAAAAGTGAGCAGAGACTGGGCTAAAACACGTTACAGCAGCTCTATTTCCTCACAAGAAACTCAACATGTAAGAATTAAAGTACTTACCGGATCTCTGCAGGCAGGATCCAACGCGCAATTCAGCACATTAAAATCCGCCTGTTTCAGCGGATGAACTCACAAGAAGCTGACACCATCGACTGTAAAGCAGCAGGAAACGACGCTGTCTGCAATCTCTGACAATTCACTGTTAAAGAGATCCCACTTTAAATTAGAAGGAGAGAAAACGACACCGGGGCTATGACAACAAACACCAGACTCGCCCGCCCTTACAATAGAGCCCCACAGTGCGTTTTTCGCGCCAGTGAGAGATCCTGTTATAAGGCGATAAATGCGCAGGGAGGAGCCGCAGCCGCAGCAATGTCTGCTGCGGTAGATCCGGGTAAAGCCCCTTTATTTGCATCAGAGGCGTGGGGGAGGCGCGCAGAACCCCGCCCCGGTATGCAGCACCAGTCATGGCCACAATAACTGATTTACTACTAGAACAGTTTTACTCGATCATGACAAATTGAGGGAAAAGCAGCCAACTAAATGAGACAAAGTGTATTAGTAATATTTAGACTGAAAGCTTCGTTTCAGTACAGTGGAATATCATCCAAAAGCTTAATTTATTTCATCAGTTCAGTTAGAAAATTATAGCTCATATATTACAGAGATTCATTATGCACAGTGTGGTACAAGTCGAGCCTTATTTTTTATGCTTTGTAATTATGGCTTACAGCTGATAAAAAGCTGCAACTCAATTCATCAAATAAATCAATATTACATAAGACCAATATCAAAAGAACGTTTAATTAAAAACGGTTAAGCTATGGCTTACATAACCATCGGGAATACCTCTGACTTGACATTTGTCTACCAGACAGTCCCCCACAAGGAGGATAAGCTACAAAAGATATTTGCCAGACAGGATGGCTTTATCCAGAGTGCTACTGCCAAGCATTTTAATGGAAGGTTATGTGGAAGGAAAAAGTGTGCACAAGCAACAAGGATAGCTGCAGCCTTAAGAGGATTGTGAAGTTAAGCCCATTAAAGAGTTTGTGAGAAATTCACAAGGTGTAAACCGCAGCTGGTGTCGGTGTTAGGTTTTGGGAGAATTATTTTTTCACCATGGGCCAGGTTGTTTTGGAAAGCTTTATTAATCTATTGTGTTTTATCAAGGTTTCACTACTGGACCTGTTACCCTTGCAACCTGACAATGGATGGGTGGTTATTATCTGTTGCAATATTTATTGCAAAAATATTATTGAACTATTATATTTATTTAGATTTTTGAGGAGGATCTCAGGATCCCTGAACTTGTTGATTCATGAACCCTACTTTGGGGTTCATGTTACCTTTTTTTAAACTGAGTGCACACTAGTGGCCAAACACACTCACTATTATTCGTTTCTTTCTGTTGTTGAACCTCCATCCACATCTTGCATAAGAGATGGGCTAACCAACCTTTCATATTGCAATAGCAAATATAGACATTCAATTTTAGGTTATTTATGGCCAAAGTTACGGACTTCAAATCTGCAGGATGCACACTCCTTATTTCCAGTTGTGTAGTTTAGCAACATATACATTTTAATAAAACATATCTAAAACAGTATAACAATACATCTCTTGGCTTTAAACAAAATAAATCTTTTTATTTATCCATCGTTTAGCTCCCCACTACTGGTTCACCACTTGTGCAGTCAGTAACGCTTTTAAGACTAGAGGTTTGCTACGTCCTGTTCTGGTTGCCCTCAGTGCTGCGTGTCTTTGAACACGGGAAGGAAACAAGAGCTAAGAAAAGCATCCAGTGGACAGAAAATGTAACTATAAAGGTCACTTTACCACTCTACCAGGTCAGATTTGGTATAATTAGTTTAATCTCTGTATGTTTTCTGAGAATGTTTAAAGGCTTAAATTATATTAAACTGTTTGAACCCGAATTAAGTATAACATTCCAAATTTCACTAGAAACTCTTTTCTATATAATTTGACGTACTTCTAGAAGAATTTTCCTTTTAAACCTCTATATGTTTGACTCTCCAAAGCTGGGGCAACTTAGGAGCTTTTGAAACTTACTTCCCAACCATAATTACCACAAAAACCCCCACACAGCACTTGAGAATGAACGATTACTTTACGATTACACACAGCACAATGCATGCAAGACGGCTGAGGTCAGTATGTGAGGCAGGGGGGGGGTCACATCCAGATCAGTTTGATGTCTTCATTGTTCAGACTGGGATTCTGTGAGGTAAAGACGACATGTGTCAGCCTCGACACCAAAGATTACTTTTAAGATTAACCTACTTTCCCCTAATCTCGTTAAAATTAGCAGAATTAAGAATTAATCTGCAACTTTGGTTACGTAAGGGCTTCTTTTCATTAATTTTGGTTGGATCAGACCAGTTTTAAACTGGAGTTATAACCAGGATTTTCTTTTAAGCTCCATCGGTGAGAAAAAATGTGACTGCAATATGTAATATGTGTTACAAAGGATCTAAATTAAATTAAATTAGTTTTTTACACACTGAGGCATCTAGACTCAATAAAAGGTGCTTTATATTCCAAACTGGGAAGCATTCTCACATTGTTGGGTGGAGTGCCCAACTTTAAATGGTTTGCATTTAAACACAAAGGAGCACAATAAGGGCCTTGTCAGTACTTAGCAACTGATGACCTATGTAAATGCCTATAAAGAAAATAATCTTCCTTAAAGAGCAAGCTGCGACAGCTGCAAACAAGTTCATGTCCTGAACAAACATAACTTTATTTGCTCCTAAATTCTCTTTTTACAGGGCAAAGCAAAAGTAAAGGACCAAAAAAATGGACCACGCCTAATAAACACATATGCTCTTGTCAGGAAGCTGAAGCGTTTAATTAAGCGTGTTGAATCATGCAGCGATTAAACAGAGAGCTGATTTGTCCATTTATTGTCTGGTGTAATGAAACACTCCTTGCTGACTGGCGAGCAGGAGGTTAAGGTTTACCAACGTCTGGTGTTCGAAGAGCAGCAGGTCAAGATCACCCACCACCCCATGTCCTTTACCTCCTGCTAATATATTGATCCACTTAGCTGCTAGCGTGGGTTTTTTCTGATTTGATGAATCTTGCATGCGCTCAAAACAAAACCTTCAACATTTCAGATTAAATTCAACCCAACATTGAGGCACTTATTAGTTGGTGGACATCTGTCATCTGTGAGCGTCTTAATGTCCAGCACATGTCTCTCTTCGAGGGCTTGATGATTCAGTGGTTTTGTTAAAGGTTACAAGCCAAACTTCCTTTGAATATATGTCGTTACCTACAGAGCAACATGTTATTGTAAGATTATAACCTGCCCTCCCAAAAACAAACATTTAAGCGGACATCTGGTGACATCACATAAGGTAGCTGATCAGAGTGCTTTTGGGCATCTCTATTTGTATTTATTTAGTTATTTTTCTTTTTTAAACATCTGTTTTTATTCTAGTTCCTCCTTCAAATCTATTTACTTGTATCATTCCATCGCTGATCTTGTGCCTCTTGTGATGTCATCAGCCTAAATGCACTTTTCAAAAGCTTTGTGTTGTATGAAATCCTGCAGAGGAAATCGAAGCTTTGGTGCTCAACTTTGTTTATACTGGCAGTGCACATTTGATAGTAAAATAAAAATAATGTGTTGAAGATGAAAAAAATCCAAATGCGCAAGTTATCAGTTTGTTCTTGATGATGCACGTTGTCAATTAGGACTAATGGATTCCTAGACCGCCAGACAAGCAAATTGTTTTGCTTTAAGTTTCTCATTTTGACCAGTTTTATAGTCCCTGACCTCAAACCTTTGGTCTTAACATCTTCATCCTAAAGTAAAACTTCAGCATTTTGTTTGTTCATGTGATTACATCCGAGACCCTTTGGTTTGAGACTATAAGTCATGGTCTTCAGAAAAGTGAACAGTATCCACATAAACAATTTTTATGTCTAGTCTTGTATCATGTCAGGCCAGTTTTCTCTGAATCCAAAATAAAACTTTGGATTATTTCTTTGCTATTTTGCTGAATCCTAAATAAATTTAATTTTGTTTCGAGTAATTAAAATGAAACTATATTTTTTTCTTTGGAGATTGCTGAATCCACAATAAAAGTTTTGATTTTGAAATTGCATATAGTTTTGGACCCTCTGCACCCAGATATTACCATATGTACTATTTTGTTTTCTGCATTCATATGTTTATTTTATTACAACTGCTGTTTAACACATTCGCTGTTTTTGTTCACCAGTTGCTTTCCCATAGTTGATGTAATAGCTTGACCTCGCAATAAATCCTGGTTCTCATCTCAAATTATACTTTAGATCATTTCACTTTAGAGTTTATTTTGAATCGTTTATATGAATGGTTCTCAAATGTGCCTTTAGTAAGACACAAATCTAGACTATTTAAATAACTTGGGTTTGTTGCAATAAATTTTATATGCTGTTTTGGTAAAATCTTCTAAGACTGTATAAATAGTTGCAGACTGGAAAATCCACATCATATTAGTCTGGAGTCCATAAAACTATGCTTTTTAGCATAAATATGCAGCTTTTACTAGGATGATTTTAGAGTTTATCTACCCACAGATTAATGATCCCAGTGTTTATATCCCTTGAAATTCTCATCGCATAATTACACTGTTAACCAACAATCTATGCTTGGAATATTTCATTTACCTCAAACAGAAGGATAAAAAACTACAATCTGTTCCCCTCAAGTCCTTTTTTTCTTTTCTGTCCCTTCAAAGTTTGTGATGTTCTCCTCTGCAGGGAAACGCCTGCTTAACACCAACAAAAGCGTCCCCCCAAGTCGTTTCCCAGTTTAACTTCAAGTACCCTCTATTGTTCCTTCTTTTAAAGCAGCATATGTGTGGGGATGCTAAAAAAAGGGTGAGGGGTTGGAGTCCACTTGGCTGGATAACAGCATGATCTGAAACTCCCAAATGGCCTGGAGAACATCAAGTCCACTGCAGTCCAGGAATTTGGAGGGTTTTTCAAAGATTCTTTGAGACATTGCCCACATGTGCAAGAGGGTGTACCCGCTTTCCCCACGACCTCCATGACATCCCTCGGTCATGACCTGTGACCCTCCCCTCCTAGCTGGGAAAATACGATTTGTAGCTGGTTCCAAAATGGGACCATCAAAAAAGAAAGCCACACAGGAAGGACAATAAAACAAGTCACACAAATGTTATTGCACTCTTGGGATGTAAAACAACACATTCTGGTGCTCTTCCATCCGCAGTGTTTTGTGAAGGTGCTTCTAACTGGGTTCCAGTTTTACCTGTTCGCAGCTTTCACATACCGAACATCTCTGTCAACATTATGTATTACATCATGTTTTTACTGGCTGTCATTTCCTCAGTCAAGTATTGCAGCAGTAAAAGGTGGTAAGACTGCAGTCAAAGTCTGAGAACTGACCAAAGTATCAGACTACAAATATCTGATGATAAAAGCCAAACTCCTGCAAATGATTAGAATGAAGTCAGATTGAAGTTTATTCTTACTCACAAATAAAACTTTGTAACATCATTACTGTGTAGGTTAAAATAAGTTTTGGCGAGTTATTATGTCAAATAAAAAGTATGCTTTAATTAGGTTCAACTGCTGCTGAACTGCTGCACGTACTGACGGACTCAGGCTGCCACCTGGTGGTTGTAATGTGCAAAGATCCAAAAATTTGTGGGTTCTGCCCTATAGATATGTTGAGGGATCCCCTGAAACAGAGGAGAAGAAGTAAAGGAGGTATGTTTTTTCAATTGAAAATATACTACCTAAATGTACCTGTGTCGAATATAAATGTCTCATAATAAAAAGAAAAAGCAGTTCTAACATATTATTGGCTAAATCTGTCCAAGTCTCAAACACTAAAGGACTCATAACAAATTATTATATTATAATTTCAATATAAGCACATTCTCATTTCAGTGGTATTTAATTAGCAGATGATTAAATGTTTGTACGTGTTAAGGGTACAGATAAAAGTGTTTAGATAAAAGTTTTCGTTCTTTAATTTTCTGATGATCAAGGTAGAGGGCCTTTCAGAAGTATTTCCATTAGAAACAATATGTTTCATTAGGGTTTTATGTGATAGGGAAACACAAAGTAGTGAATAACTGGTAGTAGAAGCCTGTTATGCAAATAAAATTAGATAAGACTGATATGCATATCTACTTGGCCGCTTTTACTCTAATAACCCGAAATAACATCTATAGCAAGTGATTGCTTTCAGAAGTCTCCTACAGTGCACTTGTGTTTAATTCAAGCTCAGTATAAATCCAGCCGTTTTGTAAAGGTTTCGGAGGTTTTTTAGAGAACCCTGGAGAACAAAGAGCATCATGAAGACCAAGGAAAACACCAGACAGATTAGGAATTAAAAGACTTTATAGCAGGGATAGTTTATAAAGCAATATCCCCTGAAAATCTCATGGAGCAAAAAAGTTTGTGACAACTGCAAGCCCAACAAGTCACCTAAACCGACATTGCAACGAGAGTAATAATCCAATGATGTGGAAGGTGTTACATTCATGTGAAACCTAAATTAAAATTTTTGGTCATACTGCTTTTACAAAGTATTTACTCAATATGAATGCTAATTTTTTTTGCTATTTTTGAAAAATCCCATTAAAAAATATTAAAATGTGTGGTTTTAATATAAGATTGTGAAAGATTTTATGAGGTATGAATAGTTTTGCTCGGCAACAGCAGACGATCAAATAAATGATCATAAAATTTATAAATATAAACCAAAAATTCATTGAAAAATATTTCTTGTATTTTAATCTTTATGACAAATTGGTGACTTTTCTACTTATGCCCAAAAGATGGCGCCAGCATTTTAGTTTTATCTGTGAAAATATTCACCCTGCTGTGAGGTGTACTGTATAACATGTAATTTCATTTTGTTCTCAGTTGAACTTCGTACATTTTTATATTAACTTATTTCTTCTGTTTTATAGCATTTATCTCTCTAATATTCACTTCTCACTCAGCAAATTGACAGTTAAAGAAACCTGCTACAATGAAACCACAATAGCTAAATTAACATTAATGTAAGCTCCTTTGGTTTAAAATATTTCTGTGCATCACTTAGTTGGCCCAGCTCCCCTGACCATCTTCAAAGGCTTTACTTATTTCATGTATGTGTGAGAAAACTGGAACTTTTTCTGAGAAGCATTAATATATTTTAACAAGTAGGCTGGGGAATATATTCCCTCTACCACATCTAAAACAATTTACCATTATTTAATACAATTAGACTAACAAAAAACAATTAACCCCATCCAACCTGCATGTCAGATGTCGGCAATAAGGACTTTTTTACCTAAAATTGCAAAGGATGGAGTAGTTACTCCAAGTCAGCCAGCTAATTTTCTGACTTTTCTTGTGTACTTTTTGCAAGAGAAAATCGAGAAAAACGGGTTTCAAAACTGTGGTTTCATTTGTGTTGTCTCACTATGTTAAAATAATATAATGCAGGCTGCCATGATAATAGATTTAGATTGCAATAACCAAACATCCAGCAACATAGAGAGTTAAAATAGCCTACAGAGATGTCACAGAATCATCCTGGGTTCTTGTTCAGAAACTCAGCTGGTTAATATATTAACATAAAGGGTAAAACTTGATTAAATGTGACATTTTTATGCTTAATGTTCCCTCAATCCTCACTCTCCAAAACAAATACAAACTGGACAACTTTGTCTGTGCACCAAAGGTTTGCTTGAGCTCCTTCGACTTAAGCTGCCTGGAAGGTTGTTACCTTTCTTCTGATCTAGAGAGGTGAAAGCACAAGTAACAACGTATTTTATAACCCATTTAGATGTAAGCTTAATGTTTAATGAGGGGGACTTTGTCACAAGTGCCGATCATAAACATAGCATAAAAAATATGCAATAGTCTGTCAAAAAAGGTGGATTTAGGCCTCAGTGTGAGAAACATTAAACAAGGGCAGATTAATCATGAAGGCACAGAACAGATTTAATTACAGTTTTAAATAAGAACATTACATTGTTTCAGTATACATTTCTGAATGTATACTTTTTAATTAATATAATAGAATTATTATATCCTCTACTTCCAACCACATGTCCTTAAAAATAATTCAAATAAAAATGGAGATCCAGTAGGTTGGTTAATATGTGACTTTTTTCCTATTAATAAATAAAGTAATCCTCTAAAAAGTGAAAACTGTTTTTTATATTTACTCAGGTTGTCTGATATTAACATTTGATGATCTAAAACATTTATGTGTACTTAACAAAAAGCAAAAGCAGTAGAAACTTGTAAAAGGGAAATATTTTACAGCATTATATTATATTTCCCAGTTTACAGTAATCCCAATGCAGATCTAAAATTGCTGTCAAACTTTTTGACAAAAAAGTTAAAAGTGATTAAGAATACATATGTTGGAGATGGTTGAAAAACAAAACATTCATACAGAAAACATATACTGTAAATGTAATTTTTCATTGTACGATACTAAGTTAAACTAAATTAAAGTTCTGAAACCCTCAGAAAAAAGCAAAAGGAAAAAGCAAAAATCCCACACAAGGGAATGAATTATTGGTCCTTCGGCTTCTTTACAAGCAACTCTGCAGGATAAAAATGTTTGGGGCCATTGTGTGTCATGTGGCCAGCTTCTTACACCCAATTTATCACGTATGCTTAGTTTCATTTTAGATCAACATTCTGTGAAAGGAAACTAGAACATGATAAAAGAAAAACCACAGCAGTTTTGCAAAGTCAACGTACCAAAGAGGCGAAAAGTGCGGAGGTGGATTTTCTGGAATCCCTTAACCTGAATTTCTTCCTGAATCATTTCAAATTAGTCAAATCAAATCTCTGTTTGATTTTGATGGTCACGACCATGATGCTGGGTCTTAGACTAAAATAAAAGATCATATTTTCAGAACAAAAATTGTGTTTATGTCTATTTCAACCTCAAAATGAAAAGAGCAAAGAATCCAGTGAGCAATGGAGTCTGTGTACAGCAAAAACTGCAGAGTAGATATTAACAAAGATGTGTGAAATAGTTTGTTCATCATATTCTAATGATGAGAAGAAACAAGACAGTAAAATGGCACAAGATCTCAGTCTAATTTCTTCTGCAAATGCAGAAAGTTGTTTTAGAAGCTCGGTAACTCATAGAAACATTCTTATAGGTTAAAAGGCTGAGCAGTTTCAACACTGAAAATCTTCATATTTTTATCTAACTTTGTAAAATTAAAGAAGAAAATATTAGAAGGTATGTTAGCATGTAGTGTGGATTTACAAATGATTTGGGATGTGATATATATAGATAGATATATATATATCTATCTATATATATATATAGATAGATATATATACAGGGGTTGGACAATGAAACTGAAACACCTGGTTTTAGACCACAATAATTTATTAGTATGGTGTAGGGCCTCCTTTTGCGACCAATACAGCGTCAATTCGTCTTGGGAATGACATATACAAGTCCTGCACAGTGGTCAGAGGGATTTTAAGCCATTCTTCTTGCAGGATAGTGGCCAGGTCACTACGTGATACTGGTGGAGGAAAACGTTTCCTGACTCGATCCTCCAAAACACCCCAAAGTGGCTCAATAATATTTAGATCTGGTGACTGTGCAGGCCATGGGAGATGTTCAACTTCACTTTCATGTTCATCAAACCAATCTTTCACCAGTCTTGCTGTGTATATTGGTGCATTGTCATCCTGATGTACGGCACCGCCTTCAGGATACAATGTTTGAACCGTTGGATGCACATGGTCCTCAAGAATGGTTCGGTAGTCCTTGGCAGTGACGCGCCCATCTAGCACAAGTATTGGGCCAAGGGAATGCCATGATATGGCAGCCCACACCATCACTGATCCACCCCCATGCTTCACTCTGGGCATGCAACAGTCTGGGTGGTACGCTTCTTTGGGGCTTCTCCACACCGTAACTCTCCCTGATGTGGGGAAAACAGTAAAGGTGGACTCATCAGAGAACAATACATGTTTCACATTGTCCACAGCCCAAGATTTGCGCTTCTTGCACCATTGAAACCGACGTTTGGCATTGGCACGAGTGACCAAAGGTTTGGCTGTAGCAGCCCGGCCGTGTATATTGACCCTGTGGAGCTCCCGACGGACAGTTCTGGTGGAAACAGGAGAGTTGAGGTGCACATTTAATTCTGCCCTGATTTGGGCAGCCGGGGTTTTATGTTTTTTTGATACAATCCGGGTTAGCACCCGAACATCCCTTTCAGACAGCTTCCTCTTGCGTCCACAGTTAATCCTGTTGGATGTGGTTCGTCCTTCTTGGTGGTATGCTGACATTACCCTGGATACCGTGGCTCTTGATACATCACAAAGACTTGCTGTCTTGATCACAGATGCCCCAGCAAGACGTGCACCAACAATTTGTCCTCTTTTGAACTCTGGTATGTCACCCATAATGCTGTGTGCATTTCAATATTTTGAGCAAAACTGTGCTCTTACCCTGCTAATTGAACCTTCACAGTCTGCTCTTACTGGTGCAATGTGCAATCAATAAAGACTGGTTACCAGGCTGGTCCAATTTAGCCATGAAACCTCCCACACTAAAATGACAGGTGTTTCAGTTTCATTGTCCAACCCCTGTATATATAGTATATATTAGATGTATGCTCATAGTGTTCATAAACGACTTTCTTACAATTTCATTGGCTCTCAACTCCTGACTAAAAAAATTGTGCATTGTATGGCAAGCTAGTTTATAGTAAAATAGATGGTCCAATCTTGAAAATGCCAATTTCACATTTTGACTATACATACAAATGCAATGTTTAAAATGTTGATAACAATTTTGAAGATTTAGCGATATCTACAAGGCCCCCACAACTCAAGGTAGAACAAAAATAAAATAAAAACAGCAAAAATCTGACAAAAGGCAGAGATTAGATAATTACTGTCATATGAAGTGAATTAGAATATATGTTCCGATAACACTTGTTTGTTAAAATAACAACGTTTGTACTATTCTAAACTTACATTCGTATTTTCATTAGCTGTAAGTGGAAAATCCTCATAGTTAAGAGAAATAAAGACTTGAAAACATCAGTCTGTGTGGAATTAATCTATTCACTTAGTGAACTGACTTACTGGAATAAATAAAGTTTTCAATAACATTTGATAGATAGATAGATAGATAGATAGATAGATAGATAGATAGATAGATAGATAGATAGATAGATAGATAGATAGATAGATAGATAGTCATGATAGCAGTACTAAAGATGCTTGTCATGAAGGGTTGAATAATAATTAGGTGCAGCTGTCCAACCCCATAATGCAACCCTGATGCATTTAAGTGATGTTTGGTTTCCAAATTGGAGAAAAATTATACCTACGTATATTAATGAACACACCTTGTACATTTTATGCACTTATTCTATATAAATTCAAAGGCTTTATGTTTTTTTGTTTTTTTTCTTACTTGTTAGTCGTGGACAAAACACGCAAACATTATATAGACTTTCCTTCACATTTTTACTGTAAGATATGTCAAGCTCTCTCCCAGTTACAAGAACATCTTGTTCAGAAACAATATCTTAAGGCTGTGACCTGAATTTGCAGCTGAACAGAGTTGATGCTATAAAGGATTCTCTCTAACTGTAATTTCTCAAGCTTGGCAGCAATCAGGTCTTTAAAAACCAAGAAATATGCCTCTTGTTTAGTTCCACTGTTCTCAACCAAATTCCTCAAGTCGAAACGGAAGTGTGGACTGATTATGTGGCAAAGCGTGTTGCCATACCCTGAACATTCGATCGTGACGTAGCGTAGTAGAATGAATGAGCTGGCCAGCTAGAGCACGAGAGTTGAGTCAGACAGGAATACAACATGATGCAGTTTTGAGGATGCGTTTCCTTTAAGCCCAACACTAAATATTCTCATCAGACTGGACCAAAGTTAATCATTTTATCGGACTGAGATGGCCCGAGGAGAAGGCGCAGAGCAGTACTCCGCAACTTTACTGACGGCGACAGTCAAGCCTATGAAGACAGAAATCAAGGCGATCAAGGTATGTTTTTCCGTCTAATTATGTCTCTATGTCTGAAATAAAGGCGGCTGGTTTTTCATAACTTTCACCCAGGTGCGGAAAAGGGCGCCTTCTTTTAAAGTAGCGTTTGTAACGCCGTGGTCGTTAATTTCCTGTCGGCATCACGCAGCCCCACGTCTCGTGTCCTTCTCTGCCCTCGGGATCTGAATTTCACCCGGTTTTCCCCTCCACCTGTTCCCCTGGTGGGCTGATTTGAGCCATAGGAGTTTTAAAGGAACAACACCTACTTCTGAAATTCTCCAAACAGTTCCGTAGTTATCGGTCCTGTGCTGACGCAGCTGCGCGGCCGCATCAGCCACGACCTGTAAGCCAATTGATTTAAAGCGAGCTCTAAAGTGCTAATAATAAATAGTAAGTAAGTAATAGTAACCTTGTCTGTCTTGAGGGACTCAAGCAGATGCTATCTACAAAACATGAATCCAGAATATTCAACATATTCTAAAGAGACTATGAGTGGTGTAATGGTGGTGTGGTGTTTTCAACAATCCTTCATGACGACTAATATATCGAGGCACGTGACGTCGCCCGGTACGGCGGAGCCGGGGTCCCACCCTGGAGCCAGGCCCGAGGTCGGGACTCGCCGGAGAGCGCCTGGTGGCCGGGTTGCTCCTCGCGGGACCCGGCCGGGCCAAGCCCGAACGAGAGACGTGAGGCCATCTCCTAGTGGGCCCACCACCTGCAGGGGGAACCGTGAAGGACCGGTGCAAAGAGGATTGGGTGGCGGACGAAGGCGGAGACCTCGGCGGCCCGATCCCCGGATGCTTAGGCTGGCTCTAGGGACGTGGAATGTTACCTCGCTGGGGGGGAAGGAGCCTGAGCTTGTGCGGGAGGTCTAGAGATATCGACTAGAAATAGTCGGGCTCACCTCCACCCACAGCGTGAGCGGTGGAACCCATCTCCTTGAGAGGGGCTGGACTCTCTTCTACTCTGGAGTGGCCCACGGGGATAGGCGGTGGGCTGGTGTGGGTTTGCTTGTTACCCCCCAGCTCAGCCGTCTCGTGTTGTGGTTTACCCCAGTGGATGAGAGGGTCGCATCCCTACGCCTTCGTGTTGGGGATAGGTCTCTGACTGTCGTTTCGGCCTACGGGCCGAGCGGTAGTGCGGAGTACCCGGCCTTCTTGGTGTCCCTGTCGGGGGTGCTGGATAGTGCCCCTCCCCGGGGACTCCATTATTCTGCTGGGGGACTTCAACGCCCATGTGGGAAACGACAGTGACACCTGGAGAGGCGTGATCGGGAGCAATGGCCTCCCCGATCTGAATCCGAGTGGTGCTTTGTTATTGGACTTCTGTGCTAGTCACGGGTTGTCCATAATGAACACCATGTTCAAACATAAGGGTGTCCATCAGTGCACTTGGCACCAGGACACCCTAGGCAGGAGGTCAATGATCGACTTTGTTGTCGTATCATCAGACCTTCGGACACATGTTTCGGACACTCGGATGAAGAGAGGGGCTGAGCTGTCCACTGATCACCACCTGGTGGTGAGTTGGATCCGCTGGAGGAGGAGAAAGCCGGACAGACTTGGCAGGCCCAAGCGCATAGTGAGGGTCTGCTGGGAACATCTGGCAGAGCCCTCGGCCAGGGATGTATTCAACTCCCACCTCCGGGAGAGCTTTGACCAGATTCCGGGGGATGTTGGAGACATAGAGTCCGAGTGGACCATGTTCTCCGCATCTGTTGTCGATGCTGCTGCCCGTAGCTGCGGCCGTAAGGTCTGCGGTGCCTGTCGTGGCGGCAATCCCAGAACCCAGTGGTGGACACCGGCAGTAAGGGATGCTGTCAAGCTGAAGAAGGAGTCCTATCGGCTTTGGTTGGCTTGTGGGACTCCTGAGGCGGCTGACTGGTACCGTGAGGCCAAGCGTGCTGCGGCCCGGGCTGTGGCAGAGGCAAAAACTCAGGCCTGGGAGGAGTTTGGTGAGGCCATGGAGAAGGACTACCGGTTGGCCTCGAAGCGATTCTGGCAAACCGTCCGGCGCCTCAGGAGGGGGAAGCAGTGCTTCGCCAACACTGTTTATAGTGGAGGTGGAAGGCTGCTGACCTCGACTGAGGACATTATCGGGCGGTGGAAGGAGTACTTCGAGGATCTCCTCAATCCTGCCATCACGCATTCCCTGGTGGAAACAGAGGCTGGGGACTCGGGGTTGGACTCTTTCATCACCCAGGCTGAAGTCACCGAGGTGGTTAAAAAGCTCCGCGGTGGCAAGGCTTCGGGGGTGGATGAGATCCGCCCTGAGTACCTCAAATCTCTGGATGTTGTAGGGCTGTCATGGTTGACTCGCCTCTTCAACATTGCATGGCGGTCGGGGACAGTGCCTCTGGACTGGCAGACAGGGGTGGTGGTCCCCCTTCATAAGAAGGGTGACCAGAGGGTGTGTTCCAACTACAGGGGGATCACACTCCTCAGCCTCCCTGGTAAGGCCTACGCCAGGGTATTGGAGAAAAGAGTCCGGCCGATAGTCGAACCTCGGCTTCAGGAGGAGCAGTGTGGTTTTCGTCCCGGCCGTGGAACACTGGACCAGCTCTATACCCTCTACAGGGTACTCGAGGTTTCATGGGAGTTTTGCCCAACCGGTCCACATGTGTTTTGTGGACCTGGAGAAAGCATTCGACTGTGTCCCTCGTGATGCCCTGTGGGGGGTGCTCCAGGAGTATGGAATCGGGGGCCATTTATTAGGGGCCATCCTGTCCCTGTACGAGCGGAGCAGGAGTTTGGTCCACATTGCCGGCACTAAGTCGGACTTGTTCCCGGTGCATGTTGGAGTCCGGCAGGGCTGCCCTTTGTCACCGGTCCTGTTCATAACTTTTATGGACAGGATTTCTAGACGCAGCCAAGGGCCGGAGGGGGTCTGGTTTGGGGACCAGTGGATTTTGTCTCTTGTTTTTGCAGATGACGTGGTCCTGCTGGCCCCCTCTAGCCAAGACCTACAGCATGCGCTGGGGCGGTTCGCAGTGTGAAGCGGCTGGGATGAAGATCAGCTCCTCCAAGTCAGAGGCCATGGTACTCGACCGGAAAAGGGTGGCTTGTCCTCTTCAGGTTGGAGGGGAGTTTCTGCCTCAAGTGGAGGAGTTCAAGTATCTCGGGGTCTTGTTCACGAGTGAGGGAAGAATGGAGCGGGAGATCGACAGACGGATCGGTGCGGCTGCCGCAGTAATGGGGGCACTGTGCCGGTCCGTTTTGGTAAAGAGAGAGCTGAGCCGAAGCTCTCGATTTACCGGTCGGTCTACGTTCCTACCCTCACCTATGGCCATGAACTTTGGGTCATGACCGAAAGAACGAGATCCCGGATACAAGCGGCTGAAATGAGCTTCCTCCGTAGGGTGGCCGGGCACTCCCTTAGAGATAGGGTGAGGAGCTCGGCCATCCGGGAGGGGCTCAGAGTAGAGCCGCTGCTCCTCCACATCGAGAGGAGCCAGTTGAGGTGGCTCGGGCATCTATACCGGATGCCTCCTGGACGTCTTCCTCGGGAGGTGTTCCAGGCACGTCCCACCGGGAGGAGGCCCAGGGGACAGCCCAGGACACGCTGGAGGGACTATGTCTCTCGGCTGGCCTGGGAACGCCTTGGGCTCCCCCCGGAGGAGCTGGAGGAGGTGTCTGGGGAGAGGGACGTCTGGGTGTCTCTGCTGAGTCTGCTGCCCCCGCGACCCGGTCCCGGATAAGCGGAAGACGACGAGTACGAGTAATAGTAACCCTGTGTGTCCTGAGGGACTCAAGCAGATGCTATCTACAGAACATGAATCCAGAATATTCAACATATTCTAAAGAGACTATGAGTGGTGTAATGGTGGTGTAGTGGTGTGATTTTGAGCTGATGACATCACAGGAGGCGCAAAACTCATTGCATTTTTCTTTGTTACATCAAGCGTTTAGCTGCAGCCTTAGGGAATATAAGTCAACACCTCTGAAGGTGGAATTTGATTACAAATATTAAAATAAAGAGGACAGGGAGGTAAAAGAAAACTACCAGAGAACTCGTTTGCCTTTTTGTGAGGTCAGCAAAGGCTTCTGCGTTGTGAATCTCGTATTTGGAAGGGCTTTTAAGTTAAAACTGGTTTCTGTTATGAAATCTCTGTCAAGGGGACTTAAATGGCCTATTTCAGCATTATGTGACACACACCAGACAATGAGGGTCGAGAGTTTAGCGGGTGTTAATTTTAATTTATGTTTATTGCCTTGTAAGGCTGTCAATCCCATCCTGGTTTAAACGGAGCTCTCTGAGGCTGCCCATAGTTTTATTTATAACTTGACATGTTTTTTATGGGATTTATCAGAAGAGATGATATTAATTTTAGTCTGATCGTTTTAGAACAGCTGTGGATTTCCCCTCTTTAACATATCTGGCTTCCAGAAGGTGATTGGTCGATAAAGTATGCAGCATGCAGGCTGCTCTGTGGAAAATCGTCACACCGCCTGCAACACCACTCTCTCTAACTGGATCAGTTAGTGGTGACTGAGGGTGTGTGAAACAGACACAGAGGACCATAAAGATCCCCCAGGGAGTTTTTATAGTCAGAGGCACAAACTTATCCAAAGTCTATTCGGCTCTGTTATTAATCTCTCTCCCTGACGTTTCTCTTCCAGCCAAATGAACAGAGGAGTTTTACGGAAACACAGAGGAAAAGTGGACTGTCTGTGTGGAGTAAACTGTGCTACGCCTTCGGAGGAGCTCCCTACCAGATAACAGGCAGCACTCTGGGCTTCTTCCTACAGATCTACCTGCTCGATGTGGCTCAGGTGATTAAAATATCCCCCCCCCTTTTTTTTTTTTTTTTTTTAAAGGGGGGGGGGAGTTGTACAAAATCACAATAGAAAACAATTGCAAGATAATAAAAATATTGTTCCCATATTTGCAGACAGTATGGTTTACAAGAAGTAATCTCAGCCAAATTCAGTTTCTTTTCAGTAGCAACACACTGATTAGCTGGAGGCCAAAGTTTGTGTTGGCTCAGTTTAACTGCCTCCCTCCTGCTGGATTCAGTCAGTCGCATGAACTCGGCCTCCTGCTGTCAGCTTTGTTGCTGAATTAATATTTTCCTCTGTTTGCAGTTGGAACTGAAGTAAAGGCCATGCAGCTCAAAGGATGACCTCATTACAACGTCACTAAATGTCTGCTTTTGCTCATTCTTCCTTGCAGCTGGATCCTTTCTATGCCTCCATCATTCTGTTTGTGGGTCGGGCCTGGGACGCCATCACAGACCCTACCGTGGGGTTCCTGGTGAGCCGTAGTAGATGGACTAGCATCGGGCGCATGATGCCCTGGTAGGTATCTGTCTGACATATGTTAAACAAAATATGATGTAGTGTGATAACAACAAGGGCTCCTATGCTATGGAGTCTTGAAAAGTCTGGAACTTGATTTAAAGTTTTGGAGTCCCATAGCTAAAACAGCATTGTTAAATAAGGACAGGCAACTCTGGAAACTGGAGTCTGGAAAAGTTTGGAATTTGGACATGAAAGAATGTGAAGGAACCCTGTAGTGAGAAGATGAGGTGAGCTGCAAGGGTTTTGGAGACGATGGAGAAACTTGAAGCTGACAGAAAAGCCCCTGTCATCAGTAGCCATGGCAGCAAGGTTGTACAGGCTGAAAGAAAGGAGAAAATAGTCTGACTATATGAATATGTAAGAAGGAAAAATAATGTTCTTTTCCACTAAAATTGTTACAAATCCCTATAAAAATAAAAATCTTCAGATAGCTGCTCTGTGAACATCCTCCACCCTCACATGTCTTA
This sequence comes from Crenichthys baileyi, assembly GCA_036173005.1. Lineage (NCBI taxonomy): Eukaryota > Metazoa > Chordata > Actinopteri > Cyprinodontiformes > Goodeidae > Crenichthys > Crenichthys baileyi. Next base: position 128,325 of record JAHHUM010002068.1, on the reverse strand, counting down.
ATACCTTATTTCTAATCAGACTCTCTGTAAATCTTTAAAGAGGTCTTGAGTAGTTTTTCAGGTTTTTCTCTGGACTTTAGCTGCGTTCTGACTCCTTTCAGTCCAGGCACTCTTATCTGCTTAAACAAACACCACAAAGAAATGAGGGATGACTAAAAACTTGCTCATAGCTGGATATCACAGTACATTTCTGCTGCACATGTGTTAGACTTGTGGGGACTGGATCCAGAACCGCGTCGTGCTGAAAGTATGCAGGTCTGTGCTTTATTACAACCTGCATATTAGCCTTAGTAGAAGAAACGGAAGTAACAGAAGTGCAGGCTGTAAAATTTCCATGCTTATCTTTATAACATTAAATGACCCCAGCAGCCAAATGTACATGGCTGAGCTTAATAAGGAAGGCGGTTCATAAAAATAAATGACCTTCACATTTTGTTTCTAGAGTAAGTCACGTGACCCTCCCTTACGGTTACAAGGGTTCAGAAATAATCTCCTGAGGCTGTGATGTGAACTTGCAGATGAACAGAGCTGATGCTATAAATTATTTTTCTGGCTGTGATTTCTCAGGCTTGGCAGCTTTCAGTTCTTTAAAAATAGCAAGAAATAAAAATAAGCTGTGTAAGAGCTTCTGTTATGGGCTGCTGAGGAGGAGGGGAAGTTCCCGGCCTCTGCTGCGATTGGTCGCACCCTCAACACACCATCTGATCCAACCAATTAGAGAAGGGGAAACAATGAGTGCCACGTGTAGGTTTGAATCCTGATCATGGAGGGAAGCTTACAGAAGCACAAACAATTGAAAAAAAAACAGAAGCTTATTGCAAAAAAAACACAAAAGTATGACAAATGCATGAAATATTCAGGACACTGATTCATCCTGTTTAGATTTATAACAGATAAGCAGAGTTTTAGACGTTTTTGTGCAGTTTTATGTCATATCCTGTGTCAGTAACCTCCTGATGGGGTTAGGTCAGAGGTGTAGTCAGTAGGTCTCGTTTTTCACCGAAAGTGAAGAGCAGATCAAGAGATGCTTGACAGTTATTTCACGAGAGGGTTGCAGTTTCATATGACAGTACAAGTCTGCAGGCTTAGTTCAGATTAAAGCTTATTCATGTGTTAGAATGGCCCAGTCAAAGTCCAGAGCTAACTAAGAGTAGGAACACCTGAAAACTGACATTTACGGACGCTCTCCTTCTAATCTGGGCTATTTCGCAAAGAAAACCTTTACGGGTTATACTTTCCCAAGGCGTTGTAATCTTGGCTCAGCAGTTTTAAAACAAGCTGCTGAGGTAACAACAACTGGCTGACCGACTGAGGTGGGATATCGGGTCAGTTGGAGGGCTCACAGCGCTGAGGGAAGCAGTGTTATAACTTGAAGTGGGATGGATCGTCACCTCATGCTGCCCTTTCTCCACGCTCCAGCTCTAACGGCGCAGGATTAAGAGGATTAATCACGAAGCAGAGAGGAGAAAAGCACTAAGCGGATTTGTTACAGTAACATAAGAGTTAATTAATTAAGCACATTCATTTACGAATGGATACCGTATTTTACTCCTGAGTTTTCTTGGTTTATTAACGCTTTAAAAGCACGAGCTGTGATATTTTTTGGACAGTACTGCAAGTAATTACAAGTTGAAACCTTTTTAATTGATGATTTCTCAACACCAACCCTTCCCACTCATTTCTGTGCAGGATCCTTTGCTCAACTCCATTTGCAGTACTGACTTACTTCCTGATCTGGTACGTGCCTTCATTTGAGGAAGGAAAAGTCATCTGGTACCTGGTGTTTTACTGCCTCTTCCAGTCAATGCAGACGGTTAGTTCGTACCTCACCAATGACTTCTCTTTTCCCGTCTCCATCACACCACTGACTGTATCTAACCCTTTGTTTCTGGTCCCAGTGCTTCCATGTGCCGTATTCAGCCCTCACCATGTTTATCACCAGCGACCAGAAGGACCGGGACTCCGCCACCGCCTATCGTACGTTGAACAATCTGCATGATTATTATGTAGCGCCTGTGTTTTGCCTAAATGTGCTGACCCTGCAAACTTTGGGATCCATCAGGTATGATGGTGGAGGTACTGGGCACAGTGCTGGGCACGGCAATCCAGGGACAGATAGTAGGTGGGGTCTCCAGCTGTCCCACTGAGCCCAAAGACTCCAACAGCACAAACACCACGATGAACACTACCATAGTTTCACTGGAAGATACAGTAAGTGTCTCGAGTCTCTTGGGCGAGATGAAAATGTGATATTGAACTTATTTTACTGTTATTTTGATCAGAATTTAATGGCTTCTTACCCCTTGAACTTTTCACATTTTGTCTGACAACCCAAAAACAGTTTATTTTATTGGTAATTTGTGTGATTGACCAACAAAAAGTAACAGAATTGTGGAGTTAATGGAAAACAAAAGGCTTGAATCGGTTCATTTCTCTTATTGTGCGTTTGTATTCAACCGCCTTTACTCTGATATCCCTTTCCTTCACAAGTCACCTCGTTATCAGTAAATAGAGTCCACCCTGTGTGTTACTTAGTCTCGATATGTTCAGACCAAGGAAGACATGGTCATCCACCCATACTAAGGAGAAGATAGAAGCAGCCCAGAGAATTGTGGTAACTCTGAAAGGGCTGCAGAGCTCCACATCTCAGGCAGGAGGATCTGAAAGCAGGACAACTATTTTCCATTCACTCCAAAGATCTTGGCTTTTTCAAAGAGTGGTTTGCCTCAAGCTACGTAGGGTAGTGGCCTCCAACCCTGGGCCTCAGGGCCCACAGTCCTGCATGCTTTAGATGTGTCCCTGCTCCACCACAACTGGTTTGAATGATTGCATTACCTCCTCAGCATCAATTTGATGGCCTTTTAATCACCAAATAATTTAAAACAGATGGTCTGGAGATGGAAAACACCTAAAATATCCTGGACACTAGGCACTAAGGACAATGACTCAGGTGCTCTGAGATGACATGAAAAAATTTACGTTTTCCCTACATGTGAGACACTGTGTAGGGGAAAAAAACCATAAGCCCATAACACACTATCAGCACTGTAAAAAATGGTGGTGGCAGCATGATGCTGTGGGAATCTTTTAGAGCTGAATCTGGTTGTGAATGTGAAGCAAAACTTGATGCTCAGAGATGTTCTCCATCTAATATGACTGAGCTATGGCTGTTTTACAAAGAATGAGTAAAGTTTCCGTCTCTAGATCTGTAAAGCTGGTAGAGGTATACCCCAAAAAGTCATAAAAAAAGGGCTGTAAGTTTTATTTTTTACATTTTTTCTCACTCAGCAACAGTTAAAAAAGGAATAAGAATGGGCTGATTAAGTCAGGACATCCATTTTATAAATTATATCCTAAACGGTGCATGAGTGATACACAAGCAAACTGAATGCTCTCTTTGTTTCCCTTTTCTTCAGAAACAAGCATACTTGCTTGCTTCAGGGGTCATCTGCATCATCTACATCTTTTGTGCCACGGTCTTGTTTTTTGGTGTGAAGGAGCAAAAAGGTACGAAACCATTAGATCATTCTATGTTTTATCAGCTTGTTTGTTTTAAAGCTTTTTCAAGTAAATTTGACTTGAACCTCAATGATGAATTTCCAAGTTTAGTTTGCTGACACACAGTCTCTTGATTGGAGAGATCCATGTGTAACATTTAGTTCTGCGAGTGTAATACACTGATACTGTTTAACCACAAGGCTCATAAACCATAATTACTCTTGCAACTTCAGCGAACAGTAAGCTTGTTTAAAACTGCAAGGTCAGGACTTCTGCTACATTCAGGCTCACCTCTAGATTGAATTTAAAATGTTAAATTGGAAACAAACCTGCCTGTCTTTAACTTCTTGTTTTCATGTTGTTCACAGATTTAACGTTTTCATAAACATAGTCATAGGGACTTCTGTTTATTTTTCCCTGTTCTTCCATTCCTGTTGCCCTCTAGAGAGCGATCGGAAAACCTCAGCTCCGCCACTCACCTTCCGTCAAGGCCTGTGGGTGATTGTGAGTCATGGACCCTACGTTAAACTGGTCATCGGCTTCCTCTTCACATCTCTGGCCTTCATGGTAAAAATTCTCATGCTTTCCTTATTTGAGCCTTTTGTAATATCTGTTCAGCTTAAATTCCTGCAAAAGCAGCCTGGTGTTAGGTTTATGATCTACCTCTGTAACTCTGTTTTATAATGTAATTTGACTTTTACAGCTGCTGGAAGGAAACTTTGCCCTTTTCATCACCCATGCTCTGGGCCACAGGAAAGACTTCCAGAATATCTTGCTGGTCATCATGGTGAGTGTTTCTAATTTTTCTGAGACATTTTTGCACAATTAGACACTGTGGACTGAAAGACTACAGCTACAGGGGTGCTTGAGCTCATTGGGGCTGGTCTCCCACATGTTTGCTGTGCGTTAGCAGGAGATAAAGGGAGAGATGGTCTATAGAGGAGCTTCTGTTGCTAGGCAACCCTTCACAGTGCAACCATTGGCTGTGTGCTCCTCTCCATCTTCTACTCCTAGCTTTCTGCTGTGCCTACTATTCCTTGTGATTGGAGGCTGAAGCTCTCTGCATACGGTATATTTGGAAAAAAGAGAGGAAAGTGGAAGGTTTTTCTACAATTAGTTTGTTGGCCTTATAGCACTCTGTAGCGCCTACCTGAAGATAAATGTCTAAGCAGTTCATGTCCAGCATGTGTGGGGTCTGCAGAGATGTTAGTTGCCATTTTCCTGACCCTGGACCTGTACAGGTCCTGGACGGATCTGAACCCACCAGTGGACCAGCTGATCCACCTCCTGACTGTATACAGACTCCTCACTGTCCTGGATCAGACCAATAACAGTGGTGTCACCTGCAGTTTTCCTCACTAAAACCAAATCTGGACATTTTCTTAAGACTGTATTTTTTCCCCAGGGTGAAGGGATTTTACAACAACTTGGGTGAATTGTATAAACCATAATTGGATGTACAGGCTTGAATATATTGTGGATTTTCTCTGACCCCTGCAGGGTCAACATTACAGTTATTTACTGTCAATATTTAGTTGAATGTCTATTAGCAAGTTGCACCTTGACCACATGCTTTTCGTAAATTACTTGGTTTATTTCCATTTAGTCAGTAATCACTCTTATTTTATCCACTTAGTGCAATGTTTCAGTACCACTGACAGCAAAACCGTCCCACACCAAGATGCTACCACCACCATGCTTGACAGTTGGTTTGTTCTTAGGTGCGAGGTTTAAAACTCTTGACATAATTGGTTACATTATGGACAGAAAAATTCATTCAAACTTAAAGAAATTGATTTCGGATAAGGATTATCTTCTAAGTTCAAGATGATGTGAAACTCACGTAGCTGTTGGCAATCTCACTGTTATTCCTGCATTTTCTGTGTTAATGAGCCTTAGTGATTCCTGAACATTCAGTTTGGTGGGAATGGGACGTAAAAAAATGGTTTTACAACATATAAATCAGGATAAAGTTAAGCTTTAGGAAAACCTTGGCTTCAGGTGTTTAATAACTTTCGCCAGTTATTGTCCTGGATCCACACACTTTATGTTCTGGTGATAGCGGCGCTAATGTTTATGGGCAGTGGTGTGTAGATTGCGATGCAGTTTTTATCTTCTTTGTAACATTTTCTAAACGCCTTCAAATGTCTAAAACTTGAGGACAGGATCTCGATGTTCTGATGATCTTTTGTTCATATCACAATGAGAGATACAACGTAGTTATTCTTGACTTCAGATCTGAAGGTTGTCTCCCACATAGTTATGTAACGTCAGCATTTAGTCGGCGACAGGTGGCCATCTTAAGAGAAATTTGCACATCAAGTGATACAGATAGTATCATTTCATGTGTAAGTCACAGCTTATTCCAGTGATGTTTTTCAGAGGAACAGATGCTTAAAGAGTGAGTTTTCACAAGTTGACTCCAAAAACAACCCATCAGATTTCCCTTCTATACTGTCCTGTGCAAAAATCTTGAGTCATCCCTCATTTCTTCATCATTTGCAGCCAAATCTTTAAGTTTTCCGAGGCTTTCTAATGTCGACCACTTTTTCCTCTTATTTCCAGTCCGCTAACCACAAATCTGTAAATTGGGCATCCTTTAAAGGTTTTAAAGAGTACTGTATATTTTTACCTCTCCTCTGTAGCTGTTTGATTGCTCCAGTCTACTGCTACAGCAACATTTGTCTTTTTCTTTGCACAGATCAAGAGCAAACTTAACGTTCCTGAAGACAGTAAAAAGAAACAAAAACATCTTAAATGAGAAATGTCCTGATCTGAACCCGAATGTTCATCAAGGCTGTTTTTGCTTGATCGAAATCAAGTTGTTAAGAACCCACTTGGGACTTTTGCCATTTGGATTTGAAGGTGGTAATGAGGAACCACGTTAAAATTCAAAACTATTTTAATCTGTCAGTAAATTTACACTCGACTCCACCCAGGCTTTTATTTCTACCTTCGTAACAAAAAAACAAAAAATTCAGGAGCAACATAAACACAGGTGTTGGGAATGTGATGCACATGTCTGTGGTGCGAAAACGATGCAAATCCCAAATTAAGGCCGACTCTAAATTTTATATAAATCCGATTTATATAAAATCTTTATAAATTGGGGATTTTCAATCTCAGTGATTGTATCCTTAGAAATCTAGGTTTGCAGTTCTGTATTAAAGCACTTGCTTTCTTGATTACACATTGATTCTTAACAGAAAGGAGCATTAAATATTCATCATATTTCTTCCAGCTATCAGGATCTTTAACCATCCCGTGGTGGCAGTGGTTCCTGACTCGGTTTGGGAAGAAGACAGCGACATACTGCGGCATCTCGGTCTGTATTACTAATCTGGACCATGGTGCAAAATAAAATCCTCTCCTGAAGACAATATTCTGACTTATTTCTGTTCCTACAGTGGGCAGTACCCTTCATGATCCTAATAGTCTCCATCCAGAGCCACCTGATCATTTCCTACTTGGTCTCGGTGGCAGCAGGCGTGAGTGTGGCAGCAGCATTCCTCCTACCTTGGTGAGGAGTGACTTTTATCCACATCAACGTTTCCTGGTTTTGTTTGTTTTATCTTGAGCTAAATGTTGTTTGTCCTTTCAGGTCAATGCTGCCGGATGTTGTAGATGACTTCAAAGTTCAAAATCCAGACGTCCACGGTCATGAGGCTCTCTTCTATTCTTTTTATGTGTTCTTCATCAAGTTTGCGTCTGGATTGTCTCTGGGCATTTCCACTCTCAGTTTGAAGTAAGTCTACTTATTATTATTTATCAACATCCGTCAGACTGGGTGGAGACTAGAGAGTCTGTAATTAGCTATTTTTTAACCTTGAAACATATAACATAAACTTAACCCTGAGCTGTTCTAACACATAAATATGATATGAACTTGTTATAAACTATTGGTTGTAGCTCTGGATGTACATTAAAGGTTGTTGTCCTGTTGGAAGGTGAAGCTCCAGCTTATTCTCAAGTCTTTTGCAGCCTCAGGCAGGTTTTCTCCCAGGATTGCCCTCTGTTTGGCTCTATTCATCTTCCTATCAACTCTGACCAGCTTCCCTGTCCCTGTTGAACATGCCCACATCATGATGCTGCCACCACCATGTTTCACAGTGGTGTTGATGTGTTCAGTGTTCCATGCACTGTTAGTTTCACCCTACCAAATAGCTGTTTTATATCCTAACCCTGCTTTAAACATCCTTACATCTTTCTCCCTGACCTGTCTGCTGTGTTCTTTGGTCAGGATGCTTTTTGTTCACTAATGTTCCCTAACGAACCTCTGAGGCCTTCACAGATCAGCTGCTGAGATGAAATTACACACTAATGTTTACACTGGATTTTATTTAGGAGTTTTAGATGGAAGGGAGGTGAATCCATGTCCTTTTTGAAAACCATTTTTTTGAAAACCAGTTTTCTTCCACTTCCCACTGATGCACTACTTTGTGTTGGCCTGACATATAAACCCTCAAAATACGCAAAGGTTTTCGGTTGTAACAAAAGCTAAAATGTGAAAAAGTTCAAAGGGTATGAATACTTTTGCGAGGCATCATAATCTCCAACCCTGCTTCAGTCTTCATGTGCTCACATAGTCCTTCGTGTAGCTCAATTTTTCCACCTTCTTGCTGCATGTTTTGGCAGGTTTGCTGGGTATGTGACTGGTGAGTGCTCCCAGCCTGAGGCGGTCAGTTCAACCCTGAAGGTCCTGGTCTCTCCTGTACCCATCGTCCTCATTATTATTGGACTTTTGGTGATCAAGACCTACCCAATCGATGAGGAAAGGAGGCAAGGCAACCGCAAACTACTCCAGGATCTGTTGTAAGTGAGGAGTAACGTCAATCGATTTAGCAGCACAATCTTTATGCATATTATTACATCTTTTCATCTTTTACCTTGTCTGCACATATGCGCGTGTCTGACGCGTTGTTTTTCTACCTCCTGACAGGGACTCGGAATCAGAAACATCAGAACTGGGAAGCAGCGTGTAGCAGCTGCTTCGGACACTTGTCAGGATGAATAGAAGGCGCCAGACCAACACTGCTGCCTTAGCACCAGCATTAACCTTCTTCATGGTGTAAATCACAGACGTTCATGGTGCCCTCTAGTGGCACAAAGTATTTTGTTTGTTGCCTTTTCCACCAGCTGCGTGTGAGTTCAGCTATAACAAAACACTGGTATGATTAAAAAAACCTAATCAGCCTGATGTTTCATTACCATGGAGCCAAACAGCCAGCCAAGCCTTTTATTTATCTTTATTTACTGTTAAACAGGACACATAAATCTGTCCATATGTCAAACTAATGTTTTTTCCAAAGATTTATTGTTTACGGAGATGTTCCACAAGCTGATTCTGTTTGAAGCCAAAATCCACCAGCTTTCCCAGTCTCAGTCCATTTCCTCCTTCGTCTGCTTTACCTCACCAAATCTTAGTTACAGATTTGATTTTGTGTTGTTGTATCTTATGACATGTTTATTTATTGGTTTGTAAGATCTGACGGACTCGTGCAGACAGGAGTGTGATGTTACCTTTGCTGTTTATCCGTTCTTGTTCGGGGTTTTTAAGCACTCTTTTACAAGATGTTTAAATTTTTTGTCTCCTTTTTTGGTTTTCTGAAGAACATACGTGTTTTATATACTTGAACTGAAGGTGAAAAGAAAACATTTTTTGTACCAAATGAAGTAAAATCTGTACTTTAGGCAGTTGCTGTGAGATTTTTGCTTGAAATGAGATTTTTATTTATCTGGTAAGAGCTTTCTGATGATGCAAAGCCTTTCAATTCAAGTCAATTTTGATTGACTCTTAGTGTGATTTGTCAACAAAGTCAGTATAAGAGGTCATGTTCTTGCATACTAAGAAGGGAAAAGGCTTTATTTAAATATGTATTTAAACAAGTTGTCTAGGGGATTATTATTTACTCATGAAAGCACATTTTTGTTATTTATTAACAACAGAGTGGATACTGATTATTGTGTAAGCAGGTGATCCCAAATTCCAGCTGAAAACTCATAAATTACCTTAAGGTATAAAACTTTTACGGGAATGTGATTGGCCAATAAGGTCATCGGAAGGATTTAAAATTGTATTTCTCCTTTTAGGTTTTGGAAATGGCACTGAAATGTCCCACTGATTTTCTCGGTGTGCATGTACAAACGGAAGAGTAAATTATCTATCCTGTTGTACATATATATAAATTGTAAATATGACAACCAAGAGCAATAAACTGATTGTACAAAAGAAAGTTTAAATGTAAAATTGTAAATCATTAAATAAAATTTCTTGAAATCTAATAGAGAAAAACGTTTTGCTTCATGTGAAATGGCCCTAAAACACATCTACACTGCTGTGCCTTGTTTTCTTACCTTTTGACCTTCGTCATTTTACCACCACAAGCGTTGTTTTTTATAGCTGCTATGCGGTAGACCAACACAAAGTGAAGCATAACTATAAATTGGAAGGAAAATTTTAAACTTCGTGTTTAGAAATAAAACGCTGAAAAGAATGGCATGTAAATGTGATTCTCCCCGTACTCTTAACACCCCTGCATAAAATCAAAAACCACCAACTGTCCTGACATGTCACCTAATTAGTAAATAGAGTCCACTTGTGTGTAATGTACCCTCAGTATTAATCCAGCTCTTCTGTGAAGGACTCAAAGATTTCCTGGAGAACCATAGTGAACAAACAGCATCATGACAAACAAGGAACACAGCAGACAGGTTGGGATGAAGACATGGAGAAGTTTAAAGGAGGGTTTATCAATATATATATATATATACAAAGCTATGAAGAGAGCACTGTGTAATCACCTTCCCCAAATGGAAAAACCTACCGAGACGTGGTTGTCCACCTTAAATGACAGGCCGAACAAGCTTTAATCAGAGAAGCAGCTCTGGAGGAGCTGCAGAGATCCACAGCTCAGGTGGGAGAATCTGTTTGACATGATAGCTACTAGTCAGACCCTGTATAAGTCTGGCCTTTATGGAGTAGTGGCTCAAACTGTAAGATTTTACCACAAGCCATGTAGGTAAGACAGCCAACATGTGGAAGGTCCTCTGGTCGGAGGAGACCTAAACTGGATGTTTGGCCAACATGCAAAACACACACATGTGTGGAGGAAAACTGCACAATGCTCTAAACACACCATCTCAAAATAAATATAAATCTAGGAAGAAAATCCATGAATCTATGAACCTTGGAAAAAAAACCTGCTGGAGGCTCCAAAAAATGTGGGACTGGGGTATAAGTTCCCCTTTCAGCAGGACAACAGACAACTAGAGCTACAGTTCAAGGGCTTAAGTGCAAATCGGTGGGTTGGAATTGCTTAGTTCAGACCTAATCAAATCCAACTGATAATTTAAACCGAGAAGACTTGAAAATCGCTGTTTACACCACCTCTATAAAATCTGAATGTACAAAAATGTCAACCTTATTATGTGCAAAGCTGGTAAAGACATACCTAAAAAGTAGATGACTTCATAGTATCGAGTCAGGGTGGCTTAATTTAATGCACAGCACACTTTACAGATTTTTACTTTCTTTAAATTTTTTTTAAAAGCATGTTTCCTTCCACTTCATAATTATGCTCTCTCTCTCTCTCTCTCTCTCTCTCTCTCTCTCTCTCTCTCTCTCTCTCTCTCTCTCTCTCTCTCTCTCTCTCTCTATATATAATATATATATATATACATGTATGTATGTATACTTAAGGAGAGGAACAATGAATCTTCCTAAGGTGTAAATGTTGGAGAAAAAGTAAAATAGATGAACTTAAAAGGATGCTGATTCAAGCAAGGATAGTTAAGATATTACGGTTTTTTTTTAAAGGAATCAGCCTCATTTTTCGTTTTTCAGCAACAGGGAGTTTAATTAGTCCCATAATTACCTGCAGCTGTGGCTGGAGCGTTTTAACGCGCGGCTCGAAGGTGGAAGACTGAAACGAAGCGGTCTGTTGCGATGAAAACAAAGTGGCATCTTTTTATTATTTCATTTATTTGTGTTTTATCACTTAGCTCCATCAGCTGTACAGCAGATCCATATAAATCTTTATTCACCAAACAGAGAAAAGTGTTTAAAGTCGTTAAACCGTTTCCCGCTGAGGACAGAAGGTCCATCCAGAGGATCTCCAGAAGTACACCTCCTCAGCTCAGGAGGGGGAGGTCGGTTCATTCCTCCACGCTAGTGACTCCCTCTCTGCTTCCATTGCAGCCAGAGATCCGGGTCCAGGCGGACCCGGCGTACGCCCCGGATGTCTCTGTCACCTGCTCCACCTCGGACTTTGTGGTGCGGGTCAAACCAGCTTTCTATGGTCTGGGCGCAGATGCGCAGGAGCTCACGCTTGGCAGCAACTGCAGAAGCAACGGGGTTCTCAGGCCGCATGGGGACCTGCTTTTCACCTATCCTCTGACGGCGTGCGATTGGGTGCGGGAGGTAAGACTGTATTCATGTATGGCACCTTCTATGCGTTAAAGAGCTATATCTAACCACCTTACGCACAGCTACCGCACGGCTATCTGGTCTACAAATACGTGCTCCATTATGAGCCGTCTCCAAAAAGGTTCCCCAGCAGAGCGCATCAAGTCGACGTCAACATTGAATGTCATTATCAAAGGTTAGCCTCGCCTCCCTTCATTTTATAGCATGCAGTTTGTAAGTGCAAATGATTTCCATATTCCCTATCCTGCAGAGACCATTCTGTCTACCAGCTGGCGGTACAGCCCACATGGCAAACTGTTGTTCAGCGCAAAAAACTGAAGGGACGTCCCAAGGAGTTCCACATCAATTTAATGGATGGTAAAAGTTTTCACAACCGTGTTTTTATTAACCCTCTCATTCATTCACGGTGGGCAGCTCTTAACAGCCGAGTGCATCTCAGCAAATTAGAATATTGAAAAGTTGACAAATTCTTGAATTTTCTTTCCCTGTTTCCTTTACAGATTTTCCTGTTTTTTTTTTTCCTTCTATTAAATGTTCTATTCGTGTGCTCAGACAAAGCATTGCAGAAACAGCCAGACATTGTCTTTTGTGGCTCATCCTTATTGTGGATCGTGTCAATGACTGATTTCTGGGCAAATGTTGATCAGCAGTCTTCACCATGATTGTGAAGGCCATAACAAAACATTTCTGTATTTGACAGACAGACGGACGATGGATGGATGGATGGATAGATCTTATCAAATATTCAAAATTTCTGAATTTCACTTCTTAAATTGACTTACTGATATTGTAGTGGCGATTCCATTGTCATATCTCAAACATCCATGACTGATGACTCAGTGCCGCACTGTAGGCATAAACGTGGGGAAACATGGCATTTATGTCAGCCATTAATGCAACAGGTTCCTGTCTAACTTGTATGAGAACCTCAACCAGGGACCTGTAAGATCAGGTCTCTGTAGAAGCTGGCTGTTCAATGATGCTCCTTTTTTATAAGTTGTTCCACAGTCGGATAAAACTCTCAACTTGCCTTTTATGGGATGAAGCACGCTGTGATGAGAAATGTACCACACTTTTCCATCACCTTTCTGGTATTCATCTGCAGGCACAATTTCAGCATATCCTTGTTCTAACATGTTTAGACATGCGGTGTATTCCTCCTTGTAGTGAGCATCCTTATCAAATCTCCTTCTGAGGCTCTGGAGGTGCTGCTCTGCAACACAGATTATTTAGCAAGCTGGGACTTTCTCTTTAGAAGATAAATCAATATAAAGTTTTGTTGAGCTACTAACTATGTCCATGAAACATAGATGTTCCCTGGACATTTCAATCTGCTCCTCTAAAGGTCTTTCACTAAAGTCACGTTTGTACTGTTTGACCTTTTCTTTAGATGCTCAACATAGATCCCATCTGTCTGTTACAGCAGTCCAGTCGTTTTTAGTTCTGCTGTTGCCTCCAATGCGCAGGGGACAATTGATGACCCAGCCAACTTTGGTCTTCACGGCATAAGGTCCACCTACACTCTTTATCAACTCCAATGGCTCTAAAACCTTTGAATCATCAGTTCGTCTCAGTAGTTTCACATCAGCATCGATGTTGTAAAGCTCAACAGGTTTAAGACAAGGCCACTTGATTGGTCGCTTCTTGTTGGGGTAATATTCACTGCAGAAACCTGCATGATCTTTTAAGTCAAAACATCTGTCATCTCCATGAAGTCATTAACTCTAAATCAGACACTTCCAAGCCACACAGAACTTGAAAATCTTATTCTGACTCGTTCTCAACAGAATATTTGTCCTTTTACCCTTTAGGTTTAGTTTCTGTACAGGATGTACCTAAACTTCCAGGAAACGGAAATGAATTTTTGCACACTTTTATTGCTATTTTGCCTCTTAACTTGATCTGCAACAACAGAAAGAAAAACCATCAGCATGATCGGCCCCAATATGCCCACATGTCTGAGTGGCTGCAGCTGAGATGCTAACATGAGATCCTGCCTGTTGGGTTTGTTCTGAGGATGCACCTGGTTCCTTTCACTCTATATGAAGAACCCCTGGGTACCTTTGACCCCCATTGCAACCCAAAGGAATCCCACAGTCTTTGCTTGTTACGAACTCTGACAACCAAAACATGGCCCCTTTCCTGGATCTGATACTACTGGTTAACTTTTCGATGGTATTCTAATTTATTGATGTACACCTGTATAGTAGCACTATTTTGGCAGCAAAGTAGTTTGTGAAATAATTTTGAATCTCCAATAGTCAATTTAATTGATTTTGTGGGCAAAGGAGAATCATTAAACCTCATGTTACTCCAAACACTGCCACCTCCTGGAGAGCCAGTCCAAGTTCACCAAACATTCACCCCAGGAATGTCTTCCTCACCCTTCTATAGTTTAACTACGTCTACAATATTTTTCAGTTAACCTCTAAGGACAATTATAACTGCTCAAATTCTGAAATATTTTTACGTTGTAAAAAAATAAGCAAATAATCACCTGTTGATCAAAGTATACCTAATGCAACAATGGCTTTATTTTAAGGTTTCAACATTTTTCTGCAGATATTCTAAAAAATACTTGAACATGGGTAACTGTGTGGAAAGAATCCATATTTATTAGACTAAAATTGTGTAACCAAGATATATTAAAGTGCATTGTGTGTCCACTTTACATTTGTATTTGTCAAACCCAAGACTGATTGCAGCAAAATGGTTTAAAATGTACATTTATGAAAACCCTAAAAATAATTTGATATGTTGGGTTATAATTTATGCATTAAAGGGGTCAAGTTTTTGTTTTCTATTAAACAAGAAATTCTGATTATTTCATAAATTTCTGAATGTCTCATAGATTCATGGAGAACTCCGGCCAAGTCTCAGGTGTATCTGCTGGGACAAACTGTGAATATCCAAGTCTCTGCACCTCACCTACCTCCTGGATTAAAGTTATACATCAACAGCTGCTATGCAGCACCCTCTAGTGGCTCCAAATCCTCCCTCAAATATACTTTAATAGACAACCTTGGGTATGTATTCAGGAAAATGGATAATTTAGGTATTTGGTTGTCTACTTGAAGTAAATACTTTTTCCATTTGAATCCACAGGTGTATGTGGGACAGCAAGAATGAACCTGGAGCCTCACAGTTCGTATCTCGGACAGACAAGACCCTGAGGTTCTCTTTGAGGACCTTCCAGTTTACAGCTGACCCTGACACTAAGGTGAAGATGCCAAATAATGGTGGTGCAGATTTATCTTTTTAATATGCCAGTGATGAGTGTAATTTTGCTTTTTTAGGTCATCATCCATTGCAAGTTATCAGTCACATCAGATGGTCCAGGACCCACTCAAAAATCCTGCACCTACCAAGACCACAGGTATGCTTAAAAATGAGTGGGGGACCCCAAATCTATTCATCCACTGTTTCCAGGTAAATCATAACATTTGCTTTCACAGATGGCGAGCACTTACTGGTCAGGATTCTATATGCGAGTGCTGTGAATCAACATGTGTGATGTCTAAACAACGGAGAGCATTGTTAGAAGGTCTGTCGGTCCTTAAGGGTCCATTTCGGTTCAGATTTATTGGACACTATAGCCACTATTTAATTAAACTCTTATTACTTGCATTCCCTCTGCATCACAGACCATAAATGCGTTAAAATGTAATATCGCCATCAACCAAGATAGGCAAAAGTCAAATTTGGCTTTTTACAGGATTGTAAATTTGAGCCCACTTCAAACAAATCACAGCAAATCTCAGCCCGCTACATATGAGGTCTGGTGATCATAAGTCAATCAGCTATTTTTTAAAATCAAATAAATTACTAGTAAAAATGCAATACTATGTACACCTGTCATTAATTTGTTGCATGCTTTCCATCTTAAGTGAACTTGAAACACTACAATGACACTTGAGGTCTTTTGCTCCAAAGGTTTTGCCATCAGTAGGCCGTTACTGGTCTCGGATCAGCCACACCGGGCTGAGAATGGGCACCAACAAATAAGCCCATCTGCAGTCAGCAGAATACGAGAAGATGAAGACGAACTACATGACCAAGATATGAATGATAATCAAAATCTTTGGGAGGATGAAGTCATTAAAAATCATGAGGTAAACGATAACGGATGGCTTGAAGAAAGTGAAACCATCCATGGAGCACGGATGGAACCAGAGGAGTTGACCCACAGTAGGAGAGTCTTGGAGGACAAGTGGGGTGAATCTGAATTATCAGATTTAAATGAGTTTGAAGAGGGTGCTTCAGGATATGTGGAAGAAGAGTTTTCAGAGCATGCAGAAGCAGAGGAGACCTTAGAGACAAACGAGGATATCACTGAAGAACTTAGTCCTGTAAACGATAAGAAAGATGATTTGCTTTATCCAAAGGGGGAGCTGGAAGAGGTGTTTACAGAGGTTGGGTTAGAGAGGGGACTGAAGCCCCCCAGCCCCGAGGAAGGAAAAATGGATAAACAAGCATGTAGAGGGGAGGAGGACAGGAGGATGATGCCTCTAAAGATGCAAGGAAAGAGTGAAGACAGTGTGGTAGATGAACAAGAGGAAACATGGTATTTCACATGGATGTAGATGATGATCCATCTGCTTGATTGCTGTCATAAGACTGACGTATGCTCAATAAATGATCAAATCCAATGACTAAAGTGTCTTCTGATAACCTAAGCTCAACATCTTCTCAATTCATTTAGAATTTAAGAGAAAAATATTCAGGAGGATAGTTTAACAATCCTTAAGGCTGATCAGCTACAAGCATTTTTGGTTGGACAACCTCTGTTTATAGGAACCCTTTGTTTAAGGTTTACATGCTCTCCCCTGTGTATGTTCCTGTTTAAAGATTGTGTGCTTATTTTCCAGATGTGTATTGAAGTTATTTTTGTCATATCTGGAAAAAAGCTTTGAGTTTTAAACTAAATGCTATATAAAGACAACAGTAGTGGGGGGGAAAAAGTATTTGCCCCCTTGCAGATTTGTTTTTGCTATTTTTGTCACACTGAAATAGTTCAGATTAAACTAATTTTAATATTTTTAGATCGGAAATTACTTGCATATAAGCCTAAATAAAAAAACACATATTTAATAAATCCAGTGAGAACATACGAGATTTCTAAGTGGGAGGCATTCTACAATGCTGCAAACATGGAACAGTGGTTAACCTATCCAGGATGAGTCGGCCTATCAGAACATCTGAAGTACTACAGGCCTCTGTTGCTTCAGTTCAGATTAGTTGTGAGAGATCAGAGCAAAAATGTCATCCATTGAAGATCTAAAAGAAAAAAATTCACTGCAGACCAAAAAGTACAAGGTTTGTTTGACATTTGCCAAATATCTTGAGCCCCAAAACCTTTGATAAAATATTACGGACTGACGCGACAAAATGTTTTGGAAGCTATGAGTCTTGTTGGATTTGGTGAAAAAACAGCAAAATGTGGTGGTCTGGGGCTGCTTTGCCCCTTAGGATATGGATTACTTGTAATTGATGGAGCCATGCATTCTGCTCTCCACCAGGAAATCCTGAAGAATCTCTGGCCATGATTTTGTGACAATGATCCAGTGCACACCAGAAGGTCCATTTCTGAATTACTCAAAAAGAACAAAGCAAAGTATATAGAGTGGCCTAGTTAAAGTCTGGACTTGAATCCGATAGATGTGGTGGCATGACCTAATCTTAAATGTATTTAATAAATGTGACAAAAAACCAAAGTAATCTGTAAGGAACAAAGTATCTTTGCACAGCATTGAGGGTACAGATATACATTAAAATTAAATGTTGATTTGTACACAAGTGTTTTATTTTCTTTATAAATGATTATATCCTCCATTACAGTCTCTAAAACTAGTTTGAAATTTTATAAGAAAAATAAGTTGGACCTGTAAGAGAAAGGCATTGCCCTCAACAGT
This sequence comes from Crenichthys baileyi, assembly GCA_036173005.1. Lineage (NCBI taxonomy): Eukaryota > Metazoa > Chordata > Actinopteri > Cyprinodontiformes > Goodeidae > Crenichthys > Crenichthys baileyi. The sequence goes on along the minus strand of JAHHUM010002068.1, from coordinate 110,490 downwards.
AACTAAAAGCAGCAGGAAATGGTCTTTATAAAGACTTGCGTTGCTTTATGTACATATTTGTACTTGTCATGCACATTTAAAAAAATGTGGGATTTCTGATATGACGAACAATTATTATAGTTCCTCAACACACACTGAATAAATCCTCTAAGGGGAAACCCGATGAAACAACAGAAATAACTTAATATATTTTTAAACAAAAATAATTGGTGTGGAAACTTCTTTGGAAAATATACATAACTCTGTGGAACACATCCATAATTATTAGATATGTTAAATAAACAAAATGTTATATAAACACACACAAATCGGTTCCCGAAGATCCCATTGATACAAGCAAAGACCTAAAGCTTTGATTCAGCATATTTAAGTGGTGTAATCACTGGTAGACGCTAGAGGGCAGCATATCCCCCCCCCCCCGCCCCCCCCCCCCCCCAACCCCCCCCACATCTTAAGCAACATCTTAACAAACAACCCTCTGGGAAGGAAAATAAACATTTACTTTCTCTAAAATGCAAAATGAATACTTATGAAAATTAAGACCCCCACACCATTAACATGAAACTTAACTTCCTAATGCATAAATTCTGAAAATAAGAACCTCATCAATTGAAATCCAGTTGTTTCTCAAACACTTGCATTAAAAAGAAGTCAGTGTTATTTAGTCCTTCCATGGTCTCCTTCAGGCTTTGCTATCATGCTGATCATGTCCCGTCCTGAACAGTTCCTGCTGTCCCGTTTATTTCATCTGTGGCATCTGCAGATGGAAATGGCAGAATTAGATTGGTGCAAGAGCTTCGCCGATAACACAGCTGTTAAAGCGGCATAGCTCTGGGCATGGTAAAAACTGTAAAGTTAAACAGAGTTAAACTAAAATGTTAATCTTTTCAGTGCATTCGTTTCATCTGGCATGGAATATTAAAACATGTTTTATCTCTTTATTCAGATTTATCTTACCTTTGAGACCATCTTGCTGTGCTTCTTGACCTGCAGTTTGCTCCACAGCATCGCTGGTCTCAGCCTCTTTTCCCTTTGTTTTTGGTTTCTTTGCAACAGGTGGTGGCACTTTCTCTCCCATCTTTGACTCTCCTTCACTCGTCACCTTTGTCATAGTGAAATCATCCACGTTGTTTTGTACATTTTCCTTCCCCTCTTGCTTTTGCTTTGTCTCAATCACTGCCTTTTTGTTGCTTTTGGAGAAGATAAAGCTTGCAGTGCTGGTTGGCGATTTAAGGTAGTCTAAAGGGGCCAAAGGTGAAAGGCAAGAAGCAGGACCCTGTTTTGATCTGGCGGCTGTCCTGAGGCGGATGGCCTCTTGCAGGTTCATAGAGCTAGAAGAGGTTGTAGCAGGGGGAGACTTTTTCATTGGAGAGACTGTTGGTAAAGCTGTGGGTGGAACTACAACAGACTGAGACTGGGGCAGAGCTGGTTGTGAGTTGATGGGGGTAGGTGGAGATGTGGATGTGGGACATGTCATGATCAGAGATTTTCTGACAGGCTTCTGAGGAGCTTCGCTGCTGGAAGACGAGATTGGTAGGTCTTTGTCAGGTAACTGTGGGTTCACTGTGGCCTCTGGCTTTGGTTGCTCTGGAGCTTCAAGGGCTTCGGGGCTGTTATTGGCCTGAAGGTTGACCGTCTGCAGACAGGATGGGGTGTCATTGGACACAGATTCCTCGTTTGCCTCCTTAGTGGTTTCAGCTGGTTCGGGGCTGTTGTTGACGGACCGAAGCTTGACCTCCTGGAGAACAGATGGTATTGCTTCCTCTTTTACACTTGTGGCAACCTCAGTGGGTTCAGGGCTGTTGTTCACAGACCGAAGCTTGACCATCTGTCGAAGTAATGCAGTTACAATGGCAGGGGGTTCCCCCTGGACACCTTTAGAAGAGGCCTGCTCTTGAGCTTCAGGAGGTTCAGGGCTGTTGTCAATAGACCGAAGCTTGACCATTTTCAAGAGGGAGGGGGTGATAACATTACTTTGTTCCCTACGTACATCAGATGCGCAGGCTGTCCGTTGGTTTTGCTTTTCTATGCTGAGAGGACCAGGTTTATGGTTACTGCTTGCAGGAACCTGTGCTGGCAAAGGTGGAGGCAAGGGGATGCTAATAGGTTGAGTAGGAGTGAGTTCTTCTGACACATTCAGTAAAGCAGCGTTTCTGAACTCAGATGGTGGTAAAATTGGTGCCTCGTCACTTCCTGAATTATCAGTTGAAGGTTTGAGAGTAGACTCTAAAGGAGGAGGGGAAGGAATACTCTGATGGGGGATTAAAATACTGTTTGGTAAATCTTTTGTTACAGGTTTCGGTTGGATGTTCTTTTTAGCAGGATCCATCTCATGTTGGACCTGTGTTGGTAGGGGTGGTGGAGGTGGAATAATTAGCGGTGCAGCCTTTTCAGTGAACTGAGATGTTTCCTTGGTATGTAGAGCAGTAAAGTCTTTAGGGGGCACGGTAGAAACCTCTATAGCCGGCAATAGATGTGGGACTTCTTTAACTGTTGAAACTGACTTTTTTGGTGGGAAAGAGTCCTTTTCAGTCTCAGTAATTGGTGGAGAGGGAGCAGTGTAAGGTGGGGGAGGAGGGATATCTGGTGATGGAGCCACCATCTCCTGCAGTTCAGCTTCTGCTGTCACCTTTAGAGGTTCTCTCTTTTCTTTCTGTCTAACAAACAGAGCTCCAGATGATAAATTGCCACCGGAGGTGGGCACATTTGGTGGCACCTGAACAGCTGAAATCAGCCCATCCTCAACAAAGAACGGGGGTGGTGGAAATGGAAAATCTAGAGCATCAGTTCTGCTGATGGTAACTTGAGCAATTGGTGAAGGAGGGGGAGGCCAGGACGATTCAGGTGAAACAACTTGTACTGATGCGGAAGCTTTAGTGGTCTGTACGACGGTGGATTGGAGAGGACCATCCACCAGTGGAGGAGATGACGAAGAAATCTTTACTAATGGAATGGTGGTTAACGTACCAGTGTTCGTCTTTTCCACTGTAGCTTGTCTGGAAGTTTTCGGACCTTTTTCCTCTCTCATTACTGCCAACCTTTCCTCACGTTGTTCTACAGCCTTTACTAACAACCCATTTAACATATCACATACGCTCACCTTCTCTTCTTTACTGTTGCCTTTCAGATCTCCGTTCTGAGCCAATCTTTCAATCTTCTCTTTGTGAATTTCTGCATTTAAAATCCCACTTTCCTGAACTTTCTTTGCCACTAGCGATTCATTCACTGTTACTGCTGTGCTCTTCTGTTTTCTTTCTACCACAAAGCTCTTCACAGATCCCCCTCTCGACACGGAGGGAGACTGTCTCTGTTGCCTCCTGTCCTTGGGATTCTTCTTTATGATGGCGTAGACGTTGTCAGGAGCCGGAGGTCCCAGGAGTAACTCAAATGTACGTTTACTGTGAGCCCACACCTCGGGGGGAGGAGCCGGTGGAGCGTGGACCTTGGGTGGAGGAGGGATATTGAAGAGTTCTCTCAGGGTCTGAACCGAGGGGCTGACGCTGAGTGTGTCATGTTTAGATTCGCAGGTGGAGTTGGTTTTTTCAACAACCTCTGGCTGTGTCGAGAGGGATGGAGCCAAGCTAGCAGCGGTAGACCCAGCGAATAAATGCTGAAGCTTTGTTAAGAACCCCTTCTTGTGCTTTGGAGGGGTGCTTGGAGGCTGTTGTGGAGATGTTGCATCTTGGCTGGAGTAGCCACTGGATGGAGACAATAATCCACTGTGCTTGTTCTTTTGAAACTGTTCCTGTTTCTCTTCTGAATCTTCTTTGCAATCTGTTGCTGCATTCTTTATTGAATCCTCTATCTTTGGTGCAAGTGGCAAGGATTTGTTAAAAGTGAACAATGTTGAGCCAGTGGAGTCATCTAGAGAGCTGGTATCTCCATGATAACCAGGGCTGTCTATGCACGTAGAGGGCACTGGGGACGATCCAGGTTTCTTGTTTTCCTTCTCCTTACTCAGGACTGATGGTTCTACTGCAACCTGTGCCAGATCCCCTGATTGCTGTTTTCTGTTGCTGTGAAGGGAATTGGACCGACTTGGTGGAGGTGGAGCTTTTTTGGGCTTCATGACAGAGAGGCTACGTGCAAACTGCCCATCTTTCTGCTCTCCCTTCATTAGGACCTTGGTGTTGAAGGGGCCATTAGAATTACTATTAACCTTATTAGATTTAGCAGAATTATCTACATTGTGAAAAAATTTTTGTCTAGGGGTACTGCTGCTGGAGATGGTTGAAGAGTCAGATACTAAGGTCTCTGAAGATTCAGAAGTGCTCCAACAGGAGGTGTCAGACAGAGTGGGGCCGTTGTAGCGGGAGGCAGAGGTGATGTTTGAGGACGTGGTTCTTGATGAAGAAGCTCTAGACGAAGCGCGGGAGGGAGCAGGGCTGGACAGCAACAGGCTGCTCTTGCTGACCGTGCGCACACTGCTGCGACTTCCTCCGCGGCTGATTTCCACCACATCAATGGAGGGAGGCAGCACAGCGTTGGGAATAATTTTGGACATGTATGTTGCCTGGGGCGACATGGTCATGACAGGACTGGGGGGCTTCTGTTGGAGGTTGGACGCAGTGGTTATCCATGGCACGGCCAAGGACCGAGGCCTCCCCTCGTCTGCAGAGTGAGGATTCAGACGGTGCAGCAGGGCCAGGTCGTCCCTTTGAGCAGCATGGGCAGCATTCAGCTGTGCCACTTTCTCTCTACTAAGTGGATGGATGATGTTTGTGGCTAGAGGGCTGGCACCAGTTTTCTTTGGTGATTTTGCTCCTTGCCCCGGCCCATCAGTCACAGGGCTGTTATCAGCATTTCTGTTGTAAAGCTGTTCTTCATCCAGCTGTTGGACTGTCCAGCCGACTCTATCTAAGCCTGATGGAAGTTTAAAATAAAAAAGCCAAAATTGTTATCAACGACAAAAAATATAACTTATTTACAAGATTAGCTGCCTACCGAGCTCTTTCTGAACATGTCGTGGAATCCCTGGAACAGTTCTCCGATGACGTCTTCGTATCTTGTTTTTTTCTGACTTTTTACCAGAGTTCAGTGGTCTGAACGTTGATTCTGAAAGGCATGAGAAAAATAAGGAATTTAAACATAAACAGATGCTTTTAAATTCTCGAAAAACTATGCTTAATTTTCGTACGTATGCACTAAAAAATGGTATGGAGACAGAAATGGACCCGATTGGTTACCATTAGGTTAGAAACACAAAAATCCAGTGTTTTTTAATCACTGAATGTACCATGCATAAGCACTACCAGGTCACACTGACAACAATCTATGTGGATGCTGTTATTGAGAGATTTTATGCATCACCCAGGTGACTGAATAGCCAGAGGAAGCATATAGATGTATGTAGATATTTAAAAAGGAACTATTTTCAGTGACATGGCGAGACATGGCTAGCAAGCCTTTCAGAAGATTACAAGAAGGCTGAATGGTGGCGAGTGGTTTTGGTACTGCTAGCTGGGCTAAACATGCTAATCATTGACATAAAATGATAAGGACATAAATACCGTTTATATCTCATTACCTTGCCTGGTGAGTCCAGAGCGGGACGATCTTGCAGACACAGACGACTGTCTCGAGACAACAGAGGATGTGTCAGGAATGGTGCTGTCTGTCATAAACCCCCCACTTTCCCCGTCTGTTTGCACAGTCACAGTCGACTAGAATGAAAATGAAATATTAAAAAAGATTGAACAGGTAATAAAAACATTACATTTATTTGCACTTAAAACTGTGTGCTAAACTTACAACTGTGCTTTCATTATCTTGAAACTCCACTCCATTACTGTTTTCTGAGGGGAAAAAATGGATATCCAGACTCACTGCAAATTCTTACAAGTAACACCATCTCTCACTGTACAAACTGCATCACTGATACGCAGCATACCTTCTTGCTGCATCATTTTCAGCCCTTCGAGGGCCTCGGTGTGTAGGTCCTCCACATACTTGGACCTGCTGCTCTCAATAAACACGTTCTCCTGGAACTGCGGGGGAGCTGGTGTCTTGTCGTCGTCGTCTAGTTTTGGGACAGCTTGGAGGAGGATAAAAAATAAAAGCGGGATAAACCTACATGAATTTAGAGCTGCTTTTGTCAAAAACTTTAACAGAATTTAGGAACAGGAAAAGCTACGAATAAAAACATGCAAGAGCAAATTAAATACGCAGGACTCTAACTGAGCTTACAACTAGGAAAATAAGTATTGAACACAGTTTTTTCAGTTAATATATTTCTAACAGCACACTGGACATAAAATCTACACAAGGTGATAGTAACAACCCAGGTAATCTATACACACAAAGAATACAACAAATAAGCCCATAAATGATTTGTAATAAAGTGGACTGGCACAGGAAATATTAAAAACAAAGACCAGGTCCAAAAAGACATAGAAAATCAAGACAATAGCTAGAATTTGTAAGCATTTAGAAAGCAATCTTGCCTCTCATGTGTAATAATAAAAGTGCAAAGATCAGTGCAAAGAACATCATTTCATCATAAAGAGCCACAACCAGGTGCTCTTCAAACATTTCTGGCAGAGCGGTCGAAAGAGCAAAGGAATATTAGTTGGGGGCTTTAGAAAGACCTGGATATGGCAGGTACTCGGATTGCAATAATCTTGCGCCTACATATTCCACGTGTAGTGAGTTCATATTGGATGAAGTTTCTCTGCAAAACACAGCCGTGATGAAGTGTGGATTTATTGCAACAGGTATTTCCAATGCAATATCAACCAAAAATATCATCATCCCATTGTTTATAAAATGGTGCTGGCCTTGCAGGCTAAGTAGTCACAAAAGAAAAAACTTAACCACTATGATTCCTATGCTTACTTACAGTGAAAGACCCCAATGCTGATGAAAAAACATGTTGAGCATCTGGAGAAGTCACTGAATTACTTGGAGAATATGGTCTGGTCAGATAAGAACAAAATTCATCTAGGTGGATGCCACTGCGCACACTAGACACGTGCAAAAACATCCCAACAACAGTGAAGTTTAGAGGTGGGAACATCATGATGTGGGGCTGTTTTTCATCACATGGTACTGGCAAACTGCATATATCCTGATAAGAAGCTGCCATTGCCAACCAAGGCTGTTCTACTCAGTAATTAACTAATTTAAGTAATAATGCTTAATATTTATTACCTTTACAATTACACTTTCTTACATATGATTTATGGATTCATTTCTTGTAAATCCTTTGCTTGTGCAAATCCCATAGGATTTGCATGGCTATAGCCCCAATAGAAATATGTGATCAACAATTATGCTGTATGTAGGATTAAACTGTTGGGATTTCTAAAGAAGGGATTATATCAAAAATCTGCCATCAGCAAACATATGTCATCATTGTTTTGATTGTAAGATGAAAGGGACATTCATTAATGTACCACAAATTTCTAATTTTGTAAAACAAAGTCTTGAAAATATAAAAAAAAAAAAAAAGTGTTCCCACGGAAAGCAGTATGGTTTGTTAATTAAATGAATTTAAGTAAACTATTATAAAAAAATGTATGTACAGTTTTGTTTTTATGTTGTACCCCCAACCTTTGAGAACACAATCAGATCAGCAACCTACAACTCTGCTACAAGACCTTTATGTAATCATCACAATTGCTCTGTATTTACCGCGTTAATTAGACTACTACCTTAGTGACTGACACCAATTTTCACTTTCTTTTTCTGTAACGCAATTATAGGTGCTGCTCAGATCCAGCAAACAAAACTGATTAGTTATTTCCAGCTAAACATAGTTTAAATTCCTCTTTCATTGCTTGAATCACAGATTAAACAGTACAAATGGACAGAGCACAGCATTCTATTTTGGGTTCGTTTGTGCAGATTTTCTTTGAGGTACATGAATAATAAATTACTTTAGATTTCATGGGAGCAGCAAAAAATAAGCACATACTACTTCAACAAGGAAATAAGGCTGTTTTCACTTACCCTGCTTCAAAACTGATGGAAAGCAGTTAAAATGTGAGCTAAAGTTATTAATTGAAAGTACCACCATGGCTCCTTCTCATTTCAGATAAAAGTGATCCAAAAGTTCAGAGTAAAATTCACAAAAAATTGTGTTGAAGGGGAAAGATTTTCTGTCAATGAACAGACTTTAAACCCCAGATGAAGGAACATTCTAAAAATAATCAGGGTTGTTTTGATGACGTTGTTGTTGTCAGTGGATGTCCAACTGGAGAGTAGCTAAACAGCCAATAGACAGAGTCCAGACCCTAATCCTCAACAGCCTAATTCCCCCAACTGCACTTAAACTGACAGACACCCTGAATCTCGTTGTTCCTCGTCATCTCACCCTTGATTGGTCAGTCAGGAAGCAGACGCTGCTGATGTTGAGGACATAAACATTGCAAGAAAGAGAAAAGCAGGAATTGGCAAGGATTAAAGGTAAAAGAGCCCCGAGGGTGCTTGGTGTTGCTGTTAAAACTACAGGTATAGCTCAAAAAATGTTATTACAGAAAGGTTTAATTTCATTAGCTCAGTTCAAATATTAAAAATCATATGTAGATCCAACACATCTGGAAATATACATCTCAAGCTCTTATTTCTATAAATTTTGTTGATTATGGTTGAACAACCAATATTCAAATATCAAAATATTCTGAACCCAAAAAAAACTTTACATTACCTGTAATTAATGTAATCACCGAAATGACCAGAAATAAATGCTTCAAATATATTAGTTTGTGCGCATGTACTAATATAATGACTTAAAATTTTAGAATTAAATTACTGAAATACATTTTTTTATGATATTCTAATTAAGACTCACATGGCATTGCTAAAAATTTAACACCTTCTGACAAAACACCAACAGAACATTACATTTCTTTGCTTCCTTCAGGTTCATTTACACAAGTAGAGCTTTGCAGTTTTGCCACAAGATGGAGTAAGCGAACTGAAAAAAATCTAAGTTTAAAGTAAGATTAAACGCATGTTTTCCAAAGAAGCCTGCAGCTCCAGAGATTATGGTCATTCGCATGAAAAAACATCACAAGGTGCTTTTTTGAATGATGCAAAATTTGAATAGGCACCAAAATTCCTAGAATCTGTGTTCTTGTGTTGCGACAACGTTCTCCCATTTCTGTTTGTTCTCATTTCATCTGTAGATTTTAGACTCATCTGCGGTGAGCATGGAGCTTATCAACTTCCTGGTTTGCTTAGCAGGCATGACATGGAGGAATGTTTGACATCTGAGCAAATGGAAAACATTCCCATGCAACAAATTGGTCAGATGAAAGCAATTCACAAAGAAATGGACGAGTGATGCTGGTACTTTAAGTCAGGAATAACATAACTCTAGTTTAACAGGACTGGCTGCTAAAAGTTTTCTGTCCACATGTGTAAACAGAGAGCTGTTCAGCATGTACAAAGCTAAGTGAGTCTAGGAAAATCCCCATCTAGTTACCATGTCAGGACACAGTGACATGGAGACGCCTGTAGTGATGGGTGGGGCAGGGCTGCACATCAACACGGGGCCTCACACTGTCACCCGTCCTTCACTCTGTTATTGTGTCTATATTAATGACACCATCTGTCACTGCTGGATTGTGAGAAAGCTGGTGGTGATTATTGATGAACCCTATAAACTCGTGTTTACATCTCGGATTTGGATATTCATTCTAATGGATTTGACTTTGTGACGATTCCAGTAAGGTTTAAGGCTTTAGCTGCCAAACATGGAAAAACAAGGAGATTTATTTTGCATGTAAATAAATTCAGATAAGAACTCAGCAAAATAACCAAACATCTGCTTAGAACCTTTTTCCAAAATTATAGAAAACCTTTTCAAAATTAACGAAAATGACATTCAAATGAACATAATGGGAACTGCTGTGTATTTATTAAATTAGTTGGCAAATCATTTTCTTAACCCAGAACAAGTTTGGGCTTTTCCATCTGGGTCATCTCCAGAAGCTTACAAAGGCTGTTGGCCAGATGATGGCCACTTATAATCTTAGGTTGATACATCTAAATCAACAACCACAACAGAATTTCACTGGGAAGTGGTCGAGTTTGGACTGCATGGGGGGCTAGACCACAGCTGAGTGAGGGACATTAAACACGAACATGACTGAATCTAAACTACTCCATTGTGGCTCTAGATGTATGGTTAGGGTTGTTGTCCTGCTGAAAGATGAACCTCTGCTCCAGTCTCAAGTCTTTTGCAGCCTCTAACGGGTTTTCTTCCTAGGATTGTCCTGTATTTAGCTCCCCCCCATCTTCCCATCAACTCATAACTGAAGGAAAGCATCCCCACAGCATAATGCTGCCACCACCATGTTTCACAATAGGGATGGTCTGTTCAGGGTGATGTGCTGTGTTAGTTCAAAGTTTTGTCTAGTGCTCTTCCAGTCATATTTACCACTGAAAGCTCTTTACACTAGAGCCACATTCACACAGTCGCACTTACTAATGTGCACACATTCATATAACATGAACCTCCTGACTGGTTCTTCAATAAATTTTCTCCCTGCTTGGCCAGTAATTTTAAGTGAAGGGGCATGTCTTTGTGGGTTTGCAATTGTGCTAATCTTTTGATTATTAAATGATGGATTGAACATAGCACTGCGAGATGTTCAGAACTACCTTACCCCTGACCTGTCTGGTATGTTCTTTGGCCTTCATGATGTTGTTTCACTGTTCTCTAAAATCTTTGGAGACCCTCAGAGGAGGGATGCATTTATACTGTGGATTAAGCCCCAAAAGCTCTCATGACAATTTGTTATTACAGAAGAAACTCTTCCTGTGTCTTAAGGTTTGCTGATGGTATACTGCGGTTGTCTGCCAGGGGGAAGTGACTCATGAACTTCTTGTGTGGGAGAAATACCCCATCGCAAACTCCTGGAAAGACAGCTAAATGCAGCCAATCATCTTCTCAACAGACCAAATCACAAGTTTTCAGTTTGCTTTGCTGCAGACAAACTGGTATTGATGTGGGAATAAAGCAGAGTCTCACACATACACACACCTCCGGTCTCTGCCCTAACTTGCCCCTTTACCTTGTTTTGCAAAGTCAAAAAGACAATCATGAAGAGATCTTTGCAGCTCGGCGGGTGACATCTGCCAGGTGTTTAAGCCTCAATAATAAGTGTAAACTTAACTGAAGGCTCTGTGATCACTGTGGAAAAGGACAGAAGGCTCACTGTTTTTGAACTCAGAGTTCACTGGACATGCGTGTTAATGCATCTTAGTCAAACCTTGGCCTGCTCCATTGACTCCTTTCATGGTTTACACTAAAATAAATGTAGTCACAGTGGAAGAAAACATCAAGGCAGGTGTGAAAAGGACAAGGAACCAGGTAACAGATATACCTGCCAGTAGAGTCACGCTCCATGGTCAGCGTCAGACAACACAATTGATTCACTAGGAAACCAGCAAGTATCAGATTCCTCTCAAAATAAAAGGGATCCACAATGATCTCAAGGCTCATGTCATGTTGGAAGAGGTTTCTTCCCAGGCAAATCTATCTTGAAACTCACAACAAGGAGGGCCCAACTTTTTCCCCAACTTTAAAATGCCAAAGTCTGGCATAATGGGTTCTTGAAAACAAATGAAATGACATTAGAAAACGGTGAGTCGAACAGAAAATATTCAGACCTGCTGGTGCCTGTTTAATGTCAGAATACGTTTGCCAAAGGTTTCTACTATATGTGACGACAGACAATAAAACAGTGTAATAAGTAACACTCAAGTTACCACCTCGAGGGGTGTTTGCCTCTGCAACCAGTAAACCTCAAGTTTTACATCCAAGTCTGTCCGGGCTCATACAATACATGCACTGAAGAGTTGAAAACCTGCCAGAAAAAGCATTTAAAACTCTATAGATGGTTACCGAAGGCGGTTTTAAAAGCAAATATATGAAGCTGCTCTGACAATAATATTTAAGGGTTTTTAAATTTGGGTGCCTGTTCTTAAACAAGGGTACCTCACCTATATTTTTATTTACAAAAGGCAGCTAAAACTTCTATTTAAGGTATGAAACCGGCTATTTTTTATGAGCAATTACATCAAACAAAATTCCAAATATGGTCACAATCTGTCATTCAGTTTTTAAGTTTTGATATTCTAGAAACAGACCGCTGCAGCCCATCTGTAGGACACTAAAGCAAGTATTTTGTTAAAATATTTGTGCAAATAGAGAAATCTCTGAAGCACAGTGGAGAATTTATACTGGTTTGGGACTGTAACACTACATCTCTACATAATGGCCTGACATCAACCAAAACAAAGATATTTATCTTAATCCTGAATCCGGTTGAAAAGACTTATAGTTGGTGTCTTTAAATGACTACTTAAATACTTCCTAAAGTAATCTGCAACTTTCATATTTTTTAAGATTTTGTTTGTCATTGTTTAATATTTTTCAAAATAATGACTAAATCCACCTTATTTTTAACACAAAAGAGAAGGAAATTTAAACCATGTCTAGATTTAATGCCATTTTAAGCAGCAATAGGTTTAGAAAGCATTCAAAACATTTAAAATTCCCTCTGTGGATTATCTGAACAGAAATCACAATGTATTTCCTTAATACCAGTGAAAAGCTATTTTTATCTCAAGGCATTTAATAAGATAAAATGTCCATTTTATATCCAGAAACAAATAATCAACTATATCAATAATACATAAATTTAAATTTATTTCATTACGAAATGCCAATCGGCTTGAGGCTGGTGTATTTTTTGCCAAAAGCTGAAATATCTCTATCAAATGAAATTTCAAGAACTGCTGGTAGCGTTAACGAGTAGCTACTGGTTAAAGTTAAGGATGAATCCCAATCAGCTTTAAAGCAGACTTTTTAATTGTCTAGCTTATTACCAAATATTAGTTTGGAAGACTACAAAAATATTGAACACAGTATCAAGCTTTACTCAACCTTGCTAGAACTGGCAAAGTTATCTTTAACAAGACTATCAGACCTCTGTTGCTCCAAAACTGAACAACCTAACCACAGAACTCATGAATGGTGGCTTGCAAAATCCACAAAATGAGGCACATACTTATCAGTGTCGTGCAGAACTGCCGAAGAGTGTTGGCAAACATTTTCCTTTCCCTACCTGTGTAGCTGGAGCAAAGCCATAGTCACATATTTGCATATATTGACAATGAAACAATGTTATGATTTCATAAATGATCCCTGTTGCTTTTGGCTGTTATGTCCCATTCATTAACAATGAAAACAAGCATTAAAAAAACTAAGAAAAAAATGGAACATGATGCAAGGAAACCTTGCTGGCATATTTAGTGGAAGTTAAGCTGCAACTTTTAGCAACCTTTATTGTTTGAGTGACCTAAATATGATTGCATGTCCCATGTGGGTGTGGTGACTCTACAGCTATTGTTAGAAAATCTTGCTAAATGGCCTGAAAGTCCAGTTGTTGCTGTGAAGCATTTGCACAACTGTTTACTTAACAGATAATCAAAGCCACAACATCCAAGATGGCACCATGGATGGTTGCCTTGGTACCTTGTTCACTGTGAAGGCCCTGATGGGCCCAATGCAGTTTGCTTACCAGGCAAACAGGTCAGCAGACAATTGGCTTGGGTCTACACCTCATTCTGCACCACCTCAACCACACCGGGACATACGCCAGGATCCTGTTTGTAGATTTCAACTCAGCCTTCAACAGCATCAATGCAGGCATCCTCCACCAGAAGCTCACCCAGCTCAAAGTCCCGGCCACCACCTGTCAGTGGATCACCAGGTTCCTGACTGACCGGCAGCAGCAGGTTAGGCTGGGAAGAATCTTCTCCTGCTCAGGAACCACCATTACCGGTGGAAGACACCACTAAAGAGTGTCTTCTTTCCCCACTCCTCTTCTCCCTATGCACAAATGACTGCACCACAGCGACCCATCTGTGAAACTCCTGAAGTTTGCATTTTTGTTGGTCTGATCCAGGACATTGATGGGTCTGATGCAGACAGGAGGTGGACTGGCTGGTCTACTGGTGCACTCAGAACCACCTGCAGTTAAACCCCCTAAAGACAGTGGAGATGACAGTGAACCACCCTAGATCGCCATACCTCATCATCCTCAACAACGCTGTGTCGACTATGGATCGCTTCCGGTTCCTAGCTTCTTTGGACCTGAGTTGGTCCTCACACATAGATACTGTCCGGAAGAGACTGTACCTCCTGCAGCAGCTAAAGAAGTACAACCTTCAAGAGGAGCAGCAGGTCATCTTCTACACTGCCATGATTCAGTTTGTTTTTGCACATCCATCACAGTGTGTTTTGGCTCATCTACAAAACAGGACAGGTCCAAACTGCAACAAACAATTAGATCTGCAGAGAGGACCATCAGGGCTGACCTTCACTCCATCCAGGACTTCCAGCATCCAGGACATCCAGGACTTTTCCTGACAAGTCTAGGGTCCGGAAAAGGGTAGCTAACATTTCTGCTGACCCCACATATCCTGGACACACTGGGTCCGCGCTACAGAGCGCTAATAGCCAGCCGCCATAGAGACAGTTTCTTCCCCCCAGGCTGTCTCTCTGTTGAACACAGTGAACACCTCACAGCAAGAGTAGTCAGCTACTTTGCTGGAAACAAATAAGTATATTTGCATTACCACAACCTGCCTTCCATCTTATATTTAGATAAAACACACACACACACTCACACACACTTGTACATACTGTTCATTGTCCTTATTTGGTTTTAGACATTGGGGTGGTTGTCTGGATTGTGATGTGAGTGATGGAAACCGAAGTAAAGTTCCTCGTTTGTGCACACAAACTTGGCCAATAAAGTTGATTCTGATAAATGTCCGCATCATCCAGTTGGTGTGTATTCTTTTGCCTGTTGATTCTCAGATATTGTTAAATCCTACGGCGCTAATGAATGAAAAACAGTTCTTACTGATAAGGGTATAGCCTTTAAAATTGTATTTTTGTTCCATAAAGAACAAGTAATCAAAGAACTCTCTCACATAAATAACTATCCTTGGAGCAACGGTTAAATAAAGAGGCAGCTGATTACTTCCCGCAATGAAACGGAGAGAACGAAACTATTACCAGTCAGTTTTCTTAAACCTGTTCTTCTGCTCTTCTTTGTTATTGTGCCATGTGGAGCAGCAAA
This sequence comes from Crenichthys baileyi, assembly GCA_036173005.1. Lineage (NCBI taxonomy): Eukaryota > Metazoa > Chordata > Actinopteri > Cyprinodontiformes > Goodeidae > Crenichthys > Crenichthys baileyi. The sequence goes on along the minus strand of JAHHUM010002068.1, from coordinate 95,386 downwards.
GGTGCCTTTTGCTTTTGTCCTTTTTTTCTCTTCTTTGAAGCACTACAGTCTTTCAGCTGAGGTTACCTTTACTTGCTCTTCTTATTGCACAGAACAATTCTTGTGCAGAAGGTTTTCATGTAAAATCAACACAAGACATCATGGAGTTGCAGCAGGAAATCCCAGTAATGGTACGACGGGTCAGGATCTAACAGTTTTAAAAGAAAAGGCCGACCATTTCAATGAACTTTCATTAAATCATCACAAGACAATTTAACTGAGGATAAAATTGGTTTAGAATGCAGTTTGTTAATGAAAAACTTCTGTACATAAAATAAAAATGCTAAATTGGTGTCATTGGGACTTGGTGCTACATAAAATTGGTCTCAGAAATTAAGGTTGGGATCTGGGAAGGACATCACACCCATGTTGAGCATGTTTTAGTCGCTAATTGGTGAGAACTTATTTAATTTAACCAATGTCGAATATAGAATCCACATCTCTTTTGTGGCACTAGTTGCTTTTAGTATTTTTTTCTTTAAAGTAGACAAACAGGAAGTGGAGTGGGGAGAGGGAGAATACATGCAGCAGCAGTCTCCAGGTCAGGACTCGAACCAGAGACGGCTGTGTCGAGGACTGAGGTCTTTGTATACGGGTCGTGCGTTCAACTGCTATGTCACTAGCCGTGACCCAAGGTTCAATATCTCTTCTGCCAGGAAGTTCTAGTCTAGAAAAGTGGCAAAAATTTCATGCAGAAATACATCAGCCGAAAACAGGAAGGTAACTGATAAATACTAAAGACAAAAACCTTTTTTAAAAACCAAGGTAAAACTTTTACGCTGTTCTACTACAACAGTCTTGAACAGTTCTTTAAAATTACTGAAGGTAATGAATCCAAGTTTAAAATTTTCTGGAGGTAATTTCCTACAGAAGGAGCAAATGTTTGGAAAGCAGTTTTTCCTATTTCTGTTTGTGATCTAGGAACTATCACTTTAACACGTTTTGTGGGACCGAGTGTTTTACACACTGGAACGCTGGGTTTTCACAAGATTATTAATACTGATTTTAATATTCAAATTGTAATCAAGCCAAACGCCAAGTTTTAGCTTGGCTAAAGGACTTGGCTAGGCTAAAGTCTACTGCTACTTGTAAAGATGATGCAACTGTGTATGTGCCTTTTAGCGTTTTGTGATGTTTGCAGTACAAGGCAATACCATTGTATCGTTCTCAATTTTAAGCATTAAACCCTCAAGGAAAATGCTAACAAAAAGAGGATCTACAGAACTATGTGTCCCTCTGGTGTAATCAGATAAGATTCATTAGAAGTGCTAATAGGAATTTCGTCAGCCACTTGGAAACTGAAGTTGGGGCATCTCGGCCCCCGACGGCTTTTCCAGTCAGACATCAAACTTTAGTTGGTGTTCTTGTTGTATTTCCAACCGTGAAGCCAAAAAGCACAAAGAAACCACACCATTTAAAGCAGGGGAGTCCAGTCCTTGAAAACTACTATCCCGCAACTTTTAGATGAATCCCTACCTTACAACATCTGAATCAAATGAATGGCTCATTACCAGGCCTCTGCAGAGCTGAACAACATCCTGATGAGGGAATAAAGCCATTGGATTCAGGTGTGTTGGAGCATGGATGCATCTAAAAGTTAGAGGATGCTAACTTTTCAGGACTGGACTTAGGCAGCTCTGATTTACAGAGAACGCATCTTTTATCCTGCAAATGGGCAGATTACAGCAAAACATTGAGCAAAACAGCTAAATTAAGACATGCATAGTCAGGTAAAGCAAATAAAATCAAACTGTTACAGCTTTCAAAGAGTTTTCACTATAATTGGAAGTTAATCTACAAAATGCAGTGGGAGGTGTGTGCGTACTTCAAGGAACACAAAATAAGTAAAAATAATAAAACATGATAGTATGGCAGATAATAGATGGCTTTTTATGGAGCAGAATCTAAATGGCCAACTGTTGAGGAGGCGGGCCAACTGTGAGGAAGGACAGAATATGGTGTGCTGAGAGACGGAGGCTGGGCAGCAAAAAGTTAGTCAAGCACGAATCTGAGTCGGGCTGCAGGTAACAGGTACACCACAGTTTGTCCATTTTATAACAGACTTCTTCTTTTTTTTTTTTTTTTTACAGCTGCAAGTACATTCAAAGCATGTAAACACACAAGATACTGCTGTGTTTTTGTCTTTTAAATAGTTCCTTTCAAACATCTCTGAATACATCTGTACATAGTAGCAGGCTGACGGGTAACATGCTTCCATCCAGATTGCAACTCCATGGGCTGATGCCGCTTTGCACATCTGAGTTAAGTAGAGGACACTGCCACCAGCCATTGATCAGTGCCACTTGGTTACCATGGAGACTGAAAGCAGGCTGGTGGACATTCATTAGTGACTAAAGCAAGATATCACTGATATTCTCTGGACAAGAGAAACGCAATTAAATTTATTGTATATTTTTAAAATATATAATATATATCTATATAAGTGAACAATAAATTACTTGATACTAGTTTCTCTTTACTTCCCTAAATGTGTCTGTATGAAAATACTTTGGCTTTCAAAAACAGGAAGTACATTGGCTGTGGGATGTAGTTCTTAACTTGAGATGATCCAACACAACTCACTTGTTTGATCATTTAAATTTAAACAACAAACAGTATGTATGAAAGCAAAACCAGATCCAAATGCCACCCATGACCATAAAAATACATCACTTTTGCCTGATTGATAACAAGTCAACCAGGGTATTCATTTTCTGTTCAAGTCTTCCCAACATAAGTGAAAACACAGGGAATAAATTATGTCTTCCTAATATTTTGCAGACACAGCTTTCAACGATAATGATGAAAATCTGTAATTTGTGTCTGCCAGTCACAGTCAACTATAGTAGTCTCTTTTTTATCTTAGACAAAAATCTGCTGTGCCAATTTAGTTCCTTTTCCCATGTTTTATCTTCTCTGCTATCTCAGATTTGCAATACTCAAGCTATAATTTCCTCCAAAAACTGTTTGTGTGAAATTTAGCCTTAAATGCGGCCGAACAGAACTTATATGAACTTGATCTAGAGATGCACCAAGAGAGGAATTCATTACTGAGTAGTCTGGAGTGGATTTTCTGAAAGCTGGCAAGTCTGAAAATCAAAAATCGAATCTTTTTCTCATCAGCGAATGTTCCATACTCAAGTGCGGTAATAAAGCTCTTCAGTATGGGTACTGTTACTTAGAGCAGATGACTCAAAGTTAGAAATGATCAGTATCAGTGAGGTGTTTAGAAATCAAGATAGATGATGTACAGAGATGTAAGAACAAATGACGCTCAGGCTGAGAGAGAGAGTGAAAGAGAATAAGAATTTCAGCAGATAACAGGAAGGCTGAACAAAGCGCAGCAACATTGCTAGTACAGAAAGCCCTGTTGAGCTTTCTGCTTCTGTTAAGAAACATGTTGGATTTGGAAATTTTGGCATTATTTTGGAAATCTCCAAGTGAAGTAAGGATCTACAGTCTTTAGAAACAACCCACGCACACTGGAAAGTAAATAATTTTGTCTCGTTTCAAAAATGGTAAAACAGAAACTCTCTTACTAAAAGTTCGATGTCACCCTGCCCCTAGAATAAATACTTAATGATAATCCATGATGGGAAGTCTAGGTAAAAATACTTTTTAATTAAATGCTGTTCTTATATCCTACATCATAGCTCTTAAAGAGATTTTAGAATAAATTTAAAACGACATTTCAGGTCAAAGCTTCACAAAACATAAGATTAGAAATCGGCCCAAAAAACCTAATCTGTGAATCTCCTTTTTGATCTGAATTAGAAAGAAGTGTTTCCTATACATGGTTAAAAGCCTCAGCTCAATGCTCCAAAAATATCTTTAACAAGATCTAACCAGAGTCAACTGATTTTAACTGAGTTCAACTTCTGGGAAGCAGAGTCTCATATTAAAACTCAACGAAAGAAAATCAAATTAGCTTGTTTCAAAAGGCTTGATCCTGGCATGCAAACTGTACACAAATTCGCTCCAATACAAAGGGCTCAGTTTTTCTGGCTTCCTCAAAGAAATATCTAAAAGATCAGGAATGTGAGGAATCTTTCAGGGAGTGTTCGAGCAAACAGGTGACCTTGGGAGCATATGATGTTAGGGCTGTTTGACCTAATCAGTTGTTAACCAGGTTGTTTTTTATTAAACTGAGGTGAATTCTTCTAGAATCCAGTGATAAAGGAAAGACAAAGTGAAGGAGAGAAGCTTGTTATCTAGTTAAACAATGACAGCATGACATGGAAATTAATCTGTGGCAGAGAGCTAATGAAACGCAAATGAACAGTAATTAAATTAAATTTTAAAGAACCTGTACAGACAATTAATCTTCACTGTTTGTCTCAAGACACAAAATTCAACAGTACCAGATAAGACAATGGAGAACAAATGATTTAGCAACAGTAAAAGGTTTAGGAGGTCAGGGTTTATCTGTCTGAAGCCAGGTTCCGTTCAGTTTCTCTGACTGGATAAATTCCATGGGTCATGTTTACAGAAATGCTCCACCATAGGAGCAAAGGGTAAGATAAGCCTACAAAGGCTTTGGATGTTACAGCTAACAAGGAATCCACGTCAACCTGCATGATCACGTCCAACAGAAAACGAAAACAAATCAAAGTCTCTGATCTGCTGACATCAGTTTGCTCAGTCTGTCACTAGAAGTTGACCGATCTGGATATTTCTTCAGCTTAAGCTGATATTTAAAATCAGAAGTGAATGGTGGATATTTCAGGCTAATAATTTTTTTATTTTATCGGGCCTAGTTTCACTGTCTGTTTAATGAAGCAGAAGCTTCTTCCCAAGCTAACCGCTACAGATCTGCAGGTGGAGACATTTTGTTTGACTCATATACATCATGTTTACATATCTGTCTCACAAACTGCCTCTAAAGAAGAGCCATTCCCCTGAACAGATGAAAACATCAGAGCTACTTGCTCCGAAACCTCCTGCTGGGTGGATCTCATTGCTTACTAAGCTAAAGCTGACTTGAAGGCTTGCTGCTTGACAGTTTAGTTGATATTTTCTAATAAAAACAAAGCTACTGATGTGACACGCCCTCCACAAATATAAGCACCCTTGAAAAGGATTTGACAAACAATAAATTCCTTAATTGCAGTACCATTGAATACATTACATTAATGGTTGGATTTTTCTCAATTTTACAGGGTGAGATTAGGCTGCTGTACTAGAATCAAATTTATTTGAAGACTTTTAACTCATTTATACCAGGGTTACTAAAAATTCTAGAGGGCAGAGTACACTCAATTACTAACTTACTGAATTATATCTACAAAATGTGTGCCTGGTTTCATGGTCAACCAACACAAAACTTCTCATGAAGCCCAAAGGCTGTCTCCTAAACTTTAAAATCCATCTAGAGGAAATCTAGAGGAAACTGAAGAACGAGAAATTGCTTTAAAATGTGAAAATTAATTTGCTCAAAGTCATAAATACCACAACACATTTCATTGCCAAAAGTTGAAGCTGCAAATCCCATCGTTACATCCTAGTTTCCTGTATGTGAACATATCTTTTAGGAGCCTTTAGGTACCATTGCTACAGCTTCATGAAAAACAGTCTCAGTTGACAGGTAAGAAAACCCAGAACCTCTGGTGCCTCCCCCTTCACAACAATCCTGGTATGGCTTTTAATTAACTGGCACTTTGCCTGTCATACCAGGCTTTTAGTGATCAGGAGGTCTCAGCTGGAGGGACTCACTTTTTCTGGGTAAACCTTCCACTAAAGCATAGCTTGCTTCTGTAATAAACCTCCTGCTCTGTATTTTAGGAGTTTCTTTCCTCATCAACAGCATCTGTTGTGCTATGCTCGTTGCCAGCGTATTTCAGTGATCATTGCTAAGGGCTCAATAACAGACTACGTTGCACGTAAAATCATACACATTAAAAAGCATGTCCATAGGTGCCATTCTACATATACATAAATGTTACTTTCCGCTTTTTTGTTTCAGAAAATATGATCCAAATGAGTGCATGAGTTTTAAAGCTTGTGACCTCTGTGGTGAGAAGGAGTTGGCTTCTAAACTGACCTTGGCTGAGAGGAAAAAAAGAGACCTTATCTTTTCTCAGTTTGCTATGTCAAACAAAACGTTACTTTTCAGAAAGAAAAACCTGTGCAAAAGCTCTATAACTGAGCCAACAAATGCATATTTTAGCCAGCTTTGACATCAATGTATTCCATATCAAAAGAGATGTCAAAAATACAAAAAAAAAGTGTCTACATATTTTTCCTGTGCTGTAGGTTTCGTTTGTTGATATGAGATTTAATGAGTCTTGGATCGCGTGGAAATCCCCAACACCCTCCCTACTTATGATCTGGACTTCCACTATGAGAACATGCAGCAAAATAAACGAGCGGAGGCTCCTCCGTCTGTAAAGCGGTGAGCCAGGATCATAAGTGCTGCCAGGCAAACACAAGTAAACAGTCCTGAGAAACTAACTAAACACTGCATCTACTTTTGTTGTTTTATCTAAGCACACTCAATAAGAAGGAAAAAATGGTTTCTGCTTGAATGTGAGCTGTTTTTGTTTTTTTTTCATGCCTTCTGCATTAAAAGTGCAATTAATCTGCTAATAAAACTATAGTTAGCACTGACAGTTCACATTGCACCAGACTGAAAAAAATGTGGTCTCACAAAGACACCGTGCTGACACAGGCAAACCTGCTGATATATGTGTGCAGCTCTACAAGCTCCAACATGATCTGCAAAGAGCAGCTCTGGGAAAAGCCAAAGTGTTGCTGCAACTTTCTGGGTAATTTATGAACACTTCTCTATAAAACATGCTTCTTTTGAAGATGCTGGTTATTTGTTCACATATCTGACTATTATTTAGAGACATCTTACTCTTGCTGCTTGTCGTGTTTAGAGGGTGAAGAGCACTGCACTTCTTTTTTGATTTCAGAGTTAACAATACATGCACTTGTGGTAAAGTATACAAGAAATTCCTAAGATTTAACACCTTGTCTTCGGCTTTCAAGGAACACTAAATTCAGGTAAGTAATTAAGGAAAGGAGAGTTTTGCACGGCAGACGAGGGGATCTTTTAGGTCAAAGGAAGGAGCAGAAGTCAGAGTTCAAACATCCTTCCAGTGAACAAACAAATCTCCCTGGGAGCCAGCAAATACTAAATTTAATCTGGTTTCCACTTTATTCCCCGTCATCTACTCTCCCAGTAACATCGACTTATTTGTATAGATACACGGGTCAATCGACCAGAGATTGAAATCCGTTTATTTTTCCTCAATTGATTCTGAACAATGATGGTTAAAATATGTGAAGTTTCCTTCTTTCCGATTTATTGAATTTTCTGTCTACAAATGCATCAACCCACAATTTTCACTTTGATACACATTTTTTAACTTAATAAAACTAGATTTAAAAAAAAGATAAAGGTTATAGAATAAATGTTATAATGCATAAATGGGGACAATCTCATAATCCCTTCCTTTAGATTTTAATCAAAACTAGTTCTTCTCTTTCAAGTTTCATATCTGTAACAATGTAATTCTTTATCAGAAGCTAAAATTATATGTACAGTAGTGTGGGAAGCAGCCAGGGGCTAAACTTCAAATGCACCCGATTTGGTAAGAAACTCTAAGAGCAGCTCTTTTAGCAATTTGCTTCTCTTAAACATTCAGCTGTCAATGCCATGTTGGAAAAACATCAGCAATAAACTTATAGAGGATATTAGTCCTGCTCATCAAAATCTGTAAGGGTACAACTATTTGGTCATTTCCAAATAGTTTAGAGTCAGTGATTGTACAGTAAAAATATTCATTAATTTAGGTGTGGCCCTTATAGAAAGATCATCCAAATATCTGACCATGAATGCTGAGAGGAATTAACAAAAAATAAAATTAAAAGACTGTACCATATTGATCTACATTTAGTCAGAAACTGTTTCTTTGGAAGTGGTTTGCACAGAAATCAGCTTTCAGAAACAGAATTTGAAAGCACCAAACAGTGTTTCTTGGGCTGATAAGATGAGATGTTTGATTTTGATGTTGAAACACTACATCTTTAAAAACAAACATCTTAATAAGTGTCAAGCACGTTGGTGGAGGTTTGATGATGAGGGCTTCGTTTTGCACATTAGGTCAACTATAAACTCTTCTGTACCAAAGTCTTTTGGATCAACTATGACTAAAGCAACCTGCAAATGATCAATGGCAACAGCCCTCCCCTAAAGTAGGAGCCCATCCACAGAAGGATGCAGTGTGAGCCCTGCAGACTTCATCTTTGGTGATTCTCGAAAACAGAGGTGGTTAAAGGCTGTTCTGGTGAGTGATTGAAAACAAGAAGGCTACACCGCAGAATGGGCAGAGTGACATAAGTGTTCTTGGTGAGGGCTGACACCAGTCCTTTTTAACCTCTGCAGCAAGCTTAAACGTGCATCAGCAGTGGATCATCTCTCCATCCTCCCTTCCAGATGTGCATACACTTAATAGTAAGAGATGTTTATTAAATATTTCAAACATGTTTAATTAAATACCTTGATTAGAGATGCACCCATCAAGCTTTTGCCAACTGATAACATTTCCAGTTTTCTTTGCAGTCTGGCCTGTTGATTACAATTTTGGCCAAATCCGATAGTTTCATGAGGAGCAAAGTACACACAAGCTAATCTGTGTGAACTTTGTTTTAGCTGGATAAATAAATGAAACAACCTTGTATCATAACAAATACGCAGGGCAAGATCCATAATGCAAGTAGTAATTTTGAATCCAACTGAAAATGAAGCGATTTCAAGATCATACCCATTTTTGCATCATAGCACATTGTTGAACTTTGTTAAAGTTTAGACATGTCCACTTTTTGTTGATGCATTTAATGAAACTAGAAAAAACTGATATTTCAACTGGCTGACCTATCAATTCCTTACTAATCATCATATAATATAGAATAAAAAAATTTAAAAACTTTTTAGCTGAGTTTTAAACATGCACCAATCAGAGATTTTGAGAAAAATTTCAGCAACAATTTTGTCAATCTCTGACCTGCAGATATTTATTTTTGGCTGATTCCAGTTTCTATTTAAAAGCCAGAAAAATAATGAAATACCGTTTGTCTACTTTCTGCATAAAATTGGAGGATTCAACAGCCATAACAAATATCTATAGTAAAACAAGAATTACAGGGCTGTTTTTCTCTCCAACACTGAAAATCTGCAAATACAATAAAACCTTGAAGTTATGGACAAAGTTGTCAACAATAAAACCTAACTAAAAACTTTTTGCATGAAAATGTAACATGCACCATATCACACTATATTAAACTTTTTCTTTATCAGTGGTGCACCACTTTAAAAATGAGAGGAAAACTCTCTACATCATCTGTTATTTGTAAGACTTTTAACTTATTCAGTTATTTATTGTTACTGTAACGAAGCTCATTATAAAAACGTTGGTACAGCTTTTGTTCTCTACAGCTCTGAAAATAGCTAACTTGGAATCTTCTTTTTACAGTAACTTCAACAGCGAAGAGTGTGGGAACTTTGGTTTGTGACTGGCTGATTACCAACCAGGGCTCATCAAGCATAAAATCTGTCTGTCCTTATTTATCTGTCCATCACTGCTTGATTATATAAAGAAATATATAAAGAGTTTAAAATTCAAATTACATTGCATATTGAAACACTGAGAAGTTAACTGAACAATTCTTTCAATGATAAAAAATATAAAGATTTCACAAACAGATTTTTGGACCTTGGTTATCTGTGGTTGGATTTAAAATGGATAAACTCCAAGAACAAACAAAAAAACTGTCTCACCATGACTGTTTCCATGCTGATGAGTCTGCCTCCCTGACTTCTGTCCTCCCTTGTGTCCACCGTGATTCCCTGCACGGTGTCCATCCAGGGCCAGGTCCAGCGCAGGGCCCATGCCGTGGTTCTGCCCATTACTGCCAGAGCTCTTCCTCTTTTTTCTCTTCAACCAGCCGAAAGCTCGACTGAGGGAGCGAGTGCGCTTCTTTCGGCCCCTTTTGTTGTGCTTCTCCTGGGCAAAGACATGGATAACGTCCTGGGGAAGCAGGTCCCCAACCCCGAGGGAATCACGGTTTGACATGCCGCCTCACGATGGACCTACGTCCTGAAGAATAGGAAAATGGGGAAATATGAGAGAAATTAAGAAATAGAAGTTCTGATTCATTTCTAACCTTGCAACATAATTTTTACAATTAAGATCTGCTTCAAATTAAGATAAAGTTTCTCAAAAGCTTTTAATTATTTATTAAACCTTTTGGGTGCAGTTTTTCGGTTTAAAAGTGCCGATCTTAATCCATAAAAGACAAAAACCTAATAATTGAGACGTTTGTCTTAGATCGTGCCTGTCTCTGTGGGCAGTCCTATTACAGCCAGCACAGACCCCCGCTTCTTCCTTCGAACCAAACTCCACCGTTCTGCAAAGAAAGAACTGGCACCTCTCCCTTCATTCCAAAACACGGAGTCATAATGCACAAAGCCGCACCCGTAAAGCTCATTGCACTTTTACACACAGACACACACAGCACGCCGGGAAGAGTTTAAAGAATCAACAGCAAACACCCGTTTGCAGCTATCTGTTCTTACCGAACAGTGTGCATTCATATTTCAGTTCATTTTCTGTTTATTGTTTCACTGAACTATCTTCCTGTGGTTTTCATTACAAGTTCAGTGATCTCATCCAGCTCCCTTTGCTTCCCTCCTCCACCCACCCCTCACCTTTCCATGTACTCTCAGATGGATTAACTAGCATTGCTCTTGGGGATCTTACACTTGACTTCTCCCAGCTGTGCACTTTGTTTGACACTTGTCATCCAAATCAAAGGCTAACTCTAGGAACCAGGCAGAAATCTGCACTTGTAGAACAACAGATGGTCAGTAGCTGAGCCAGGTTTCTGGCTGCTGGAGAAACACACAATTAATGTGTGAGAAATATAACCAAGCAAATTCCAGTCTGGGAGATCACTCTGTCGCCACATGACGGGACATGAAATCAAACCAGATACCTGGGTCCTCTTTTTTTGAATCAGTTTAACATAGATACAGAGCTATCATACCTCAGATTAAAGCATATTACTGTATATGGGTTTATTTGTACTCCGTCAGATCTTGTGTGTAAGCTCCCTCACCCCTGGTCAAGAGTAAAAAACCTCAAAATAAATTCATCTCATATTGTAGTAACATTATTTCTCACTGAAAATGTTATTCTACATAAGTCAGGTAATGGATATGAGGAAAAGAAAATCAAATTTCCCAAATTTGCCCATATCTATAGTCAGAGCAGTAATTAAAACACTTGAAAATGTGATAAACAAGGCTGGATAAGAAGCAACGTTTATCTTGCCATCACACAAACAATGAGTGATGAGTGATAATGGCGGTAAATAAAAAATATCTCAAAATATTACTGTTACAGCAAAGAGTCACCAACTCGTTACGCCAGCTTGTTGTTTGGGAAACATGCCAGGAAAAAAAAAGCTTTTCTATCCTACCAACCGAAACGTAAACATGTAGAGTTTGCCTTTGTCCACTGGAACTATAACTGGGACTTTTTGCTTTGGTAAAATTAGATTTTTTGTTTGTTTGTTTGGCACCAAACACTATGTGGGTCTGCCTTAAAAAAACAGATGAATATGTGGAAAAACATCTCATGCCCACTGTTAAGTACAGCAAAGGAGCCGTGATGCTGTGGGCCTGTTTCTTTTCCAAATGACCTGAGAAGGAGGTTAGAGGGCATGGCCTCATGATCTCACCGATGTACTAAGAGATTTTAAATGAAAATCTGGTGGACTCTGCCACAAAATGAAAATCAAAAACATCTGGCCAATTCAACAGGGAAAGTATTCCCAAAGTCGCCCATCTCAGTCTTCAGACCCTAATTCATAAAAAAAAAATCTGCAGGATAACCTGAAGAGAATAGTAGAGAGGAACCAGGATTCCCTATGGTCTAGAGAATTCATGTCCAAATTTTTTTGGGCCAAACTGTAGAGATAAAAGTACTCATGGGCCACAAAATTATATATTTTTTTAATTTATGAAAAAAGCAATTTATTGTAAAGTTGTATTCACCTTGTCAACAATATACTTAATTAATTATATTATAATAAAACTGACAAAAGCAGTCTGATTTCTGCAGAAAAGGGATCTATAAATCATTGTAGATCCGAAAAATAAAAGGGACCTTGCATGTTTGAAATATGACAAAAACAGGATGAAGACCATTGACTCCTCATTCAATGGTCTTCTTGGAGATGAACAGTTTATGCTCTATCTCACATTTTACATTTAATGATTTTAATTTGTCTGCATGTATTTTTGAAAGTTCCTGCATAATTGAAAATTTTACCCAGCATATTTTTAAACTGTATCTGCATGAACCCTTCTGAGCTGATGAACCAAATTTGTGCCACTCCTGAAATTTGGTCCAAAATCCTTCCAGAGGTCCCAGGGCTGCACTTTTGGAAACACCTGATTATGCAATGAGGAATTAGCAAATATCCTTCTCTTTGTTTGCTCCAAGGTTGTGAAATGTTTTAGACTAAGACTAAATGCCATTCTGTTGGCAAACGGGGGTTGTACAAAGTATCCACATCAGTGGCGCCGACACTGGTATTTTTGGGGGGGAAAATTAAAAAACTGTTGTGGTTTTTTTTTTTCCCACTGAATAAATTGATTTTTGTATCTTTCAACATTTTTCTGCGTGAGGTTTTTCTAATGCAATAAAAGTGAACTTAGACAACAGGTTGTCCTGCTACTATTAATCAAGATTATATTTAAATATAAACAAACGAGAGGTCTGTATTGATACAAGTAGATCAGGAGACTTTTTAAGCGCTTTTATAAACTTAAAACAAATGCTGTTTTTCTCAACTCCTTTTTTTTCTAACATAGTTGAGCTGAATTTGTTGTCCACTCCTGCAGCACATCTGAAATGATTTAGCATGTGAGAAACAGATGCAATCCAAGGAGTAGCCCCACCATCAGCAAGAAGCGTCCATCTCCTCTGGGGAAGAGTAGCATGCCTTTTTTCCTGCTCCAAATTACAGTGATTTAAGCATGACTAACATCCATGCATCAGTATTTGCTACACTGGCCAATAATCAGACCGCTTTCTCAGGAGAAGACAGTCTGGTTTATTCCCTTACAGCCCACAGGCGGCTGAAAGTCCAACAAATTCTTGCGTTACTAACAGAAGGATGAGATGAATGTGAAGAACTCTGGGTTGTGGCAGAGACCACCCAGAGGACCAGTACCTATACAGTCTGGTCTTCAAGAAGCTGAGTCATGCCACCAATGATGTGGTTACAAAAAACTACCTGTAATTTAGAGGATTTTCAAACAAATCTACGAGGGTGAGGCATGAAGTTTACATTTCTGAAAATCTCAGTTTTTTTTTTATTTCTACACTTTGACTTCATACCTAGGTTGCCTTTATGTCATTGTCATGGTTTTCATAAGGGAAAATCGGAAACCACTGAACCTACATCCTAATTACAGAGCTACCCGATGGTCTCAGTTTACAAATGTTTACAGACAAACTACAAAACACAAATGTATGATTTTTAAATCTAACCCCTCACTATTTCTGCATCACACAGCGTCATTTCTGTGGGTTTCAAAGGACTAGCCCCAGTTCTGCTGAAAGCATACATGTGTCCCAACCTACTGTTTATTTAGCCCTTACAAAATACGTCAAACCTCGTGTTGGACAGAAAATACCTCTCTAACCGCACAAACCTCAACTCGCTGTGTCAATACCTGCAGCATTGACTCTGACAGCAGTGTGCACACAAAGTTAACTGCAACAGGGAAATAGTTTTCGGGCTCACCTGAGACTAAGCATATGCATGTATTGACCGAGCACGTCTGACAGCTATATGCTTTGCAGCTTTAGGACACAAATTCCTGAGCAACTTTGCATCTTCTCTCCTCTTTAGCAGAGATGTCAAGTAAAGCTGAAGAGATGTACAGTGGTGCCTGAAGCAAAGCTCTGGTGTACTAACAAATGTGTTAATTCAGGATTGTATCCCACAGAAAACCATTCAACGCTGACAAAGGATTGTGGGAAGAATGAGAGAAAATGCAGGGTGTTTCATGTCTAAAATAACCGAGACACTGAGTGCTGGATCTTAATCAATTAGAAAAATGTTTTCCCAGTATTCCAATTCAATAAGTGAACCTCTCATATATATTTATTACACATTGAGTTGCTTATTTTTCATTAAATTAAAACCCAATATTCATTTTCTCAGAAAACTGGAATAATACATGAGGACCAGTAATTTCTGTGGTTTGGTTTCATGTTGCGTCTAGTTGGCTCTGGTGCCTTTCATCTTCCTCCTCCCCCATAGGTTCTCTAAACCGGGTGAGAGTGAGTGTTGATCTTCCCCCAAATTCTTGAATGGGTTTTGTCTTACAAGTCTCTCAATGCTGTGCACATCCATGTTGCTTGTGCAGTTTGTTTCCCCACAGTTTTTCCTTCCACTCAACTTTCCTTTAATATGTATAGATACAGCACTCTGAACAGCCAGCCTTTTTAATAATTGCGCTTTTCCGCTTCCCCCATTTGTGCATGATGTCTGCTAAACAACTGTCAAGTTAGCAGCACTCTTCACTGTGATTGTTCAGGCCCTAGCATAACATTTTTGTAGTTAAAATTTGGTTTTATGTCTTTTATTTTCTATTTTCCTGAGAAACTGAATTTTGAGTTTGCATTTGCTGCATGCCATGATCATGGAAATAAACAGAAAAAAAGCTCTGGAAATACATGACTCTGTATTAAACCTACAGTGCTGTTAAACGGTGTACGCCTTACGTTTTTGCTTTTTGGTCATATTTAACCATTTCATACCATACCATAAAGATTTTAATTTCAAATATAACCAAAGTAAATGCAAAATACAGTTTTTAAAATACTTCAATTATTAAGGGAAAAGGCTATTCAAACCAATCTTATTATGTGAAAAGTTAACGGCTCCTGGATTTTCCACCCCTTGGCGGCAACAACTGACGTCAAGTCTTTGAGGTAAATGTTAGTGAGTTTTTGGATCTAGGTCAGATTTAACTCCAGACTTTGACTAGGCCACTCCAAACGTTCATTGTGATTTAAGCCGTTCAGGGGTTTCCTTCTGGATTTTCTAGCAGAGAGCAGATGTCATGATTCCAGCTACTATAACAAATCATGCAGGTCCTGACACATCAAACAGCTCCAGACAATCATACTAACATCACCATGTTTGACTGCGAGTATGATGTTATTGTTATGAAATGCACTATGTTTCTCATCTGTTCTTGAATTACGTGTTGCCTTTTGAGATCTTGTAGGGGACTTTGTGTAGTCAGACAAGTTCTGACAACACAAAGAAATAAAACAAGATTTAACATGGGGGGGGGGATTACTTTCTTCACGTAGAGGCATTTTGGTTTTAAAAGCTTTTTAAAACTCAATCTTTTGAAAACTGCATTCCTATTTACTGCTTCCCAGCTTATCTTTGTCTGATATTTGATTGATGATCAGATCTTTCGCAATATTTGTAGTGCTATGGATAACTTTATAAAGCTGACTTTGTTTCTGCACAAAAGTAAACATGCATTTCATCCAATCGGGACCCCTCAAAGGTCCCTGTAAGGTCACGGGTTGCTCTGTTTAAACTGGATTCCCTTCAGCTCTTGCAAATAGAAGCAATGGGAATCTCACAGGTTGCAAGTGGCCTGGTGGACAAAGGAGAGGGCTCCAGGAAATGTAAATGTAATCGCAGTGAGTCATACAGGGAAGCCGCCTGACTAGCAGACTGTGCTACTTCATGGGGATAAGGCAAGAGGGCGTGGCGGTGATACAGACAGCCACCTTTGTTTGAATAGGACTGGCTCAGTTTATTCATGGGGCCCATTCACATCTACACCTGAGCTGCTGGTTTCACATGGCACGGCTCCTCAATGACAGATCAGATGCTCAATATTTCCCTTACAGGAAGCAAGAAAGGTGTTTTGGATAAACTCCCGTTTCAGCAAGTAGTTAACATTTTTTATTAATAAACACCCGAAGTGGAAAATAACAGTTTTTAACTTTTATGACTGTTGCTAAATAGCAAGTGTTGAGCAAAGCTGGGGTTACAGTGAAGCACCTGCAGGCATCAGTCAGGGCGTTGGCCGTCTTCTCTGGGCTTTATCAAACAAAGGAGAGCATTGCTGCTCATGAACAAACTTAAGTAACCTTGTCTGAACTCATCTGTAGGTGCTCAGTATACAGGACGGGCGTGAATGATGAATGACTGGGGTTGCTGTAAGAGGAAAAAACTGGAAATGATCAAATGTGAGAAGAAGGAGCTCATGAGTTTGTTCTTTTTTTAAGTGGCATGTCTTTCTGAGTCAAACGTCAGGGTGGTCAAAAAGTTTCCAGTCATTTGTTTTCCTGCCAGTGCATCAGCATAAACATGGAGTTTTGACTGAAAGATAATCTCACTGTGACATAATGTGGTCTCTTTGTTTGCTGGAGAGAGGATACCATTTCAGAAAACAACCACGTAGGTAACCAGAACAACAAAAACCAACAAAACAAGCACTGCGGGGCAGTAACGACACAAATACACACCAAAAATAGTCTGGGAGGTTTTCTGATTGTCCGCCCTCTGTGTGTGCATGTCGGAGAACCATGATCTCTGACAGGGGGTAACGCGAGCTGGTGGAGCTTGTGAAGCTGTTGTAGCCATGCAGCGGCTTGCCTGGTAAGAGTGGCAGCTGCATTCCTGAGAGATTGATAATTACCATCTGAAGAACTCTTCCCTCCAAATCTGCTTTCTCCCTCCCCAACACACATACACACACAAAGTCTTGCTGTCCACACAGGGAACTTGCATTGACTTTAATTACTAACCCTGACCCTTACCCTAAACCTAACCTAAACTGAATTCATACCTTAGTCGTCAACCTAACCAATAACCACATTACCCATTTCCCCTGGTGTGGACCAGGCGAAATGTCCACATAATGTTGGTGTCCCGTCAGGGACTGAGCCACACAATGTTTTATATATATACATGCACACGCACACAAACACACACACACACACACACACACACACACACACACACACACACACACACGAGTCCTCCGCCATTCATCCTCTCCCTGCCCAACGTCCCTCCTACAGCCCCCCGCAACACTTGGCCACATGGAAGAAAATGGATAATAGCTGGCACATGGGAGTCATTTAGAGATAACATAATATGTTTTTGTGCGTTTCCAGAGAGTGGAACAGGGCTCGAAGAAGACAATGCTCTTCAACGTTTTCTTATAAACTGTAAGATTAAACAGATTGACTGATTACCGTCTAATCTGGTGATTAGGTTATTGGTATTCAGGTGTACCAAGGTTTTAAAAGTCACTAACATTTCTGGTCTAACTCTTCTTAAAGTTCAAAAGTCCTTTTAATGACATGCTGGAGAAAGGGCTGGAGTTGGGAGCAGAGTTGACCAGTTCACCACTGCTGGTCAGCTGGCTGAAAGAATGCTGCTACACTTTTTGTCAGTTACAAGAAAGACAAGTTTGATTTTCTGGAAATATTTCTGGAGGCAAAAAACACGGATATTCATAGTGGAAACTAAAGAATCCATTTTCTTTTGAGGCTTGAAGCAAACCGATGTATTTTGTTTGTTTCATTTTCAGTTCTAACAAGCCGAATGTAAAGGAAAACATGTTCGTCAGGTTAAAGTATACTGTCAAAAGTATAAAACACCACTAATGTCTAGTTTAATGTATTCTGCTATACTGCAAGAGGGACAGATAAATTAAGAAAATTAGGCTTTGACATAATTAGATACTTGAGGTGTGCCATGTTGGAACAACTTTATACCACAGGCATATATTCTTTGTTAGTGTAGCTAGTGTAGTTAAAAAAAAAATATCACATCACCACATTTGACAATATATTTTTGCTCTTCTCAATCAATGATAAAAAATATATGCTAGTTTTCGGCAGTTGATCACAAATTTAAGTCAGTCTGACTGATAAGTTTAAATACATTTGAAATGCAATAAAGTCGATTTACTTACCACTAAGTAACATTTGATATCATATTTGAGTTCTTCCTTAACAATGATGAAAAATAATGCCTGTTGCAGTACTGTTAACCGTTTACTCAACACATGCAGGGATATTTGGTCACATGTGACTGTGTGTGTGTGTGTGTGTGTGTGGTGTGGGGGGGGGGGGGGGGGGGGGGGGGGAGTTTTAATTACTTAAAACTGCAGTTGGAAAGGACTCCCAAATGACTCTTATCCTCAGGGCCCACAGTTCTTCGTGTTTTAGATGCATCTCTGCTCCAGCACAATGATTGCATTACCTCCTAAGTAACCAATAGTCATCCAAAAGCCTTTTGTTCACCCATTAATTTAAGCTAGGTGTGTGGCAGAAGGGAAACACTTAAAGCATGCAGGACAGTGGGTACCGAGTCCAGGGTTAAGAACCACTGCTCCAGAAAAGTCCGAAGCGAAAAAAGCCATAGTATTCTGCAGTGTAAGAATTTCAAAACTACTACTAAGTTCCGAGGTGATTATTCTTTGTCTATGTATAAAAACAAATAAAAAATTCATTTGTATATGAATTATCATATGAATATTTCTTGCTTTTCTGTTTTAAGTAAAAGCAGTTAGATCATGTTATACTTCTTTTTGGTAAATACAGCAATAATGTTACAAGTCTTTATTGTGCTTAATGTTATGTAAGATGTTTGCTGTTACGCTTTTTATAAAGCATTGAGGGCTTACTTCAGTTAGTGGATTAGTCAGGCTATCTGCAGTCGGCTGCTTTACAGACACTGCTCAAAGCTTACTAGCTGTATTACAAAAAAAGATGCCGCAAGAACAGTAACAATTCTGTAATTTCCTCACCAAGACTGGCTTTCCAACCGCTGAAAATATTTCCATACTGCCAAATGTGTGACAGAAAAGGTTAGTAGGCTTTCTTAAGCTAGCTGACCACCAATATGCAGCAACCGGTGGAGGAGGGGTCGCCCTGCCTTTCTCTAGGTTCCATACAGTAATACAAAGTGTGGCTACTCCCAGACTTCCACTAGCATCTTATTAAAAGCACTTTAAATCACAGAAAGGGTTTGATAGAAGATTTTTATTTTTTAATACCTGGACATACCTTAATACCAGACACCAACCCATGCATACTGAATTGGGATGTAGTAGTGTGCACAAGAGTAATCTTAATCAATGTTAATTTTGCTTTAAACCTTGTTTTGCAACATTAGGAGAAGAAAACCCAGCAGGATTACTGGCAGTAAAGTGTCTCGTTTGCTTTTCTTCCAGGGGTTGCCAGGAGTACACTTTGGACTGCAGCCTTACAGACCCCTGAACTGCCAGGTCACTCTTAGAAAAAAAGAAACTGCTGTGGAGCAGCACTGACCAGGTTACCAAGAGGGCAAACACAGCTGGACAGCAAAGGGGTTTAAAAATACAGCCTGGAATCACTGAGTTTCTACTGGGCCTCAGGCTTAAATTTGAAGCTCTTTCAGTCTGAGAAGCAAAGAATTGGCCAGAAGTCAAAGAAAGATGATTATAGTGAAGAAAATAAAGCTTCTTGACAGAAAGACAAATGTGGAAACAAACTTATTTGCACAGACTTTCTGATGCTCTCCTCCTTTCAACATGGACTCATTTGATTTTTGATAAGGAATTCCTGATGATTTACTCATCTCTCTGATTAACAGCACACCGCTTTTCAATCATGAGCCAGCCGCTTACAAACTGACACACACAGATTTCTCAGTCAATCAGTCATGTGGCTGTAACTGTACTGATTGTTCCTCTTGGTGTCTTGTCTGGACCAGCTGCTGTGACCTTTCCTCCACTGAGCAACTCAACCTAAACCTGACTGCACCGTTTCTTAAGAAAACAATCTGGGGTAGATTTCATGTCAGTCGCACCATTAGAACTATATTTACACTGAACTATTTAATACCTAATTTTTGGGCTGTCTGCTTGATGCATAGCTAGGGATAATCTTTTCCTTAATAATGATTCATTTATTTCCCAATGGATTCAACAGAACTACCTCTACCAAAGATTCTGCAGCAAGTTTTGACTGAAGTTATAGTCCTTGAAATCCAAAATTGGAATCAGCATGTCAGACCACAAAGAATCGGACACTGCTATCAGCCAGGAATCGGTGCATCTCTCTTTTTTCATCCATTATCTCATCTAATGTCCACCTGTATCATCAGCTGAATCTTTGCTCTCTCCCACTGCTTAAATACACAACTGTAATTTCCTTGGGTGCAAGCCTTAGCAAGGCTGTGACACACCCTTTCTAAACAAAAATGGCTCACCAACTTAGTATAAAGCCATGAAATTGGAAATTAAAAAACAAACAGTACCCCTCACTAATCTGCAGTGTTTTAGGAAAAGTTTCAATCCGGAGCTTCCCTCATATCCAAAGATCAGGAGCCACAGCAGACCAGAGAGAGGAAGAGTCCTTGCCTGGGGAGATCCCGCAAGATGGGAGCTTTACTACCAAGAAGCAGCGTACACGCATGGGCAACAATTAAGACCAGAGAATCATGTAAGGAAAGTATTTCCAGCTGGGTTAGAGGAAGGAGACAATAGACTGTATTGTCAGGTCTTAAACTACCTCTGTTGGCTCCTACAAGGCACTAGTCTGTATTTAATTACCAAGTAGAACATTGACCTTAACAAGAGAGCTTCTCTTTAATTTAAAAAGAAATAAGAGCTGCGGATGCAAAGACACAAACATTTTATAAAAGCAAATCATAAAAGATATTTTTTTTTAATTTTGAATGATAGAGGTAAACTTTTCTCGCGCAACTCTTTGAAATCGCTAGAAATAAACACATTTTAGGGTCAAAACGTGGAGAAACAAACGCGAATCTTACCTTTACGAAACTTTTTAAAGATCCGGTTGGGTTGCTTCACTCACTCTCCATTTGAAGCGTCTCTCTGGGACGTCATTTCTCTCCAGCTCCAAACTTTTTTCTTTTTACTGTCCGAAAGAAAACTGCAGGTGAATCATTTCCGTGAAAGCTTCAGTGCGCTTCATGAAACTGCCAGATTTACTCGACTCCACTCTGTCAAAGGAAAACAGAAAAGTTTGCCCTGCTGTCATGAGCTGCTCGACTGTCTGTCTCTCCGTCCACTGAACCAAACCGAGAGAAGGGGAGTGATGAAAAAACCACCGGGCTGGAAATCCCACCTGGAGGAGGCAGGGCTCAGGTAGGAGAGACACCGCGGTCGGTGCTCTGAGGACATCTAGTGGCGAAGATGCAAAACTGCAATCAGAATCAACCCAGAAAACTAAATCAGCACTGCGTTATACTGTTAGTGTTATTTTAATTAATTTATTTAAATGTCTTATTGTCAACCTTATATCTTAAAAAATGAACTTATTTCTGTTTTCCTCACATCATCCTTATGACCCAACACATTAGCATTTGTAAATCTAGAAACGTTTTAAAATAATTTAACTTTAAAAAATATTCAGTTGCTAGCATTTTAACAGAAATATTTTTAACTCAGCCGTACTGTGATTCAGGTTAGCAAAATCCACTCAAAATTAAATAAAATAAATAACAAATGTAACAGATACTCCTAAAATGGAATTAAAGTTAATTTCTTTTTTTAAACTGCTTAAATTTTACCTTATTTATTCAGGAAATCTTTCAAATTGTTTTGCATTTTGCTAATGCAGCACCTTAAAAAGTTTTCTTACACCTTGCACTTTTCCACATTTTGTTATGTTGCAACCGCAAACTTTCATGTTATTTAAGTGATAGTTCAGCACAAAGTTGTGGGTAACTGTAAAGTGGAAAATAATAGCTACATGGTTTTTAAATTTTAAGACAAACGCATCCCCACACCATGATACTTCTGCCACTATGTTTCATGGTGTATTCAGGGTGACGTTCAGTTGTGCATCTTGGCAAAAAAAATTCAGCTTTGGTCTAGTCTAACCAGAGAACCTTTGTCAATGTATGCCGAGTCACCTACATGGTTTGTGGTAAAATGCAAAGAGATTTCTTTCAGAGAAATCCAAAATTTTACAAAAGGTGAAAAACTTCAAGAGTGTGGATAGTTTTGCAAGGCACAGTATGAACCTCAGTGTTTTTAAGACTACAATATCATATCTTTATTACATTTTTTTGTGTCCTAGTTACGGCTTATTTCCATTTGGCTGTGGGAAGCTTGATAGACAGTATGCAAAACCGCTGAAACAAATGTGTTCATCAATCATGCAAACGTTACATACAGAGCGACACTGGTTGCACTGCTCTGCTAATGTTGCAATGTTTGCCTGCATGATTTATGGTTAAAAGCTGACGAAACTAGTTGTTTGCACCCCGATAATCTCTGGCAAACTAAATGCACAAAAAAACACAAGCTGCTGATGTGTATAAATATTGACTTCTATGCCACACGGGCTGGTCGGAACATGGTGCATCTGGGGCATGTAGGGCAGTCTGCTCCCAGCACTGACACGGTTTGTTATCCCATGAGAGAGTCTTAGATAGAGTTTCCCCTTCATGCCTTCTGTGTTATTAATAAACACTGTGTAATCCAGTGTTTTCCTGGAGACATACAGACAGTAAAGAACTACTTAGAGCTACAAACCAAGCTCTGCTGAAAAAGTTTGAAACACTGGGGCTGTCATCTCTAAAACAGTGAGTACACTTAATTTGAGTTGTTAATCATCTTTATGACTTGACACTGAGCAGTCTTTGTTGGGACAGCAGTGCTAAAGAGTTAGAATCATTAATTATGTTAAATTGCCTATTTGAGGAGTGATTAGATTATTAAAACCACGCAGTTATGATTTAATGTTGTTTATTTCTTGATTAATGACAGTAAAGTTGTTTTCTGTTTCAGTTTGTCATGGACAGAAAACAGCAAGTGGAGGATGGTAACACCATAAAATCCACTAAGGTATTGCACAATGAGGATATTTCACAACATCATGTACAGACTGACACTGAAACAGAGGCTGTTTTTGCCCTGTATGAACCTACATCGCTCAGTACACTAAAAATGGACCTGGTAGGCATGAAAGCTCTGGGGGAACTTTTTGAGTACTGGATCCAGCAAGTGTCGGGTCTGGAAAGGGCGAGGGACACGCTGATCCAGGAGCTTCTTGCTCTGCAGGAACCTATGCTGCAGGTTGTGGAACGCCTCAGAGGGAAGCTGAAGGAGGCAAAGAGGCTCCTCACTCTGGCTCAGCTGGATTATGTTGCTGTTCACGAGGAAGTGCACCAGGTGAAGAGGAAACTGTTCACCACCACCAGAGACTGCATCCAGAGTCAGGTGACGC
Organism: Crenichthys baileyi; assembly: GCA_036173005.1. Classification (NCBI taxonomy): domain Eukaryota; kingdom Metazoa; phylum Chordata; class Actinopteri; order Cyprinodontiformes; family Goodeidae; genus Crenichthys; species Crenichthys baileyi. The sequence continues at coordinate 72,032 of JAHHUM010002068.1, read as the reverse complement.
TGGCTGCACAGGAGTACGAGGTGGCTCAGTCTGGTTTTACACAGGTATGTACACATCTTCACTGTCGCTGATTCACAAATTTTAATCATTATTGTTTTGTGCACAATTATTTCTATCTTTGGGAGATAAAGCTAACAAATGTAGCATAATAGAGTATCGTTTGTAAAACCTTCACCCAGAAATAAATAATTATTGTCATTTTGTTTATTTTCTTACAAAGCTAAATCCTTGTGCTCAAACAACAAATAATTGAGTATTTCAAACGTGATCCTAAGGTTATGTTGGAAACATAAAATGAATCAGCCTCTGCCTTTAAACCATGATATTTATATGTATTTTATATTCTATTTGTTTTACTTTTCAGGCAAAATATCAGTCAGAATATCAGAAGTATCAAGTTGATGTAGTAAACCATTTTCTGCAATTTTTATTTTATTTAATCTGTTGTCCTGTCATGGACCAGCAGCAGAAAATACAAGAGGGAATTTAAAATATTAAACATGCACTTGCAATCTTAAAGCAGGTGGCACTAACTTTTTTAGATTTAGCTGTTTCGGTCATAATAAATTTGTAGTCCCCAGTTTACATCCAGTTACAATATAAGCACAAACCTTACGATATTTTATTTATATTTTATATGAAAGACCAGAAAGTAGTGATTAGTTTTGAAAAATTATCAGAAAATTATCAAAAACCATGGCCCCCCAAACAGCATTAGTTTCTGGGTAGGGACCCCCATTTGCAAACCCACAGACCATGCTAAAAATTATGTAAAGAAACTTCAACTTTTTAAAATGTCTTTTATTAACTATTCAATAATCAAAACATTTATTTAATGTAAGTTCTTATTAAAATATGTTAACACAATTATAATCCCACTGAATAACATTCAACAAACTGTTGAGAATAAGAACAATGTTTTTTTTATCATCCCCACAACCTTTCTGAGGCCCCCTAGCGTCCCCTGAAGGCCCCCCCAGGGGGCCACGGCCCCCAATTCGATAATCACTGCCAAGACTTGCAGCTGAAAAAAAAGTGCACCACACTTTTCAGATTTGCTTTTGGAAAAACATGTTTCAGTTTCCTCAAACGTCAAAATTAAGTTTGTGGTGATAATGCGACAAAATGTGAAACAAATTCAAGGGATGTGAATACTTCTGCAAGCCATTGCGTGTTTGCATAACCTTCCAGTATATTTTCTCCTCAATGTTTAAGATTCATGCACTATTTATTGACAGGAGCAACTCAAGGCCAGCCTCCATGTTCTGGCCCATGAGTTGTCCCAGCTTCTGGATAACCACCAAAACCAGCTTAACTCCCTCAGGGATCAGGCCTCCAAGCCAAGCAGGTCAAGAACCATGAGCGATGTCAGCCAGTGTCGGCAGGCTTCCATCAGGCTGCAGCGGAGGCTCAGCGGCAGCGTGATGGCACTGGAGGGCTGGTATGAGCCACGGATGCTCGCCCTGCTGAGGAGAAGGCAGGCCGGGGAGAAGGCACTGAGAAACTGCAAGGGGCAGGTGATGGACCTGAAAGCCAGCTTGGCTCCTCTGAGAGATGACATAAGGAGACTGGAGGTGGAGAGATCCTGTCTGGAGAAATGAATCACTCTTATGGAGATAGAGAGGGAGGAGAGGATGGCAGATCACAAGGTAGGACTTCTCTTTAGAGGGACATTGATGTTGAGGATGTTGCAAGCCCCAAACCGACAATACTGTTTGTACAGGAGACTGTGGAAAAACTACAAGAGACACTAAGAGAGTTAAAATTGGAGTTTGAGGTTCAAAAGAACTTCAGGACTAATTTGGAGCAGCTCACGGAGGGCCTGAAAACAGAGCTCACGTTTTTAAGGTAAATTTACTTGAATCTCTTTGGCTTTAACTGAGAATCCAGATGACAAATGACCAGAAAAACATTTTACTTTGCAGAGGCAGGGATGAACCCCGAAACATCTCTGAAGAGGAAGAACAGTTATCCATCTCCAGAGGGTGAAAGCAGACCAAACAGACCAAACCCCAACATTTACAGTGCAGGCTAAAAGTTTTCATCATGATCTTGAATATCATGTTATTTTGGCTCCTTTAAGGATGCATTTGAACCTTCCTGTTTTTAGGATGGCTTCATCTACAACTTCACTGACTTTTAAAAACAAAAATTGGCAGCACAACTTTGAATTTCAGCAGATTTTCTCTAATTCACACACATTTAAACGTTTACATATTTATCCACTCTTGGGTTATTTAGAAAAACAGTTACATGTGTGTTTAGGATCATTGTTCTGCTGTGTCCAACTGGCAGTTGAGGTTAGCTTGAATAATTTGAAAAGAGTCCATTATTTTTCCACCCACCTTGTTCAATGCTACATTACACCTGGTAGCGAAGCAGACCATCAGCATGATTCTGCCACCACCGTGCTAAACTGTTGGTATGTTCTTAGGCTTGTAAACCTCACCGTGACTTTCCCTAAAAATGTTTGTGCCCCAATCATATTTGTCTTGTCTGAACTGAGGATGTTCCTCCAGAAGACATTTTAGTTTTACTTGAGCTGGAAGGTGTCTATTTGGGAGAAGGGGCTTCTTTCTTAGTTGGCACCCTGTGAGGCAATGTTGATGTTCCAGCAGTTTATAATAGGTTTCAGCTGTGGTTTCTGGGTTGTTCCTGACCATCCTAAGTAACTTCCTTTCCTCTGAAGGTGACACCGTTAGCGAAATAGTTGAAACATGGACACAACTGGTTGCTCCCACAGGACAATGATTCAAATCTCGCATGAAAGCCGGTTTTGGAGTAGGTACAGCTAAACATTATGTTTCTGAACAACTCTTTGACGTCAACCACATTGAACATTTAAAATTTAAACAAACCCCACCAGTTCTAAGAAAATAAAATATCCGGCCATTTTCTTATTGATGGCTACAGGAAATATGTGGTTTCTCTGCATATTCCAATGACAATATTTATCCAATACCTTTTCTAATTTCAACATGTAAATTGGATAAAATCTATAATAAAAAAAAAAAAAATTCAAACTTATTCACCAATTTTTTGCTCATAAATTAATTGAAATTGTTTGCTTTTATAGTTCAACCCTAAAAAAATAAAGCTGAAATAGCCCAGTTAGAAACTGGTGCATGATGCAAACAATGTAATCCATATTTAGCAGCCCTGCAGGCACCTCACTTTCCAAAAAACAGTGGAAACAAGCAAAATATACAACTTTTCTGTAAATATTTTTTATTATGAATATACTTAGATACACAAAACTTCAGATGCAGCAGGGGGAACCAAATCAGAAGAAAAAACACGGACAAGTGACGACACAAGCTGGAAAATTTACCTACAAATATCAAGCAAATAAAAAGGAAAACCTACAGTATGTACAATTGTATTAAAGATGGATCATTGCAAACATGTTTCCTGCACAGCTAATGAGACGAGTCTGTGATGCTTTCATTACAAACCACAGATGATTTTAGAAAAACTAAACGGTATCTAAAAGTTCAGACTGAAACCGGTGTCATTTGAAATATGTCACGACACATTAATGGTGCAGAAACTCTTAACACTTTTCTCCAAAACGCATTTCAAAAGGTTTTACTGTTTATGTGAGCAGATCTGAGAAAAGTGATCCATTTTTTAACAAGCAGGTCAAAAGAAGCGACGTCACAACTGGACTCATGCCTGGACCTCTGAATCTGCAGCACCCTCTGGGTCCTCATCGTTGTAGATGTTTTCAGCCTGTGCAAAACACAATTGACACGGATTTACATTCACTTTGTTAGAGTAAATGTAATGAGCAACATTTTCCAGTTGGTACAGCAGAGTATTCCATTTTAAATTTTACTACATGGAAACACATACTGTGGGGAGAACAAGTATCTGATACACTGCTGATTTTGCAGGTTTTCCACTAGTAAAACATGTAGGTACTCTTCGACTCTGAATGACGGAATATAAAACATAAATCCAGAAAAAAAATCACTGTGTGTGATTTTTAAGTAATTAAATTCATATTTTATAAATATTCGATATATTAGAAAAACAAAATTTTATATTTGGTATAGAAACCTTTGTTTGCAATTCCAGATATCAGACGTTTCCTGTAGTTCTTGACGAGGTTTGCACACACTGCAGCAGGGATTTTGGACCTCTCCATTCAGATCTTCTCCAGATCCTTCAGGTTTCGGGTTTGTTGCTGGGCTATACAGACTCTTAGCTCCCTTGGTTTCAGGTCTGGAGACTGGCTAGGCCACTCCAGGACCTTGAGAAGCTTCTTACGGAGCCACTCCTTAGTTGTCCTGGCTGTGTGCTTTGTGTCGTCATGCTGGAAGAACCAGCCATGACCCATCTTCAATGCCCTTACTGAGGGAAGGAGGTTGTTGGCTAAGATCTCTCAATACATGGCCCCATCCATCCTCCCCTCAATACGGTGCAGTTGTCTTGTCCCCTTTGCAGAAAAGCATCCCAAAAGAATGTTGTTTCCACCTCCATGCTTCTCGGTAGAGATGGTGTTCTTGGGGTTGTACTCATCCTGCTTCTTCCTCCAAACATGGCAAGTGGAGTTAAGACCAAAAAGCTCTATTTTTGTCACAGACCACATGACCTTCTCCCATTCCTCCTCTGGATCATCCAGATGGTCAGCGGCAAACTTCAGACACAAGGTGAGATCTTGCAGGGAGCCCCAGACCGAGGGAAATTGACCGTCATCCTAAACTTCTTCCATTTTTTTTAATAATTGCGCCAACAGTTGTTGCCTTCTCACCAAACTGCTTGGCTATTTTCCTGTAGCCCATCCCAGCCTTGTGCAGGTCTACTATTTTATCCCTGATGTCCTCACACAGCTCCCTGGTCTTGGCCATTGCGGAGAGGTCAGAGTTTGTTGTGGACAGGTGTCTTTTATACAGATAACGAGTTCAAACAGGTGCATTTTATACAGGTAATGAGTGGAGAACAGGAGGCTTCTTAAAGAAGAACTAACAGGCCTGTAGGAGCTGGGATTCTTACTGGTTGTTAGGCAATCAGATACTCATGTCATGCAATAAATTGCAAATTAATTACTTAAAAGTCACACAATGTGTTTTAGAATCCATCCCTCACACTTGAAGAGTACCTATGATAAATATTAAAAGACTTCTACATGCTTTGCAAGTGGGAAAACCTGCAAAATCAGCAGTGTATCAAATACTTGTTCTCCCCACTTTATGTTCGTCATTTGAAATCAGGTTTCTTACTAACTAGGAAAACATACAATATATGACAATGTTGGTGAAGGTTGCAATAATACGACTCGCAATAAACAAATGAAACAGTGTTAATGTGCCTGTGCTTTCGATTCATGACAAACAGTCCTCAGATAATGAGTCGTCTGTCTATCAAGCTACTGGAAATAAACCTAAATGCATTATTTCCACGACAACAACAAGGTTTTATTAAGAAGGTTGCTTCTGCTCCATGTCTGCTGCTTTGGCATTGAAACAACTCTCAGATAATTAATTACAGACTGAACACAGTGCTTACATGATGCTTCACCATATGCTTAAAGCATACAGTGATGCTGCAGTTATGATAAACTTGCAATATATTGTGCAACCACAGTTCCTACACATTTTCCAGAGTTCTCAATCCTGTTTTAGCTGGCAATAAGGACTGGGGTGGATGGATCCACAGATGGATCGATGGATACAAGAATAGACAAACAGTTGGGGGTAGATTTACAAATGGATGGATGCAAAAATGGAAAGATGGAAGATAGAAGAATATACAAATGGACTGATGATGGATAGATGGGTGAGTGGATAAAACATTTAGACAATTCAATGTTATAATAAAGGTAGGAAATTCAAATTATTTTCATGCTGTCCTTCTTTTATACTTTTCCAGAGCTGGAAAGTACATAAATCTAATTCCATCCTTTCCCAGATTGTATAGGAACCTTGAATAACTCAGGACGTGACATGTTTATCGGTAAGCTCTTACCATCTGCCACACTTGCATGATGTTGTCCTCTGACACTGAACAGATGACCCACGGCTCGTTGGGGTTCCAGGAAAAGTCTGAAATCTTAGCTGTGTGTCCACCGTGGATGAACTAAGAAACGGCGCAGGAAGAATTAGCACACCAGCTACTATTCAGCTAAAATCTAAACAGAATTTCCAGAGGATCACTGACCAGCAGCTCAGGAGGACCATCCTCAGCATCCTCTGGCGACTGCTCCTCTCCGATCTTACTCAGGTCCCAGACGTTGAGCCGCCTGTCAGTGCCGCTGGAGGCGAGGATCGTTTCGTTATGAGGAGACCACTGAACCTTTGAGGAGAAGAAAAGAGAAGAGGTGGAACAGTTATGCAACGAAAGACTCTTAAAGTAATAATATATTTTTCAAGTTTGACTTTGACAGCCTCGGTAAACTGTGTGCACGCTCTACCCACTGAGCCCCACTGTGTACAGGCAGCTAATATTACTACAAAATCTGGAAGAAAGCTTTAATCTATTTATAAATATTTGTGCACGCTGCCTCTTTCCATTGACTGCTGGAGGGAGGCACCAGTTTCCAGTGACCTGGAAGGTTAAAGCAGTTACAGAAAATGTATGGGTGTTAGTAGATATCTGAAATGTTATTTAAATCAAAGCAATTCATTTTTATGCATCATTTGCAACCACAGTTCAGTTCTTTCTTGTATTTCCTTTATTGTTATCAATGTGCATTTATTTAAAATGTTTTTTTTTTTAATTGAATTAGCTCCGAGTAAGATTAGTCAGCACCTACTAATGTGCTTCTCATGCGCCTCCAACTACTGATGAAGGTCAGACATCCGGCACTACTACAGTTTATGCGCTAGTTTTTGTTCTGGATTTTAAATTGTTTTCATTTAAAAAAAACAAAAACAAACTTAAGTTTAGGTCTTACCTGGAAGATCTCGTCCTTGTGAGATTCAAATGAGTGAAGTTTCAGCTTCAGATTCCTCAGGTCCCAAAGAGCCACAGTCTGCACATAAAGAAATGAGCCAAAGCAAAGTGATTAAACTGAAACAAAACTACGAAAGCAAGATGCTACGTAGACGTTTGCCAGGATCCCGTCCCACCTTGTCAGCAGAGCCAGTGGCCAGAATGAATTCGCTGTAGGGATTGAAAGACAGGCAGTTGACTTCAGCCGTGTGGGCGTCCACTGCATGACTCGGTTTGGAGGTGTTGTTTGATCGCGTGTCCCAGCTGTTCCAAAAAAAAGAGAACGTGCCGGCATTTACACACAAGCTCAGAACCACTGATTTCATTCTCTAAAAGTGACGTACATCATGAGTTTCTGGTCATCTGCCACAGATCCGAAGAGGGATTCGTGGAGCAGGTGCCAGGAGACGTCCTCCACTACAGCAGTGTGGCCTGTGAAGATTGTTTTGGCGTCTACGATCTTCCCCTCCTTCGGCACTGTGCTGATATCCCAGAGGCATATAGTCTAAAGATGACAAAAATATGAAATAACGTTTAACCGTGAAGAAAGTCAAAGAGGAGAAAATAAGTCAATTGTAGAACAGAAGTAAAAACTTTAAACAAATTCTTTAAAGAAGCAAACGATTTAGACAGGTCTCTTACGTGATCATCAGAAGCACTTAGGAGGCATCCGCTGAGGTTTGGGTTCCAGGAGAGGCCGTAGCCCTCCTTCTGGTGTCCCCTGAGACGCAGATCAGGGGTGCATTCTCCAGAAGGATCTTAGATAGAAAATGTAACCAAAGTTAAAGGAATCTGCAAAGTTTCAGGGGAATATTATGGTACATGATGTTGTACAGTATGTCAGAAACGCCCTTACCAGGTTTGGAGGGGTGTTTTGTGTAATCAAAGACCAGCACGTCACTGGTGGGGGTTTTGGTGGCAATAATACAGGGATTCTGGGGCATGTAACGGGCTCTGTTCACTTCTCCTTCATGGTTGATCTTGATCTCAATCTCTATTTTTCCACTGACAGAACCAAAGCCTCCAAACTCTGAAACAAACAAATTAACCCATATTTAAAATACCTTTACTTGGTTTAATAAAAGGTTTAGGTATATTTTAACAGAGTATTCCTCACCTCCTTTCTCACTGTCATAGTGCGAGGCGTCAAACTGGGCATCATCATTTGGAAGCTGAACACTGGCGATTACAAGGTGATTCTGCTCGTCAGAAGTGTGTGTCCCCAAAACCAGCCTATGGACACTGTAGTCCTTTCCCTCGGGTCTGTGAAGAACAACATGACAATAACATAAACATTCCTGTTCAGAGTCAGCCTAAAACAGTCCTCTATGGCTGGTGTCCTCCACCTTTTGGATGCGTCCCAACACACCTGAATTAAATGACTAAATAACCTCATGCACATGTTCTACAGAGTCCCGTTAACGACAAAATTATGTGATTTTGGCATGTTTATTGAGAGACACACCTTTGGCCTAAGGCAATCCAGTCCATCAGAGGCTGGCGTTTTTGGGTCAACACGTCCAAATCACATAATTAGGTCATCAGCAGGACTCTGGAGAACTTCGGTGCATGAGGAGATAATTCAGGTGAGTAGGACTTGGGACAAATCAAAAAGCCCTCGAGGACTGGAGTTTGACAGCCCAGGCCTACGGCATGAGCAAATGAAGCTGCTGCCACACCACTAGAGGGAAACCCTCAAGAGCGACAGAATTATGACTAAAGGCAGGTTTTTTATTACAACAGTAACACATCACCGTCCCTCGAAACAGGAGCAGTGTTGATGCTTAAATGTACCAATCAATCAGCTAGAGACATATCTGCAAAACGTCCCTTGATCGATGATCGGCAGGTCTAAAGCCAGGGAACTTATAATCATTTTGTACTATAAAAAAAACAAACATTTTAGCTTTAGTTCAGTTAGATAAAAGGTTAAGGACATGCAGTCATTCCTTGTCACAGCTACGACCTTTTCTAAAATGCAGCTTTTTCACAATCTGTTTCGTTCATCTTAAAACCTTTTTTTAATCACTTGAAGACAGTTTTTAAAACTGTTAGTTTTGACATTATGTTCTAATTTTAGTATTTTAAAAGATTTATTTTTAGTCACAATTAAGGCATCTGTAGTCATTTTTGTTTTGGTCAACAACATCATTTCACTTTATGTGCGACAGAATTGACAGAACATTATGCTAAATAGAAATTGAAGAATGATTAGGCAAGGATTTTTATGCCTGTTTTAAGTCTCAAATGAAAATGATTATTTGCTGCATCAAATTTCATTAAGCAAACCACATTCAAAAAGTCAGATGTATAACGCATCAATATCCTGCTGCTTCAGGCCCCATACAACTTTGGACCAGCAGTATCTGTGAAGGTGTTGCACACCCCATACCAACCTGGTGACATCTGGCAGCCACTGAGCGGTCAGGCTGGGCCACTCCAGAGCATGTGTCATGACCAGATCATAGAGGAAAGGGGTGTTCTTCTTCCAGATCTTGTACTCCTCATTGATCACCCTTTCCTCCACAGCATCATCAAATGCAGCTGCAAGATATCCAAACCCACAGTGATGTTAGAATAAAACCTACAAACCCTCACAGTAGCCCAGTATATTGTAAGAGGGCTGAAAATAACCATGTGGCATTTAGATCATGTCAACTACCGATTTGTCATTAATATACCAGTATTGTGGCAATTGCCACAATATTGGTATAGTGGAAATAGTGGTATAGTGGAAAAGGACTATAACACGACCATTTCCGGCCGGATAAATACAGAAACACGTGTATGTAAAATGTAACTTCACATATACCAGCATATGACATATTATTGCATTACAAGTCCCCTTGTCACCAACGCGTTAGCAGCTAACAGCTAGCATGCTGCTCTGTAACAATGAAAGGAGATGCTGGCTGACGCGCCAACAGCCACTGGTCCGACAGCTCTCGGGCTTTAAATCACTATAGACTGTGAAATTTAAAAAATAAACTTCTGGCCCTGAACGAATGGCATTCTTACCGTCTTTATCGGCCATTTTGTTGTAACTACACAGAGAATTCAGGCAAGAAGAAGTATTTTTCGGGAGAGCGCTGAGAAGACAGCACGTAGCTCTGCAATGGCGCCAACTCCACAGAACACCACCGGCCAATCAGCATGCAGCAAAGCCACCAGGAAGTTCTTATGACATTAGATCCGGAAGATCCAAAAACGCAACATGGTAACTCGGAAATTACAGAATCATGCTTTGAAAAATCAACACAAAGTCTGACTTTTATACTTTACCTCGAATAAGTCGTCCAAACTTCAGTTTAAGGTGTTACGTTACAACATCTATAAGGTATAAAGAAAGTAAATCCAACTGTTTTCCTAATCACGTAAAACACGATCAAAGATTTCTGGGCATATTTCAGATAATGAGTTTATTCGATTTAATAAAACGTACATTGATTGTGAGTAATAGGGTAAATATGATGACTTTAGTGTTTATTTTTAGTTTGTACGCTACATAACTTTCTGAAACCTGGAGTTCAGACATTGAATGCAGCATTAGCCTTTAGCTCAGCAACATGGTGTTGAATAGAAACACTCATCATTTTCAGGTTTAAATCAATTTCCTACTTCGATGGACGACCGTCAGCTAGACGTAACCGAGGAACAACAAGCTATTAAATCAAAATACCCTCCAATCAACAAGAAATATGAATGTAAGTCTTGAATAATTATGAAAAATGCTTCTTAGCCTGTTTCATGGAGTAATAAACCAGAATCAGAATCAGCTTTATTGCCAAGTTTGTACATACAAACAAGGAAGAGGTAAAACCTCCTTAACTATTGCTAGCTGTAATTTACCCTGTAAATAGATACAATGTTGTGTTGTTGACTCAGTTTAGATTAAGCAGGAAGTGTAAGGTGGGTGTCACAGATCATATAAATTGGTCGTCATTACAACCAGCTGTTTACCTGATGAACAATAGTTCATTAAACTCATGTTTTATTTCAGACCTGGATCATACAGCAGACGTGCAGTGAGTTTTCCGTCTCTTGCCTTAATAAGTTTATGTCTGTCTCATGTTCAGCAACCACCTCGATCGTTTCTTGTATTTATATTTTGCCAGAATTCACTCCTGGGGAGACTCCTTGGAGGAAGCTTTTGAGCAGTGTGCGATGGGGATGTTTGGCTACATGACTGATACAGAGACGGTGGAACCCCTCGATACTGTTGAAGTGCAATCAGAGGGTGAGATATTAGCAGAAACCATACTGTGCCTTGAGTTTTATGTGAAAAGGCCAATACAAGCTAGTGAACAACTATTTGAAATGATAAGAATAGATATTTTACAAAATAAAAACGCATCTCCACAGCATGCTGCTGCCACAGCTATGTTTCACTATGGGGATGTGGTTTTATTGGGAGGGAAATTGATATGTGGCTTTCACTATTTTTTTACTAACGAAAATATGAAGAGTGCTGCCTTCACCTCAATGCCTCTAAATAAAATCCAGTGAGATCAGTTGCCTTTAGAACTCACCAGTATCATAATGAGTATAAGTATGAATAACATCCACTAAAAACATATAAAACATGAGAAATCTATATGATGAAACAGATGGGTGCCATAAAGCAGGAGCGAGCAGTGGCTACCCAGATACATTTGGTGCCCCCCATAACAAAAATCTGAAAAGTGGAGAGCATGATATTATGTCTCCATCGTCGGAACCAGTTTCTTTTACCTGAGAGGGATAGTCTGTGTCAGATGGTTGAAACATAAACACAGTTGGTTGTTTGAACAGATTAATTGTCCAAAACACACATCAAACTGGTCTAACTTAGTTGTTGTCAAGCTTTTGGAAACCCCCGACCTCAAACTGAATAAGAATTTATAAACTGTGCTTAAAATTTGCGCGGCATCTCTGACCTGTTTTTATTCAAAGGTAAACGTAAGACCTATTTATTTAAAAAGGCTTTTGACATTTGATTTGTAGTGTTTTAAATTTTCTTTTAACGTGTTTGTAATTCAAGTTTTTACTTGACACAGTTTTTTGTTTTATTGTGTTCTGTATTTATTTGTTTTATTTTGTACCTTGGCTAATGCAAGACATTGTTGGAAGGTGCTATATAAATATAGTTTGGCTGGTTGATTGATTGAATGATTGATTAAAAGTTGGGTCACTTCCTGGAAACCAATCAAATACTAATTCTGCCAAGAAGAGAGGCCAAATATCTAGCAAGAATTATTCCAAAAAGCATGAAATCAAGATGCAACTTGCAAAGGGACATTTCCCTAAATAATAGTGGGTTGTATGTAATTATTTGAAAAAAATGAGCATAATGGAAAAAACAGTAAATTAAAACTTTTGCAGCCAATTCCTCTCTTTAAAAGTCATTAGAGTTGTTTATTGTATGATTAAACCACCCTGACAAAAAACAAAACAAAAGGATTGATCACATTACTTCAAACAAATCCCAAAATGAATATATTTACGCCCATGATGAGTGTATGTAAACCTCTGACTAACCTTTTAAAAAGGCAACAAACATGTGTAAACATAGGAAAACAGCTTATCTTTGGGTACTTGATTGATTGATTGAAATAAATTACAGTAAAAACAACAAAAGGGAGAGTATAAAAAAGAAACTACATATTATACATTTATATTTGTTTACAAAGTTTATTTTTAAACTCAAAAATGATTTCCTTTAGCATTTTATTTCACTGCGCTGCTCTGCCGTAGCAGAAACTGTTCTTACCCATAAAGGTTTAATGTTTGTAATGCGCAAACTCTGTTACACTTCTCCAAGTGGATTAATGGTGAATATGACTAATGAATGAAAAATTCATTATCAAATACTTTGGAGCTTGGACGGTGACTATTTCAAAGGTAAGCAGCATTTTTAGATATATATAAGACCAATGTAATTTATTGCAATGATCAGGATGGAGGTGTGTAAGTGGACGTCATTCAAGAATTACCCTAATTACTTTATTTTAGGCTCTCTGTAATTTTCTTTAAAATCTCTGAAAGGCCAATGTACCGAGAATGGCAGCATAGTCAAGGTAGCTGGGCCAGTTCTCCAGCCAGAATGTGCTGTAATGATTCTTTAGAAAGTTGCCTTTCTAACTGGAAATGTAATTCTGGTGTTTTTTTGTGCTGGTGCATTGGAGCCATGTCTTCAGACACTTAAATGTACAACCGATGTTTGTTAATAAAAGCGTGTGGCAAAGGCACATACTCTTTTAATAATTTCCTCAGTTGCATCTATTAAAATGACAGAAAGACAGAAAGACAGAAAGTCAATTAAATATTTTACCTCAAACTATGTAATTCCCAAACATTGTGGTTTTATAGCTGATGTGCAATAATAATAAAAAAGGGTTTCTGATTTTAAAATAAAATTATTAAACATCCATCTGGGAAACTGTCATTGGGATATAAAAACTCAACACACCACTGTGGAAATGCCAGATGGAAAAAAGTCAGAACGTGAAAATTTATTTCAGAACTTTTTTCACCTTTTAATGGGACCTGTGGCATGTACAACACAATGGGGAAACAAACAGAAATCTTTAGGGGTACAAATAAAAATAAAAATACTGTGGTTGCATCAGTGTGAACACCCTCTTGTAATTAGCGATGTGGCTTTGTTCAGAATATCTCCATCGACTCAAACAGGAGTCAGCAAACACATGCCATCATATGGTTGCCTCTTTTTAATCCCAAATGAAGTTTAGCAGACTTAACCTGCCTTTTTTTAGATGCATCTCACATCAAAAAGCCATGGTATGGAAAGAGCTTTCAAAGCATCTCAGGGATCTTTTTTTGCCCAAAAGGTATCAGTCAGAAGGTACAAATAGCTACAATGTATTAGATAATAACAATTTGGTGCAACAATGCCATTACCAAGAACAAGACGCCTCCCAAAACTGATAAGAAGATGGGAAGAGAACTGGTCAGGGAGTTCTCAAGATGCCTTCAGGAAAGTTAGAGGATGGCACTGAGGTAGGGTGGCAAGATGGAAACCTTTCCAAAGAAAATCATCCTGGACAGATGTTCCAAAAACACTTAAGAAAGCATGTGGGAAATTGTGATAACCTGGTCATAATTTCAAAAGTTATGTTTGGTGTAAAAAAAAAAAAAAAAATGACTCCAGTGAAGTATGGTGGTGGCAGCAGAGGGTTGTGCACATTAGATGCCATCACTAAGAGTCTTTGAGAAGAGCAGTGGACAAATATGGCTAAGTCAAGATGCACCATCCTGATGGACTTCAGTTAAATTCAGAGGGTTATGGTCAAATTAAAGGTGGGAAACCTTTTTAAGTAATTTATTATAGTTTATTTGTTGACATCACAAAACAAGCATTTTAACAGGCATGTGTGGACTTCATATACCCAGTGTAGCTTAAGGGATGGTATAAATCTGGGGTGTTACAGAAACATCTGTATACCTGTTGATATCCTGCTTAATTGCTCAGCTGGACAGCCCACTCTGTGACAGTGCTTTGGGTTTATTTATATTTAAAGTGGGTAACTGCTGATCCGATCACTCAGGATGGATATTGTGTGAATGGTCGTTGTGTTTGCCCACTTACATCTGATCAGCCATGCATGTTAATACTGGGTCTTAAAAGTATCGAAGTGTCAAACATGAACAAAAGAAGAAACAGAAACTCTTCTTTCAGTCATGGTGGGTGGCTGGGTGAAGTCATTTATCATAAGACAAATGTGTTTGTGCTTTTTAAATCATAATGGCAACAGAAAGTACCCATATCACACTGATCTGTTTACATAACTCGGCACTTAATGTCTTACTGACTGAGTGCAAATGCCATCAATTTCTACCAGGTTTCCTTTGCAGTCCACACATCCCCATTAACACCAGTGATCAACCTCCGTGCTTCACAGTAACAGTGGTGTTCACTTCATCATAGGCCTTGTTGACTCCTCACCAGCAGTCCTCATGATTGTGGCCGTAAGGTTCAGTTTTGGTCTCTTCATTGCAAATAACTTTTTTTCCCAGATGTTTTGAGGCTTTTGTCTGTGATGCATTGGTGTGGTTTGATGTGGTGACTCGACCACATACCCCACTTTAATTCAAGTGTCTCCTTATTGTGCACTTTGAGACCGTACAGGTCGCTCCTGTACGTCCGATGAAGTTTTTTCCGGGGATTTGGTTTGCATTTTTCGGGTAGTCGTGGCTGAAAATGGATGTTGGTACATACCTGAACGTAACTTGGTTTTAGCAAAATGCCTCATTTTCCAGTTTTTTTTTTAATTTTGAACATCCTTTTCCCGTTTTATAATGTTCAACTACCTTGTCCTGCAGCGTCATTGATAACTCTCTAGTTTCCCCCATATTACTCTGTGCTTATGTGAATAGCTCCTGCCTGAAACCTCCAGGTTATCTGTTGTCATTGTGATTTAGAAAGGACAGGCTCTTGGTAATAAGTGTTTTCAGCCAATCAGTAAATATAAGTGGAGGAAAATATTTTTATTGTAATTCAAATTCTCTACAAAATGCCAAAAAATTCAACGTTTGCTTGAGAAATATGATTTAAAAGACCTAACCCAAATAATAGTCAATGAACTGGTATAAAATAAGCAAAAAACAAACAAACAACCATTTCACCATTATAGCATTATATCCCAGTCATTGGCCCTGACTGGACCCCACTATGACCTATGTACTCGGATCCTTACTGAACTTGATTTTTAATTTCTCTTCATTATGTCCAATATGTCGACAGCTGTTATTGTTTATCAGGGACTCGGAGGGGGGGTTTACCACATCATCCGGCTGTGGTTTTAATACAGCCAGTCAGCTTCCATCGAGTTGTTTTGAGATCGGTAAAACTAAACACTGCTCGTACTTGTTCTTTCTCAAAAGGTGAAGACATGGAGTCTCTTCTCTTCCACTTCTTAGACGACTGGTTGTACAAGTTTTGTGCAGATCTCTTCTTTGTCCCTAGGGTAGGTAAGCCGGCTACTTGTCGCTATTTGATCACTCCTGGAAAGCTCTTGGTTGCTTTTATTCTTATTTTTGTCAGCACTTTACTTTTCTTTCCTTCAGATCACTCTTGGTCTTCTTCGGAGCATTTGTTAGATATTAGAACTTTCTGTTCCAGAAAATTGGAAAAATTCAATCATTATTGGCAATATTTGTTTCCTTGTGTTATTTTGTGGTTAAATCTGTTATATCTGTTCATCAGGAGATTAAAGTCGTGTCCATTGACAGAATGCACTTCAAGATTCGCTCCATTGGGTATGTCTAGACAAAATTTGATGAAATTATAAATATGTCTGATAATTTTATCTTGACATCAACTACTGTTTAATGGCATGTTTTAATAAGAGTCAGCTGTTTCTCTTTGTAATTTTTAATTTTATCTATCAACTCTATGCAGTTCATTTAATTAAAATGCCTAAAGGTTTAATTCGTGCAATAATTTCAACATAAGTGTTAAACGCTTTAGTTTTGGATGAATATCACTGGATACTGTGTGTTTTGACTCCTATTATGTCTATCACTAATAAAAGGTGGGGTGAAGAATTTTCTCTGGCAAAGCATCCACAGGTAGGACAAAAAACGATTAGGTTTATTTATATACATACAGTAAAAGTAAGAATAAAACTAATTCATCCTCTTATGCTCTGTATTGGTTTTTCAAGGGAACCGAAGTGAAAGCTATCACATACTCTGCAATGCAGATCCACGATAAAGAAAAACCAGAAATATTTGTCATCATCGATATCTGAGGATACCTCTGAGGGCAGATTACACTCCTGGTTCACTGGAACTGCTCAGTCTATACGGCCAATTTAACTGGTCTTCTTATTTTATTTGACACACTGATCATTAACTAGCAAAATCACGTGTTCTGCTTTTGGTGAACTGTTTACTAATTAGCTCCCTTAAGGACTGATTTAATTAAAGGACCTTGGCTGATGAAATGAAATGTAGAACTTAAAAAAAAAAGAACTTTAAATAAACAAATTACAGCAATATAGAGGATGTAAATGTCATAAAAGTAATTAAGATGTTTAATTAAAGTCATTGTTAATAAAACTTATGATAAACACTGATGTGATGGTATTTGTAATTTTTGTCAAGTTACAAACATGTACTTAAATGTATTGGCCAAAAAAAGTATTGTGAAGTGAAAGGAAAATAAAGGGTTTTCAAAATATAAAACTGAAAAGTGTGGCTTGCATACAGTGCCTTGCGAAAGTATTCGGCCCCCCTGAACTTTTCAACCTCTTGCCACATTTCAGGCTTCAAACATAAAGATGTAAAATTATAATTTTTTGTGAAGAATCAACAACAAGTGGGACACAATCGTGAAGTGGAATGAAATTTATTGGATGTGTCAAACTTGTTTAACAAATAAAAAAACTGAAAAGTGGGGCGTGCAATATTATTCGGCCCCCTAGCGTTAATACTTTGTAGCGCCACCCTTTGCTGCAATTACAGCTGCAAGTCGCTTGGGGTATGTGTCTATCAGTTTTGCACATCGAGAGACTGAAATTCTTGCCCATTCTTCCTTGCAAAACAGCTCGAGCTCAGTGAGGTTGGATGGAGAGCGTTCGTGAACAGCAGTCTTCTGCTCTTTCCACAGATTCTCGATTGGATTCAGGTCTGGACTTTGACTTGGCCATTCCAACACCTGGAAACGTTTATTTGTGAACCATTCCATTGTAGATTTGGCTTTATGTTTTGGATCATTGTCTTGTTGGAAGATAAATCTCTGTCCCAGTCTCAGGTCTCTTACAGACTCCAACAGGTTTTCTTCCAGAATGGTCCTGTATTTGGCCCCATCCATCTTCCCATCAATTTTGACCTTCTTCCCTGTCCCTCCTGACGAAAAGCAGGCCCAAACCATGATGCTGCCACCACCATGTTTGACAGTGGGGATGGTGTGTTCAGGGTGATGAGCTGTGTTGCTTTTACGCCAAACATATCATTTTGCATTGTGGCCAAACAGTTGGATTTTGGTTTCATCTGACCAGAGCACCTTCTTCAACATGTTTGGTGTCTCCCAGGTGGCTTGTGGCAAACTTTAAACGAGACTTTTTATGGATATCTTTGAGAAATGGCTTTCTTCTTGCCACTCTTCCATAAAGGCCAGATTTGTGTAGTGTACGACTGATTGTTGTCCTGTGGACAGACTCTCCTACCTCAGCTGTAGATCTCTGCAGTTCATCCAGAGTGATCATGGGCCTCTTGGCTGCATCTCTGATCAGTCTTCTCCTTGTTCGAGAGTTTAGAGGGACGGCCGGGTCTTGGTAGATTTGCAGTGGTCTGATACTCCTTCCATTTCAATATGATTGCTTGCACAGTGCTCCTTGGGATGTTTAAAGCTTAGGAAATCTTTTTTTATCCAAATCCGGCTTTAAACGTCTCCACAACAGTATCTCGGACCTGCCTGGTGTGTTCCTTGGTCTTCATGATGCTCTCTCCGCTTTGAACAGAACCTTGAGACTATCACAGAGCAGCTGTATTTATACGGAGACTTGATTACACACAGGTGGATTCTATTTATCACCATCAGTCATTTGGGAGAACATTGGATCATTCAGAGCTCTTCACTGAACTTCCGGAGTGAGTTTGCTGCACTGAAAGTAAAGGGGCCGAATAATATTACACGCCCCACTTTTCAGTTTTTTATTTGTTAAAAAAGTTTGACTCATCTAATAAATTTCATTCCACTTCACGATTGTGTCCCACTTGTTGTTGATTCTTCATAAAAAATTAGAATTTTATATCTTTATGTTTGAAGCCTGAAATGTGGCAAGAGGTTGAAAAGTTCAAGGGGGCCGAATTCTTTTGCAAGGCACTGTATGTTGGCTACGTCTCTGATTAATGCTCCATTTGCCCAGCCTTTCTGTTCAGCTGGACTCCTATGCTTTGGCAGGTTTAAAGTTGCAGTAGATTCTTTCTATTTTTGGATGATGGACTAAACAGAGCTTGGTGATATGTTTAAAGGATGGGATACTGTTTTTATAATCTAACCATTTCTCTACAGGTCTCCACAACTTTATCTCTGAACAGTCTGGTGTGTCCCTTCCCGTTGCTGTTGGTTCACTAATGGTCTTTGGCAGAACAGCTGGATTTATACTGAGATTAATTTACAAATAGGTAGACTTTATTTACAATTAATTTGCAGGGGGCACATACGTGGTAAGTGGTTTCAAAAAAATTATATAGATATGGATATCAGAGTAAAAATGGCTGAATACAAATGTTTGCCACATTGTTCATATTTTCATTTGTAAAAAAGTTTTGAAAATAATGAATCGTTTTCCTTCTACTTCACAATAATGCAGTAATTTGTGTTAATCCATTACATGAAATCCCGATAAAATACATTAAAGTAATTTGTAAAAAATGTAAACGAATTGGAAATTAGGTTGTAATGATAATGTGAAACTGATTAATTAATTAATATGAAAACTTACAAATGTGCAAACAAGGCAAATTTATCAATACACTTGACCGGTACAAAATATTACTTGTCGTGTTCAATTATAGTTAGATAACAGCAAGGTACAGTTTTTGGGGACTTAAAGAGTTCAACCAACATCTTTTTAAATGTAGTTTTGTCTGTTAGAAATATCAACATTTGATTAGATGCTTCTTTAGGAAATAGATTTCTATAGTTTAAGAAAAATAAAAAATGGAATTTAGGAAAGGGCCCAACTTGTTTATGTTTAAGGCAGCCATATTGGATTTTGAGGACAGGGTTGGTGCGGCACATCTGAGACCATTCTGACTGGGGATCATTCTCGATTATTTTTCCAGCTTGGATTTTTATTTATTTACTGGAAATACCCAACCATAAACTCACGTCTTCTACACTGAAGAAAATACCCCGGCACTTGAAGAAGCTCCATGGGTTTAAAATGCTTCCTCTGGTTAAATTTCCCATTAAACACACACTTAGAATGAAATTACTATTAAATCAACTTTCCACGAAATTAAAATATAAAAAGACGTAAACACACTATTACTCAAGACA
Organism: Crenichthys baileyi; assembly: GCA_036173005.1. NCBI lineage: Eukaryota > Metazoa > Chordata > Actinopteri > Cyprinodontiformes > Goodeidae > Crenichthys > Crenichthys baileyi. The sequence continues at coordinate 52,084 of JAHHUM010002068.1, read as the reverse complement.
TTATTGGTTTTAAAAATAACCCTCAAATAGAAGAAAGAGAATAAGAAGCGGAAACCAAGCGGATGTCCCGCCTGACTGTGACGTCTCTTCCTCCCTTTCCTCTCAAATGCTGCTGCGCCATCCCTTCTTTGTCTGCTGAGGAGAGAGACACCGGCCGGGACCGTAACTCCTCTGTCTGTTGATATTTTCCAAACTAAAAATATCTTCTAAGACACCCCAACTAAATCTACACGGTTTAATTCGGTGAGCGACTGAGCTTTGAGTCCATCGACTGCAAGAAAACCAAGCAACCGATATTCGGCCATAGTCGAGCATTAGCAAAGAAAGAAAATCAAAATGGAAGACAAAAAATACCTCCCGGAGCTGCTGGCCGAGAAGGACAGCCTGGATTCATCGTTTACACACGCCATGAAGCTCATCACCGCAGGTAATATTTGCAGCAATATTAATCTGAGAGAGTCGAATAATTAGTACATTTTTTTTATTTTTATGCCATGTTCTTTTTTCGCGGCCAGGCCTGAACAATGGCGCATTAAAACACGTGGTTAATACAGACGTGGGTCAGACCTCTTCTCTCCATTAACATTCATCAGTAGATTTGGCGATCTACATGGGATCTGAAATAAAATTACTGTAAATTATATTTATGTAACATTTGAAAGAACCGATTGTCACTTTTTTTCCCATTGCGTCAGCTTAAACACCGAAATCCTTCATCAAGAAAAACTGCTGTTTACAGGCTGCACAAATGATGCCTGGGTTATTTTGGGTTTGCATTGTAATTTATGCTGAGATTTCTACATTTTTGATGCAGAGATCGAGAGGATCCAGAAAGGTGAAGCCAAGAAGACACCAGAGAAGGAGACATACCTGGACCTGTTTGCCACGAAAACTATGAAATTGAAGGAGCGAGTACTCATTCCAACCAAGCAGTATCCCAGGGTATGTATCTATATTTATGGTTTTTTTTAAAGGTCAGATCAATGAGCTTAATTTTAGGCCTTTTTAATACTTCTAATTGTTTTGGTGTTCAAGATCAACGATGATGGTGTATGTTGAGGTAATTGCAATGAAATCCTCTACTTGCTAAAACATATTGTAACTATCATGAAGTCTAGCGTGAGAACAAGTTACAGATGAGTAACCTAGGTCAAAAAGCACTCCTGGCATTTCAGAGTCAAAACATCTCTGTGGAAACCCTGTATTACGCCCCCTGGTTGGCCTTAGCTCTAGTTCTTCTTGACCCTCTAGCTTCAGTTTCCCTGGATTTTAATTTTTTTGAAGTAATTCATCTAGTGTCCTTGTTTGTGCAGTTATTTCTTAACAATTCAGCATTATTGGAGAAAGCAGGAAGGTGCTGATGTGGCTGTTGCATTGACATGATAATAAATGGTGTGGTCATTGTTTTGCAGGTCAACTTTGTGGGAAAGCTTTTAGGACCCCAGGGCAGCACAATCAAGAGACTCCAGGAGGAGACGGGGGCAAAGATCTCAGTTTTGGGGAAAGGCTCCATGAGAGACAAGAATAAGGTTTGTGTTAAAGTTTTTTTTGTGCCACATTTCAGATGAAAACTTCATTTATATGAAATGATAATCATAAACATGTGCAATATTCTCCAGGAGGAAGAACTTAGGAAGGGCGGTGAGTCAAAATATGCTCACCTGGCCATGGAGCTGCATGTGTTCATTGAGGTTACAGCACCCATACCAGAGGCTTATCTGCGTATGGCTCATGCCATGGATGAAGTCAAGAAGTTCCTAATTCCAGTCAGTGAAATCTTTCGTCCCATTACCTTAATCTGCTCTTTATACGATAAATGTGTAACCTCGTAAATGTTTCTGATTTTATTTACAGGAGCCTGGTGAGCATGACCCTTACATGGATCCTCAGTTCTTGAATGGATCCCAGGATGGTTCTGGAAGAGGGCGGGGTGGTCTTGGAAGGGGTAGAGGTGGACCACCTGGTGCAGGAGGACCAAGGTGAGTGCACTTGGGGGGGGGGGGGGGAAATTCTGCTAAAGGGTGTTGAATCAGTTTGTTTTATGTGAAGGTTTAAAATATACTTTTTCTCTTCCCCCAGGGGACGAGGGATGCCACGGGGAACCCTCAGAGGAGCAATGCGTGGAGGAGCACCACGAGGTGGACCAGCAGGAGGCAGCGCACCCAGAGGCGCCCCTGCTGGTAGGGGTGGGCCACCCTCTGCTCCTGCTAGAGGAGGTTCTGCTGCCCGCTCCAGGCCACCTTCAGCTGGTGCTCCAAGGATGCTCCCTGCTGCAGCACTGTCTCATCAAGCAGGTCCTTCAGGATCACAGCCCAAACCTGACGCTTATGATGAATATGTAAGTGCGTCAGAGTAACTCTAGGCATATCATAATAGTATTTGTTGCTTACACTTTTTTTTGTTGTTACATTTAGGGTTCATACGAGGAGCCTTATGCAGAGCCTGCCTACGAGGGATATGATAGCTATTACAGTCAGCAGCATGCTCCCGCGTAGGTCACGTTTTATTTTTATTTTATTTTTCTTGGATGCGTCTTCTCATTTCTTTATTTTTGCTTACAGGGATACTGAATACTATGATTATGGACACGGTGAAGCCCAGGATCCATCATATGAGGGCTATGGTACGTTTCACTTGACTACTACAGCGCGCCATAGTAAACGTTGTCTTGTGAACGAAACTGTGAAGGTTAACTGTGTTTTGGTTTGCCTGTGCCTAGGTCAAGGTGACTGGGACAATTCGTGGTCCAACTCTGGTTCTGGAGGCAAGGCTCCCTTAACGCGGCAGACGAAGGGATCATACAGGGAGCATCCATACGGCAGATACTGAACAACTACCGGTAGAGAGTTGCTATGGCAACTGTCTCCGATTGTAACAGGCTTAACTTTTCAAAAAGTAATTTCCCCTCTTGTTTGTTCCCCCCTTTTTTTACGGTTTATTTTATTTTTTGTTTTTTTAACTTAGAGGCGTTTTGTTCGATGTATCAGGGTGCCAGATGAGAAACACGGAAGTTTTTTTTTTATTGTTTATCTGTTTCCATTTAATGTTTCAGTTGCGTAGAAAGGAATTAGTCACTTAAACTTAACAGATGGAAAAAGTGAGATTTGATGGCTATTTCAGTTAATTGTGATTGTGGCGATTAAACTCTTACCATTTAGGCTGCATTTCTCAAAAGTCCTTCATGACTGGACAATAATTGCTCCTAATGCTTCAGTGTAAGTTTATATTTATATACCTAAAACAAATTTAAACACAACCTTAAGATATTTTGATCAGCATCAAAAGTCTCATTTGTATTCAACATTGCAAATCTCGTTTTCTCCTAAAATATTGTAGAAATCCATATTTCTGCCACCTTTACAATTGGTATTTTAAGCCGTTCTGTAACGTGCAAAATTATACTGATCTAATTTTCTGTTAAGTTTGAAGGATATAAGAAAGGCTACAGCCGCCTCAATATTTTGTACATAACCTTAGGATAACTGTGTATGCTTTAAGTCGTGCCGTCTCCAAAATGCTTAATGCTTGTGTACCTTTTTGACTAAATAGGATACTAAACATCCCAAAATGTTTTTCTGCAGTGCGTGTTTCAATAAAGTTTCTAGTTTCATTTTAATCAATCTAAACTTGGTATTTTTGCCTTTATTGTATCAAAGGATTGCCTTCACTTTGTGAAAATGGTCCTCAACGGCTCCCCAATGCTCTTTAAGCTTGTATGTGTACACATCAACCTGAACTGAATCTGGAAAAATCCAAGGAAAAAAAAGAGACAAGCAGTGTTTTGCCCAATGAGCTCACCCTCTTCGTCTGTTTTTCCAAACTAGATGCCACTTGTAATGCCACCTTCAAAAACACAAAATAAAGCTCATCATTCCTTGAGGTTATGTGCTGCCAAATTCATGTTTGATTTGACAATGATGCAGTGCTTTAACATGTATTGTCATTAATCTTTAGTTAGTGTATCTCTCAGAGCTCTCAAGAGCGCAATGTATCTTCAGCCACTTGAAAATGACTGAATTTCAACAGTATTCCCCAAATCAAGCTTGCAGGGATCTTACTTGACTTTGATGCAAAGTCATGCTGGCTGCTTTTTATAAAAGAAAAATATCGCAGAGGAGAGGATTCTAAAAGCCTAAAGGTCGCCACAAGAAGGTAAAACTAACCCCAACACTCATTTATTAGATTTATTTGTTCTGTTTTTTATTTTTATTTTCTGTGCAAAACATGTTTAAGTAATGCAAGTCATCCAAAACATCAAAACCATTAAAGTACAAAATTATTCTGTGATATTCAGTAGTTTATTCCGAGCAAAATTAAGACGCACAAAACAATCATGTGGTTGTGATGCAACTCTTGCTCAAACAAAACCAATAATTGTTTCATTTCACTCAATACTTATACCCATCTTGGTTATTTCTGTAGAGTAGCTGCACTTAAAGCCTTAAAACATTCCATTAATGGGCAAAAACTTACAGCTCGAGTTGCATGATACTTTTTTTTTTTTTAGTATAAAATTAGCTCTGCATGTTTTGTTGCTCACTTGGTTATGCATTTGGACATTTGTGTTTTCTGGAGCTCATTTCTTTTTCTCCTCTTAGGTTGTCAGCACTCTTGGTGCAGTTGATAGATTCAACTCCAGCGACTCGGGCCTGTAAGGTCAGTTATTAAAGAGCATATTCAGGTTTTAATATTGTTTTTCCTCTTAATGAAGTTTGACGCTTGGTTTGCTGTTTTCAACAGGTCCATTGAACCTGCGAAGTTTCCATGGTGGGCTATTTGGACCAAATGGTGTCCAAGGGAATTAGTCTGGTTTGAAGGAAGTGTCGAATGGCTTTTTTATATTTTGATGTATTGTTTTATTTATTATTTTTAAATGTCTAGTTTTTTTTAATGTTTTACAATGCATTTAACCACATTTTGTATAAAAAAAAATTACCTTAAAATAAAAAAGCTTGTTCTTTTTTACCAGTTGTATTTATTTTTAAAAAAAAATTGAAGGATGACCAGATGTACAATGTTGTATTATCCTTACACAAAGTAAACGTTTTAGAGTGGTGTAGTCAAAGTCCAGTCTATTCTGATTTGGAGACTGGGGCATTTTCATGCATTAAAACTTTCCAGTGTGGCTGAAATTAATCCACTGCAATGTAAGACAAACTGTCAGTTGTCAAAAACCTCTGATGGCAATTGTTGCTGCCAAGGGTGGGACAACCGGGTGCTGGCCTAACTTCTTCAATGAAGCTATGATTTGGTTATTACTGCTTGTATTTGATCAGGTTAATTTAATTATGCCATGCAAAAAGAAAATTAGTGTCAAGGGGTGAAAACTAACCTTCAGCACTGTACATATAAACCTTGATGGGATTTTAATGCCTTTTGTTTTAAGTGAGGCAAAGGGTTCATAAAATAATTTTCAGGTCCTGATAATCATGTAATAACAGCATGGGAATATTTTTGAATTTCCAAACTAAATCACTTGTTCACAGAAAACCACAGGTTTGTCCCACTGTGACTAATATGTCTGCCGGTTTAGCCCATAAATGTATAAACTGCATTTTTATACTCAACGCAATAAAAGGTTAATTCCTGTGGTTGTAATATGTAGATGGTCAGATGGGTCAGTAAATTACCAGGGTCACTACAGTTACTGATTCATTAAAGAGCCTCTAGACATACATCGTTCTGAGTTGGCTCTGGTGTAGCTGCTAAAGTATTGACATTTCTGTACCAAACAAAGCAGTTCATAAACTGTCCTTTCAAAGGACATGTATAGATTACAAACCAGTTTGTGGAAAACTTCTAATTTAATTTGGTTCTGATGCTTCCTGCTGCAATGTTTCTGGCATGGAGGTGGAACATACCGCAGCATACAAAAGAAATTTAAATATGATAAAACTGCTAATTGTTTATAGATTCATGTTACACAGGGTGATATATTCCAAGTGTTTATTAATGTTCACTATTATTCCTCACAGCTAACAAGCTAACTCCAAAGTTCTGTTTCTCTGAAATGTAAAATATTGCTTGAAACCAGGAAAGAAGAATTTTAATACACAAATGTTTCGGCCATCGTAATCAAGCTTAATAGAAAGTTAACTGGAGGGAAACATTATGCACAACATTTCAAAAGTTTGTCATTGTCTCAAGAGGCACCACATACCGATGTAAGAATTTCAGGCATCTTATCTGGGTTAAGGAGAAAAGGGACTGAACTGTTGCTCGGTTGTCCAAAGTCGGCTCTTTATTTGGAAAGGTCCCAGAGTTTGATGGAAGAGTGGATAGGTAAAGAATCCAGGTTGCTTGAGGTTCATCCAGATTTTTCTCCAGTCTGATAATCTGTTAACCCAAGTCATCTGCTGATGTCAGTTCTTTGTGTTTTTCCAAGTCCAAAGTCAGCGCAGTGTTCTAACAGGAAATTTTGGAGCCCTTCACGCTTCCCTCTGATGACAAACGTAATGGAGATGCTAAATTTCATAATCCAGCAGGACGTGCTCCCTGACCACACTGCCAAAAGTACCAGTACCTGCTTTGATTTAACAGCAAACTCTCCTGACCTGAACCCCATAGATATTCTCTGAAGTATTGTAAAGAGGAAGATAAGACATCAGACCAGGTAATGGAGATAAGCTAAAGGCCACTATTAACGCAACCTGGGCTTCCTGGACACTTCAGCAGAGTCTGATAGGCTCCATGCCATGCTGCATTGATGCAGTAAATCAAGCTTTTTATAACAAGTAACGCCTCTATAAGTACTAAGGTTGCTGATATACTGAAACAGTAGTCTTATCCATTGGTACTATTTGATTGGTTGAAACATTGTAATTATGTGTTGCAATTTGACCTAGCTTGAAGTTTTAAAAGTAACGGCAGACACTAGACATTTTAATGGGAAGGTTGGAGGTTTCTCACCAATGTTAACCTCTAAATCCAACACAGCTGCTTTGTGATAGTAAAATAATAGTTTTGTTTGCACTTTTTCTATTTGTACCTCACTAAATCTTTCTCACAAAGCACTATCCTGTAGAGAATATGTTGCTACAGTGTTTAAAATCTGAGAATGCTAATAGTAGTTAGCATGGTCAATGAACATGTCAGTTTATTAGATTCAACTGGTTTTCCAAATTCAAACTGGAACACAATTAAATTGGGTTATACATCATTCATACATATCTTATTATTCCAAAGTTTGTATTTACCTGCAAATAATTAATACCAATTAGTACCGCTAAAGGCAGCTCAGGTGCCACCAGCGTTACTTGTACCAGAGCTTGAGAACCATGGCAGTAATTCATGCAGAAGCAACACTGAACCAGTATTAGGTGCATATATTGTTCAGTACATTGACATATTTTTCAGTGGCATTCAAATCTATTCAACTAGTCTTATATTTACTCTAAATTTTTTGAGAAACTGAATTTTGGGTTTCCATTGTAATGAATCTATACATATATGTTTCTTAACTGATTAAATTACTGTAACACATGACCTGTTCTGTGGTATTCTAATTTATGGAGATGCACCTGTTTGGTGGGACTGTATTTGCCACAGAGACAGAGAACCACTGTGTCCCTTTAAAAAACTCTCCTCCCACAGCTAAGATCCACGCCCCCGCCCACCAGCGATTTGTTTCACATCAACAATGAGTGTCTTCGCTGGCTTTAGTGCAAAAACGGCCAGTGTTTTTAAAAATCTTCTGATAATTTAGTCCATTATCAGTTAAACAGACCAACCTCTTACTGACCACCCGCAGCGGTAAGCGCATATTTTCCTGTGGTCTGTTTAGCTCAATAGTAGTTAGCTAGCCAGCTAGCTTTCTGTTAGCTTAGGCCTCAATCTTGATATTTAATCAAGCGTGGTTTTGGCGGAAAGACAGGGGGTCTCATTTTGTGGACCACGTTGTTTCCCCCCCTTGTGCTCCGTATCTCAAAACGAAACGGCCCCTAGAACATCTCGAAGCAGAAAGACAGCAGGAGATGTAGCTGTTTAGCTAACTTGTAATGACAGCTTCCGCAAAAGCTGTAGCCAAATTTGGGGTGTTATGGAGCTTGTAGAAACTTGTTTAGCAGCACAAACCTGCGGCCCCATGTATATTAATTATGCATGAAAAGCTTCTGGCCATTTAGTTTTTGTGGCTACTTTCAGATTTTTATGAAGGCAGTGAACTATTTTAGCTTGTAAGGTTGTTTGTTTTGACTCTGCATAATTTTGTATTTTCCACTCCATTTGATGGAACTGTGAGGAATGTTTTACCAGAAAGCTGAACACTTAAAATGAGAGAAAGTAGACCCATATATAAAAAAATATATGATTAATTTCAAAAGGCAATATAAAAGGAGAATATTCAGCCTACTTTCAGTGTGTCTGACTGACTGTCCTAATGTAAACAGGTGCAAGAAAAGAGAGGGAGAATTCACCCAGCTTGGACAGGAAGCAAATAGGTGAACAGTGGGTGTCTTTGCCATGGCCGGTGGAAGGAGAGGGACGAATCGGACTACCTACTGCAGACCTCCGTTAAGCAGTGATCCAGGCTCTGTCAGCAATGGCAACCACACGACCAGTTCTCCAGTCACAGGGGTGCGATCTCGTGCAAGGCAAGTGTCCTGTTTACCTTCTCACCTCATCTGTGCTGTGCAATCTGGAAAACTACACACTGCCTTGGTTAAATACCCATACATTACAACAGCAAAGTATAATGGATGTCGACCAACACAGAGTAGCACAAAAACTTGAAGTAGAGGAAAAAGATGCAAATAAAAATCCGAGAAGTGTGCCGTGCTGATGTATTCTGCCCTCCTTACACCCCTAAATTACTTCCAGTGCGAACACTTGTCACCTATTAATTAATGTAGTCCACCTTTTTTGTATTTATTTTTACTATAAATGCATTAGTAAACAAACAGCATCATGAAGACCAAGGAACACTGAAGAAAGGTCAGAGATAAAGTTGTGGAGAAGTTTAAAGTAGAGATTAGGTTATGAAACAAGGTCCCAAGCTTTCAATATCTGATAAAACCTTCACTTGGACATGACATGGCTGCCCAGCTTTGAGTAAGGAGAATATTACCTCCAACGCCAACAAGGCGTTGGAGGCGTGGTAAGGCGTATTCGTCACTTCCTGTTTTGCACTTGGTGGATTGTTTGGTGTGTGAAGGCTCTCTCGTTTCATCTGATTTCTCTCTACTTTGATATCTCTTACTTGTTATAATACATAAGCACGTTAAAACACATACTTTCTTTTGCTGTATTTAACGTTTGGCGACTCTCCGTGTTTTACACGGTTTTTTCTAGTAGTGGTAAGGGGTCGCTAGCTTAGCGTTAGCTTTAGCTTCACCATGGCTACCCGTTCTGCTGTTTCTCTTTCTGAGTCTCCTCCTCTCTCTTGCTCTCTGTGTCAGATGTTCAGTTACTCCTCTGCCTCCTTTAGTGATAATGGTACGTGTAATAAATGTAGCATTTTTGTAGCTTTGGAGGCGAGGGTGTCGGATTTGGAGGCCCGGCTCCGCGCTGTTGAAAAACCAGCAGATAGCCGAGGCCCCTTAGCTAGCGCGGAGCCACCGAGGGTAGCTCCCCGTAGCAGTCCTCCAGCAGAGTCCGCGCAGCCGGGATCTCAGGCCGGCTGGGTGACGGTACGTAGGAAGCATAGTCTTAGATCTCAGCCCACAGGTCACCACCAACCCGTCTGCGTTTCTAATAGATTTTCCCCGCTCAGCGACACACCCGCTGAGAAGCCGACTCTGGTAATTGGCAGCTCCATAGTCAGAAACGTGGCACTAGAGACACCAGCGACCATAGTCAAATGTCTGCCAGGGGCCAGAACGGGCGACATCAAATCCTACCTGAAACTGCTGGCTAAGGATAAGCGTAAATACAGTAAGATTGTTATTCACGCTGGCGGTAATGACACCCGGTTACGTCAATCGGAGGTCACTAAAGTTAGTGTTGCCTCGGTGTGTAAGTTTGCCAAAACAATGTCGGACTCCGTAATTTTATCTGGTCCCCTCCCCGATCTGACCAGTGACGACATGTTTAGCCGCATGCTGTCATTCAACCGCTGGCTGTCTAGGTGGTGTCCAGAAAACGACGTGGGCTACATTGATAATTGGCGAACATTTTGGGGAAAACCTGGTCTGATCCGGAGAGACGGCATCCATCCCACTTTGGATGGAGCAGCTCTTCTTTCTAGGAATCTGGCCGAATTTATTAGTTCTCCAAACCTCTGACAACCCAGGGTTCAGACCAGGAAGCAGGGTCGTAGTTTTAACACTCCTCTCTGCAGCTTCTGTACTGCTAACCCACCCATTACCCTATTAAGACAGTGTCTCCGCCCACGGCCCCAAAAATTGAATAGATTAAAAAAAATCTAAAAAGAGGAAATCAGGAAAATCTCATAAAATAAACACAACTCAGACTAAAAATAAAAATAAAAACAATTAAATGTGGCTTACTGAACATAAGATCTCTCTCTTCAAAGACTTTGCTAGTTAGTGACCTAATTTTTTGACAATCAGATTGATTTATTTTGCCTCACAGAAAACCTGGCTGCAGCAAGAGGATTATGTTACTATAAATGAGTCAACTCCTACTAATTATTTAAAATTTTCACATTCCTCGAAATACTGGGCGAGGAGGAGGAGTAGCAACCATCTTTCAGTCCGATTTATTGACTAGTCCCAGACCAATCAATAGCTACAACTCTTTTGAATATTTAATCCTCATTTTCCCTCATCCAAATTGCAAAGCACTAAAACCACTTCTGTTTTTTTTGTACCGTCCACCAGCCCTTACTCTCAATTTATAGATCAGTTTTTCAGACCTTTTATCTGATTTAGTGTTAAATACAGATAAAGTTATTATAGTGGGGGATTTTAACATTCATGTTGACACTGAAAGTGATAGCTTAAATATAGCCTTTAATGGTATCTTAGACTCAATTGGCTTTACTCAAAACATTAACAACCCTACCCACGTTTTTTTCTTAATTCTCTGGACCTTGTGCTGACTATTGGCATTGAGTGTAAAACCATAATATTTTCCCCTCCAACCCTGTGCTGTCTGACCATTTTTTAATAACCCTTTGAGTTTAAAATTTAACCGAGTATTCCACACCTGAAAAAATTTCATTATAGTAGATCATTATCAGACGATGCTGTAACAACCTTTAAGAATCTGTTTCCACATTTTTAATTTTGCTCATTATCACAGAAAAACACAGTGGAGGGCAATAATTTTTTTTTCTTCTCCTTCAAAATTGATTCTCTTGTTCAGAGTGTTTTTACTTCATCATTGCGTGGTGCATTTAGACAATGCAGCCCCCTTAAAAAAAAAAGGAAAAATTATTCATAGGAGGCAGGCTCCCTGGTTTTAATTCAGAGCGGCGTACTTTTAAAGCGAAACAATGTTAAAAAATTGGAGCGAAAAGGGGCGCTCTACACACCTAGAGGATTCCTACTTAATCTGGAAAAATAGCCTACTGTTGGTTTTAAAAAGACACTTCCCAAGCTAGAACAGCTTATTTCTCATCCTTAATAGAAGAGAACAAAAAATTAATCCTAGGTTTCTCTTTAGTACAGTTGCTAAACTTCCACAAAGAGTCATAGCTTTTTGTTGAGCCATCCATTCCCCTTAGCTCTCAGCAGTCATGATTTTTGGGGTTTTTTCCAAAATAAAAAAATTGATTCTATTAAGAAGAAAATCTTTGACCATCTCCCGAGGAATGATTACTTCATCCTCAACAAGTGAGACAACATTGGAAATAACTGTAGAACCTGATCTGTGTTTGGAACTGTTTTGATCCTGTGGAGCTTCCTGAGTTATCAGAAATATTAGCTTCATCTAAAAAACCTTTTAACTTGTTTTGTTAGACCCCATTCCCAACCAAAATTTTTTTAAGGAAGTGTTCCCTCTGATTACCAGCCCCATTTTAGATATGATTAATTTTTTCCTTAGTAAATGGTTATGTACCACAAGCTTTTAAGGTAGCTGTAATTAAACCTTTGCTTAAAAAAACCTTCGCTTGATCGAGATGACTTAATAAATTACAGACCGATATCCAATCTTCCGTTCTTATCTAAAATTCTTGAGAAAAAAAGTTTTTTCTAATCAAATGTGGTTGAGCATTTACACAGCAATGACCTGTTTTTAAAGTTTTAGTCAGGGTTTCAGAGCTCATCATAGCACTGAAAAAGCTCTGCTGAAAGTTCCCCTAATGATATTTTTATGGCCTCAAAAATGGACTTATGTCCCGTTTTTTGGTTTTTGTTAGATCTCAGTGCTGCATTTTTATACAGTCGATCATAATATTCTCTTAGGCTGGAAAATTTTTGTAGGGATCAGGGGGAACAGCACTAGGCTGGTTTAAAAAAACTTTTTGTCTGACAGATTCCAGTTTGTTTTATGTAAATGATAAAACATCTTTAAACCCCCAGGGTTAATTGGGGGACCACAGGGTTTTAAGTACTTGGGCCAATTCTCTTTTACTATATATATGCTTCCAATAGGTAAAATTATCAGGCAGCATAGAAATAAATTTTTACTGTTACGCTGATGACACTCGGCTTTACTTATCCATAAATCCTGATGAGCCCCAAACCAGTTAGATAGACTACAAGCATGTCTTGAAGACAAAAAAATTGGATGACTTTTAAATTTTTCCTGCTTTTTTAAATTCAGACAAGACAGAAGTTGTCGTCTTTGGACCGGAGTTTTTTAAAAAAGGGAAACTGCTTAGTCAATCACTTAACCTGGATGGCATTAAATTGACCTCCGATAAAAAGTAAAAAACCTTGGTGTTATTTTTGACCAGGACATGTCATTTAAATCCCATATTAAAACAGGTTTCCAGTTTTCCTTCTTTCATCTCCGGGGAACATTGCCAAAATTAGAAATATCCTGTCCAGGATTGATGCTAAAAAACTAGTCCATGCATTTGTTACTTCAAGGCTGGACTATTGTAATTCTTTACTATCAGGATGTCCACAAAATCATTTAAAAGCCTTTTCAGCTGATTCAAATGCTGCAGCAAGAGTTCTGATGAAAATTAAAAAAGAGAATCATATTTCCCCCTACTTTAGCTTCCCTTCATTGGCTCCCCGTTAAATCCAGAATAGAATTTAAAAATTCTCCTCCTCACATAAAACCCCCTTAATGATTTAGCTCCATCATACATCAGAGAGCTGATTGTTCCATATGTTCCCAAAGAGCACTTCGTTCTCAGACTGCAGGTTTACTGGTGGTTCCTAAAGTCTCTAGAAGTAGAATGGGAGGCAGATCCTTTAGTTTTATCAGGCTCCTCTCCTGTGGAACCCCCCCAGTTTTAATCCGTGAGGCGGACACCCTGTCTACTTTTAAGGCTAGGCTTAAAAACTTTCCTTTTTGATAAAGCTTATAGTTAGAGTGGCTTAGGTTATCCTGAGCTATCTTCCTTATTTTACTCCGTCTTCTTCTCCCTTGTTGGATGGAGTAGGGGGGGTCAGGTTTAGCCTAAACCGGCTCAGTTACGGTTGAGGTGCAAACACAGCCTCCATTTCTGCTACCTGTATGCCCCCTCTCTTTTCAATGGTTATGGTCAATCTGACAGAGAGAGGTATCCCAATCGTTGTGGTTTTTTTATAACAATGGCCATCAGTGGGCTCTAGATGGACAAAAATGTCTACTTTTTAGGCTAGGCTTAAAAATTTCCTTTTGATAAAGCTTATAGTTAGAGTGGCTTAGGTTATCCTGAGCTATCTCTGTAGTTATGCTGCTATAGGCTTAGGCTGCTGGAGGACATAATGACCACTTTCACCTCTTCGCTACTTTCTCACACTACTCTTCAATTTTGTATTATTTGCTGTTTTTTTCAGTTTTTAAAACCTTTGTTCTCTCTCTTCTCTCTTCCTAGAAGCTACACCTGGCCTGACTCTGTGTCTACCTGTGACAACTGTCTGGAGGGGGCTCGTCCGAGCTTCTGCTGGCAACAACTTGGTGCTCACCCTCTACCGATGATCCACATGGCCCTGTCTTTCAGTGTTTAGCCCTTTCTCTCTCCTAGACATAGCTACTGACGGAGCTTTTACTGTAACTAACTCTATGTGCTCTCTTTCAGACTCTAACCTTGAAAACTGGCTCAGAGTTTATCTGTTCTTTCTTTCTAGGTGAAACGACTAAAGGAGCTACATCCATTAACATTTTAACTTTTCCTTCCCATAGAAAGGACTCCTGGATCAGTGCTTCTTTGTTCTCTTTGTGTCCCCTGCTCTGTTCTCTCTAACCCCCAGTCGGTCGTGGCAGATGGCCGCTCCACACTGAGCCTGGTTCTGCTAGAGGTTTCTTCCTGTAAAAGGGAGTTTTTCCTCTCCACTGTCGCTACATGCATGCTCAGTATGAGGGATTGCTGCAAAGTCAACGCCAGTGACTGTCCACTGTCTCTACATGCTCATCCAGGAGGAGTGAATGCTGCAAGTCACTGACTGGATGCAATCTGCTGGGTTTCCTTAGATAGAAAAACTTTTTATCCAATTTGAATAAATAACAGAATCTGACTGCACTGTTCAATGATTTGGATTAATTGTAATGCATGTACCTGACTTTTGTGAAGTGCCTTGAGACGACATGTGTTGTGAATTGGCGCTATATAAATAAACTGAATTGAATTGAATTGAATTATTAATTAGAGCAAAGAGGTAAAATGTAACTCTGGAGGAGTTGCAGAGATCCACGGCTCAGGTTGGACAATCTGTTGATAGGTTGACCACTAGCTGTGAACGCCACAAATCTGGCTTTTATGGGAAAGTGGCAAAAAGAAAGTTGTTGTTTGGGGAAAAAAAAAGCCAATAAGAAGTCTGCTTTCCAGTTAGCCACAAGCCATGTAGGGATTACATTTTACTTATTTAAAGGGATAATGCAGATTGATCCGTCCATTATGTGGCATGTTTCCATCTGCAGTCACTGGCTGGTAGATACCATAAAACAAGACAAAAACATTAATTCTAAAATGACAAAATACTACAAACAGTTACATGAAAAATAATAGAAACATAGTCAGCGTGCAACGTAGTGGAGAAGGTGTTTACTTACTTGCAAACCTTTGTGTGGTGGAAACTACACTGCACTGCACATCACAGTGAAAATCTGCATGGTTCAACATGAGGATGGAAGCATGACTTTGTGGGGATCCTCTATGTTAGCAGCGACTGGGAAGTTGGTTAGTGTGTATGGGAAGATGATTACAGCTAAATCCATAGTAATCCTGAAAGAAAACCTTTTGGAGGCTGCAAAAGACTAGAGACTAGGGAGGAGGTTCACCTTCCAGTTAGATAATGACCCTAAACATACAGCCAGCACTACATTCGGATGGCTTAGCATATTCATGTGTTAAAATGGCCCAGTCAAATCCAGACCGAAGTCTTATTGAGAATCCGAGGTACCTGGTAGACACATACCTCTGAATACTTAAAGCTGTGCCTGCAGCAGCAAAGTCAAGTCAAGTTTATATATATAGTGCTTTTCAGCAACATGGTACTCGAAGCGCTGTACATAAGGCACCAAAGGTGGTTCTACAAGGAATTAAGGGGTATGATTACTCTCTAACACTCTGGTTCTGCCTGCAGAAACGGCTCCGGAACCTGCATGTCCAGCCCCCCGCTTGCTGCTCAGACCGTGGTTCCTCTGAAGCACTGCAAGATCCCAGAGCTGTCCTTGGATCAAAACGTGTTGTTTGAGCTTCACCTCTTCTTCTGCCACCTGATCGCCCTCTTTGTCCACTATGTCAACATCTATAAGACTGTGTGGTGGTACCCCCCGTCACACCCTCCCTCACACACATCACTGGTCAGTACTCATAAGTCATTTACCAAAGATCATGTCGGTACATTTCTAGCACAGGTCCATTTCAACATGTGCTAAAAATGTGTAATCTTAATCCTTTCATCTGTTTATTAAAACGTTTTTATTAAAGGCAGGATGATAATCTGGGGGACAGAATCATAGATGTGCTGCTTTTTTAAAAGCGATAAGTTAAACGATAATACTGAATCAGTTCTGTCATTTCCAGAACTTTCATCTTATTGATTATAACATGCTGGTGTTCACAATCATCATTCTGGCCAGGAGGCTGATTGCAGCAATTGTAAAAGAGGTGAGTTTTTTTTTTTTGGGCGGGGGCTGATAATAAAGAAGCTCATGTGATAAATAGTTGCTGTTGTACAAACATTAATTTCATGTGAACCTCACTTTGTTTCCTGTCTTTGGCATCGTTTTATTTATGTAAAGTTCTTACTTGCCCACCCTCCTTTTCCTCCAGGCATCACAGAGTGGGAAACTCTCCTTCCCCCACTCGATATTTTTAGTGATAGCTCGGTTTGCAGTGCTAACGCTGACAGGCTGGAGTCTTTGTCGCTCCCTCATTTACCTGTTCAGAACCTACTCTGTCCTCAGCCTGCTATTCCTTTGCTACCCGTAAGTATTCACCAAAAAACAGTTTCCGTGTCCTTAATCCTGTGTTCCTCTGAAGCAATAAGCTGAGCTTTACACCTTCACCATTGATGTTTCTGCTACTGTTTTCCTGTCATCAACTGGTTTTAATCCATGTGAATATCAAGTAACACTGGTTTACCTAAAATGTTTCCAGGCGATTTAAGGGGGGAGTGTTTGCTTTCAAGCTTTGTTTCCCTTCAGCGTTGGCTATTATCAAAGCACAAGTATCCTATTGAAATGCTGCACATAAATTATTAAGCAGGATAAGTTAAATATTAATAGCTCGATGAAATTTAAAATAGATGCTGAATGATTTAACAGCCACCTCCTAGCTTTTATGATAGATGTTAATTGCATTCAATTAATATTTCTGAGGTTTTTAGCTTCTGACCAAGAAAAATAACACTGAGAGTTACTAGAGCAGCAACCCATACCATCACTGGTTTAATAATGCTGACATCGTTAAAAAGCCAGTTAAACAGGGGCAGAATGACAGCACTCAATATAAATGTTTATCTTTTATTAATGATGACTGGAGATTATCTTAAGTGCTCCTGTTTGATGTGTTCATGGACCACGGGTTACTAATGTTTTATAACAGTGTATTCATGTATCTGTGGCCTCATAATGATGACCACCTGGATTTATCTAAAGTGGATCTCTGTACTAAATTACTTTAAGTAATTTCAGAACGCAATAAGCTTAATTTAGCTCTGATAAGCTCATTACAAAACCCTTCAAAATAAAAGAAACTTCCTGTTGCATTCATTCAGGAAAGGCACTTGCTGTTTTGATTCATTCAGATATTAAATATGAACAAATGTTAACACATTTCTACACTTTTCCTTTCAACATAAATGCATGCATAGATTTCTAATACATGCATAGATTTCTATTACCCCTAATTATTTTAAGTTTTTTGCCTATTGAATGAACTATTGTTATAAAGTTCTAATAAAGATAAATGTTTATTTAATAAATTAATTCTGTGCAGAATTGAATTTTTAACCTACAGCTGTGCTGTAGGTATTCTAGATGTCAAGTACAGTATCTGATGAGAAAATGTTTTTCAGTTATTAGAAACTTGAAGCTTGACTTAGACTCAGGAAAAATACTTTTCAAACATCTCTGGCGTTTATTGTCTGTATAAGCATAGGGAAAAAGAATGGAAAAAACTGTTTTCTTGCTTTATTCTCTATATCTGGTTTCCTAAGATATAAAAATTAAAATTTCAAAAAATAGGCAAACAATCAGATTTGCCTTTATTTAATATTTAATATGTAAGAAAATGAGTTTCTAAAAGATGATTGCAGGGCTAGTTAAACCTGAGCTGAGTTGGTGCTGGTGAAACCAAAAAAAACAAGAGCTTTTTCTTTGTGGAAGCATCATGAAGGACACTAACTACCAACGTAACATTTGGAAGTGCCATGTTTAAAAAATAAACGAAAATAATTAAAACACTCACAGGTAAAAAAAAAAAAAAAAAGTCAGATTTATGAATCTGTCATAAAACTGGTGAAAGAAAGTTGGTTTGTAACAACTAAAAAAGGAATGAATATCAGAAAACTTGGGAGTCTGTAAAGGCGTTTTGCTATGAAAAATCTTTAGGAACTCTGGTTGTTGCAACCCCAAATAACCATTTTATTGCTTGACTCTAAATATTCAACATTTGTGCACCAGTAGCTTCACTGTTACAAACGTTCATTCTTGGGCTATCTTGAAATTTTATTACTCAAGTGTCCAAAATTAAAATGCAACAACTATATTTACATGTTTTTATATATTTCCTTCCTTCTTCTTGCCTTCTAATACTCTTTGCCCTCTAAAACCCTTTTTTGACAATATTGCTGCTGTAATCTTTGTGAAACGGTTTAAAATCAGCTAGATGTAACTTCAGGTGTTGATTTCCGCAGGTTTGGGATGTATATTCCGTTCTTCCGGCTGAGCTGTGATTTCCGGCGAGCGGGCTGTCTCTCGCCGATCGCGAGCATCGGCTCCAAAGAGGTGGGCAGCGTGAGCCGTGGCAGGGACTACTTTACTGTGCTGAAGGAGACATGGAAGCAGCACACAAGCCAGCTGTACGGAGTTCAGGCCATGCCCTCACACGCCTGCTGCCTCTCACCTGACCTCATTCGAAAAGAGGTGGAGTATCTAAAGATGGACTTCAACTGGAGGATGAAGGAAGTGCTGGTCAGCTCGATGCTTAGTGCGTACTATGTTGCGTTTGTACCAGTATGGTTCGTAAAGGTAAGATGCTGTTGAATTTTAGTACATTTTGAAATTCAGCTTCTGCAGTATGAGAATGTTAATGCTTTTCTTGATGTCTACTGTTGTCTAGAGCACTCAGTATGTAGATAAGCGATGGTCCTGTGAGCTCTTCATACTAGTATCCGTCAGCACATCAGTCATCCTCATGAGGCACTTGTTACCGCCTCGATACTGCGACCTGCTTCACAAAGCTGCAGCCCATCTTGGCTGTTGGCAGAAAGTTGACCCCTCGCTCTGCTCCAACGTCCTTCAGCACATGTGCGTAATCCTCTTTGTTTATTACTCGTTTTTAGCTCAGTTCAGATGCTGATGTAGATTCTCAGTCATCTAGGTCAAGGTTGTCGGAAAAACTAAATCAAAAGCAACTGGACCTTGGTAGTAGTTTCTGTGGTCACATGAATGAAGGTGTGAATTGCCCTGAAACTTCTTTGGAACGAGTTTCGGTGCTGAGTTTTATGTGGGGGAAAGGTGAAACTTCACTCCTCATCCTCTGTGAAGGGATGGTTTCTCATGTCTGACCTAAATGACCTAATTGAAGGCTACTACTGATAATCTTCAAACCTCAGAAAAAGACTGGCATAAACAATTACAAGAAGTCAAGTTGCTTTTGATTCTGTTTTTCAACAGTTCAGTGCAGACTAATTTCTAAGCTAATGTGAGTCTGTTGTTTGTTTTTGTACAGATGGACTGAAGAGTACATGTGGCCACAGGGAGTTCTGGTAAAACATAATAAGAACGTCTATAAAGCCATGGGCCATTATAATGTCGCAGTTCCCTCAGATGTGTCCCACTATCGCTTCTATGTAAGTCCGACGGGATAAACACATCTTTCTTTTTGCTTTGATTTGCCTTAGTAAAAGTAATCACGCCTGCTGAATTATTGCCCTAAAACTGTTTCACTTCATTTACAGCTTCAAGTCTTTTTAGGTATGACTCTGTCAGCATGTCTGGAAACTCACATTATTGCCTTTTCTTCTTTGCAAAATCGCTGAAGCTCAATCAGACTGCATAGCGAGTGGCTGATAACAGCAACATTCAAGTCTTACCACAGATTGTCAATTAGAATTAGGTCTCCACTTTGACTAGGCCGTTCTAACATATGAATATGCTTTTATCTAAACCATTTCATTGTGGCACTGGCTGTATGTTGAGGATAGTTGTGTTTCTGGAAGTTGAACCTCTGTTGCTGTTTCAACTCTTCTGCAGCCTCCAACATGCTTTCCCTCTGGACTACCCCGTATTTATCTTCATTGATCTTTATATGAACTCCGACCAGCTTCCTTTTCCCCCAACCTGTCTGTTTAGGTGGACGACCATGTCTTGCCAAACTCTTTCAGTTATTGGATAATGGATTGAACAGCTTCATGAGATGTTCAAAGCTTCAGATATCAGTTAATAACCTAATCCTGATTCCAACTTTCTCCCTGGCCTGTCTGCTGTTTCGCTTGATCTTCAAGATGCTGTTTGTTCTCTAGGAAACCTGAGGCCTTTGAACAGCTGTATTTAAACTGACATTAAATTACTCCATTTGCTGACTTGGTGACTTCTAAAGGGGATTGGTTGCATTTGATTTCAAGTACATGTACGGGTATCAGAATAAAGGAGGAATATGTATTTTCAATGTCGCACTTTTCAGATTTTATTTGTTAAAAGGTTTTCCTTTTACTTCACAATTATGTGCAACCTTCTGTTAGTGCATCATGTAAAGTACATATAAAATACATTGAAGTTTTAGGTTAAACGTGACAAAATGTGAATTTACACATCTCAACACTACCCTGTCCCATTTTTTCCCCTCTAGTTTTTCTTCAACAAGCCGTTACGAATATTGAACATACTCATCATCCTCGAAGGTGCCATGATTTTCTACCAGCTCTACTCGCTGATTTGCTCGGAAAAGTGGCATCAGACGATATCGCTGGCCCTGATTCTCTTCAGCAACTACTACGCCTTCTTCAAACTCCTCAGAGACAGAATAGTCCTGGGAAAGGCTTACTCATTCTCAAACAGCTCATCAGACCAGAAAGTCAGCTAAAACTCCAGTTGTGGTCGGTCATGCTTACATTGGAACAGGATAAACATGACTAAGAGCTCTGTATTTTTTCTACAAGCCAGATTTGTGTCACATTTTTGTTCTGAATTGCCATAAGAAAAATAAATATTTTTGTATTACTTTACAAAGTGTTTAAGATTTATTCATGCCTGACAACGGTTGTGCATATTTCAAACATGAACTTTGGGAAATCAGGAAGAGTTTGGTGCATTGACATCTCACAAAAGGCTGAGGCAGACTTGAGAAGCTCCTTGACATTAAAAAAAAACACTGATTCAATGCAACTCTAAATGGACAACCAGCAGCACTGACTTTACAGACTGTTGATGTGCTGCACATTAATAATTCAAACTGGAAAGATGTCTTGTTCCTGGGTAGATTGTGTAACATAAAATTGTTAAACAGTGGAGTGAGCAACCAGATGGGCAACGGGTTGAGCTCATCTGATTTAAGGGGACATCCTAGCGGAGCCAATGAGAGGAATTATTTAAACAGCTTGAAAAGTTGAAAAAGTTACATTTTTCCTATGGTTTTCCTTACATATGTAAGTCTAAAAAATGTCTGTTACATCTACAAGGTCTATTGAGATATGTCTCAATAGACCTTGCACATCTAGAGAGAGAGAGATTTTTTTGCAAACTAATCCAAGCTTAGTTATTTTTATGTTTTGCCACAGATTCTAAACTGGATTTAGGTTTAAATTTCGTGCCATTCTAACACATGAATAGGCTTCGATCTAAACCATCCTATTGTAGATCTGACTGTTCAGGACCTTCCTGTTGGAAGGTGAATATTTCAGTCTCAAGTGTTTTGCAGGCTCCACATGTCTTCTTCCAGGATTGCCCTGTGTTTAGCTCCATCCATCTTTTAATCAATTCTGTGTAGCTCAGTTATCCCTGCTGAAGACAAACATCCCCACACCATGATACTACCACCACTATGTTTCATTGTAGAGATTGTCTGTGCAAGGTGAGTTTTCCTTAACTTATAGATTTGTACGTGTAGCCCAGGGCGCAGGGGTACAATGCGCAACCAATATTCAGAGGCTTCAGTTTTTGGTGCAGCCGTCGCGGGTTTGCCTCCCAGCCAAGGCGACCTATGCTGCATGTCTTCCCCCCCTCTCTCCACCCCTTTCCTGTCAGCTTGCTTTACAAAAATAAAACATAAAAAAAAGATTTGTACATGAAGGATAAAAAATACAGTTTTGTTTATTGTTACAAGAGTGCCTGGTGTAAAAAAAACAACCCTGAGGCCTTTACATAACAGATGTATTTATAATGAGATTAAACCAGACACAGGTGGACTATTTACTAAGTAACTTAAGTCTAAAGCTGATTGGTTGCCACTGATTTTATTTATGGATATCTGAGTAAAGGGGATGAGCATACTGTGTGTTGTTTTTTTCTTATTTGTACAAAATGTGCCTTCCCTTTTATGTTATTTGCTACCATTTCCTTTTGGTCAATCACATAAAACCCCAAGAAAATATTTTAGTTTGTGGTTAAAACGTGACAAAATGTGAGAAAGTTAGAATGTATGAATACTTTTGCAAGGTACTGAATGTACAGTCATATTCAATTCCAATGAGGCTCGTTTGTCAGATTAAAAGTACCTTTAGAAAATAACAACCTTTAAGCAGATAATAAACATATTTTTCATTAAACTCACATTTTTGTATCAAAAATTTGTTTATTTTATTGGTCTGATGTAATATTCTAATCCTAAGTGTTTTCATTAGCTGTAAGAGGAATTTCATCATAATTAACATAAAGAAAGGCTTGAAAACATCAATCTGAGTGTAATTAATCTATATAATGTGTTTTACTTAATAATTTAAGTTGCTGGAAAAGGGAACTTACAACAATATTGTAACGTACGGAATATGACAGTATTTGGTGCTTTTGGAGCAGGCGTTTAGGCGTTAGAGACAGAACAGCGCCCCCTGGAGTCACAACATCAGATGGCCGCAGACGTCTGTACCACTCTGGGGCGTGCTGGCCCTTTAAGAGACAATCAGTTCCGGCTCCGCGTCGATGCCGCGCGCTGCCTCTCATCAGTAATTTCACGCTCCGCAGCGGCTGCTCAGATCATTTACCCCCATCGTGATTTCAAGAGGTTAATTAGTACAACGTGTGCTTTGACGGTGTCAGCCGCAGAGGAGAAGAAGAAGATATGCGACACCGAGCCCAGCCGGTTGGCTCTGTGGGGCGTAATTGATTCGGTAAGTGTTATTTGTGTCATCTGTGGACCGTGAACCTGTTTACAGGTCTTCTGCCACACTGGACCTACCCGCATAGGTCCCACTTAGCTGTTCACACATAGTTCCTCGTTCATAATTCTTATAGTCCAGATGTACCTCGCAGAAAATAAGAATTTCAGCGCGCAAAGTTGTCTTTGTGTATTACTAGTGGCCATCTTTGGATTGGACTTAGACGCGGCCCTGGCGCAGTGTTTAAATGACAAATCCTGTCCAGACAGCTTTATCATCCGCTGTGATTAGATAAATGGCGCCTACTAGGATCATAATGGCAGTAATGTAGTCCTTTTACGATAAAAAAAACCCCCCACACACAATTGAGCTTTAATTTAATTAGAATATTACCTCTGACTTAAATGAATAAATATTAGAAGTTAAAGCTACCACAGTACAATGATATTGCAACTGTAACACAGATATTTAAATATTTTATTTCTTCTAACAGAATAATACATAAACAACAAAATAAGCTGCAGGTTCCTTGATATAAATTGTAGTTTTGAATCGGATTGTTATCCTCGTTTGGACGTCAAAGCATAAATCCCTAAACTTTTTATTTTTACAAAACACAAAAAACAGCATCAAAGAACATGATGTGGGTTATTGTTGGGAATAGTCTTAGTTTTTGCTAAATAATGTAAATAAATCGAACCCCCGCCGATTAGTCAATTATTATTTTTGGTTTTCTTTCATTGTTTTGGGTGCATTTCAGCTTTTTATCATTTTTAAACTCAGAATCAACCAACACAGATTTGTTTGAACAGGCGGTCATTGTGCTTCCTAATGTTGTAAACATAATTGTAATTGTAAACTGTAACATTTGTAATGTTAGATGGATAAATATCATTAAATATTAAGTGGATAGTACAGGAGCTGTGGCGAGCAAAGGTAGTTGGAACCACCTCCAAATCAGGGTCCGTTCTGGGCACCATAACAGTACTTAGGCCGTCTCTTTTCCACTGGAGTCTGACTTGTTTACTTGATGATGCTTTGGGTTTATGCATCATCCAGTCCTTCTGAAGCGTATCTCTGTAGATCATGTTACAGGCTTTCTAAAGGCTTGCAATCATCTGGCTGCATGTGTGGCATTCAAAAATTACTACTGCTCCAGTTTAGCTTTGACTGATAACATTTTTTTCCTTAGTTAATTTTGAAATTAAAATTTCTTAAAGACTACTGTTAAGCAAATTTTGTTCCTGGCAATCAAGAAAAAAAAAATTGCATCATTAAAGCCTTTCACCTAAATGCAAACCCATGTGAGTAAGTGCAAAGGCAGAATCTTGTTCTGCAGTACTAATTTTGGTACAGTCCTTCCTCGAGGGAGGGAGGTACTGCTGCTCTTCAGCTTCCTACCTTTGTCGTTTCAGGACATCCTGCACACCAGCTGGGCTGTGTTGCCTCCCCCTCAACTCAACTGAAAGTAACCGACATAAGTGAGCTGTAATGGAAGACAAGCGTAAGAAACGCAGCCCAAAGGTGTCCCTTCCTCAGCCGCCTCCCCCACCTATCAACCCCCGCAAGCTCTCTGTCCTGCCTGCCAGCAAAAGTGCCACCTTCTCCCTCGGCCTGCCGCAGCCCCCCTCCCCCAAGAACAGGAGCAAGTATAAGAGATCCATAGGAGCACCGGGACAGCCAAAAGAGGCGTTCACACCTGTCGTGGCCCCGCCAAAGACGACAAGGTTTGCATCTTATTGTGACTTGACTAGTTGCACCCTACTTTGGAATCTGAGAACATGTCATGTTTTTTTATCCGTTAGACCACACAGGGAGAAACCCAGGGCTCCGCAGCCGGCAGGGCCCAGCAAAGTGGTCCAGTCCTCCCCCCTGCAACACTCCTTTCTTACTGATGTCTCGGATGTGAGAGAAATGGAAGGAGGCCTCCTCAACCTCCTCAATGACTTCCACTCAGGCAAATTACAGGCGTTCGGTAAGATAACCTCCACATGGGAGCCCATTAAGGGAATATTCTGTTACAGGCTTAAAAATAACAGCTTTGTCGCCTGAATCAGGCTGAAATCGAGAAGCTGTATAGGTAATTAAAAA
This sequence comes from Crenichthys baileyi, assembly GCA_036173005.1. Taxonomy (NCBI): domain Eukaryota; kingdom Metazoa; phylum Chordata; class Actinopteri; order Cyprinodontiformes; family Goodeidae; genus Crenichthys; species Crenichthys baileyi. The sequence continues at coordinate 27,011 of JAHHUM010002068.1, read as the reverse complement.
ATCTGCCGTCAAGGAAATACGTTTGACCTTGCCACAAATAAGAGGTCAGACTAAGTTTATGTCTAAATTTCTAGGAAAGGTCTGCTCCTTTGAGCAGCTGGAACATGTGCGTGAGATGCAGGAGAAGCTGGCACGTCTGCATTTCAGCCTTGACAGCCACGTGGAGGAGCTTTCTGAGGATCAGAGGAAGGGGGCTTCTGATCACAACCTGGAACACCTGCTGTGCAACGTAAGCATGAATCAGAGCAGCAGAGAGTGCAGCTTTAACCTGAGATCTGTTTTAGAAAGCAGACTGAGCAAAGCTCCAGCTGTAAACGTAGGCAGATCAGAGTAGTTTCAACGAATCAAATACAATTCACAACTATTACAGCTTCCAATTGAACCCATTCTGCATGAGCCCACATCCAACTGAATCTTATCTTTCACTCAGTGTAATCCACTAAGGAATAAACCAGATTATAGGTGTTCTGTTCAAATTAGACCCAAATTGACACTTGGCAGAACACTAATGCTGGCCATCACCATGAATACACGATCGTTAAAGGGAAGCATGGTAGTGGCAGTATCATGTTGTGGGGATGCTTTTCTTCAGCAGAGCCACAGAAGCTGGTCAGAGTTCTTAAATGCTATTCTGGAAGAAAGTCTTTCACAGGCTGTTAAGCCTAAACATCTAGAGGGAAAACAGGTTAAAGGCTGCAGAAGAGCTGAAACAGCAGCAGAGTCTCAACATACAACCACACTGAATACTTTAGATCAAAGCATATTCATGTGTTAGTAAGGCTTTGACCAGCTGAGAATCTGTGGCAGGAGCTGAGATTCTCTCCATCCAATCTGAGCCCATTCAATGCAAATTAGAATGGGCACAACACGATAAATATGCACACCCTACAATTATGTATACACTGTTGATCTGTCGTATAAAATCGGCACAGAGAAGAGAAGTTTGTGGTCTTAACGTGACAAAATATGGAGATGTTTAGGGAGTTTAGATACTTTTGTAAGATCATGTTTGAGCTGTTCCTCCTTACAGAGAGGTCATCAAAGTCTTTACTACTATAAATTGATTGAATATGTGCCTCAATTTGCAAAAATGCATAAATTAACTGGTGTCTGAAATAGCTGCTCATGTACAGGCAAAAGGGATGTGAAGTAATTGGCATATTTTAATGGAGGTCATGAGAAGGTTTTTAATGGAAGACCCTTTCAGGAGCTTCAGACTCAAAGAAAAGCACGTTCTTGCAGGAGGAGGGAACCTGATCAGAAAGCTATGTCTGGAAGAGATAACCTGTCAGTTGGACTGACTTTGTTTTCCTGTTGGAGAAAGACTTGTGGAATAAAATCATTAATGCCAGAGATTTAAAACAGTTTTTCTTTCTAATTAAACAAAAATGCTTTACAACCAGTCTCTAAGCAGTCATTTACAGAGTTTCTATTGTTAGCTTGTTAGGCTCTTAGTCACCCCCCCACCTGGGCTTGGTGTGTTTACTGCAGGGACGTTTGAGTGCTATGTCTGAGGGAGGTGAGAAAACAATCTTCAGCTCATTATAGACTCAGCTGTCAGGATGTTTGGTGGGCTGAAGTGGCACAGTATGGCAAGCTGTTCCAACATATAATAACACCACACTGGTTTTGAAGGCGGCCACAGACATTTTTCCTCATTTTGTTTGACTGGTTTTTAGTAGTTTTGCATTTGACCAGGGTCAGTGTCACTTCTGGTAGCATGAAGCGATACCTGGACCCTACAGAGGTTGCACAGGCAGTCTAACTCCACCAGGATGACACATCAATACGTGCCATTGCCCAAAGCTTGGTTGTGTCTCCTAGCACAGTCTCAAGAGAAGCTGCAGTGAACGTTATGCTGCCTGTAACATTGTTCACCATGATCGGTTTGGTGGGGGGGTCAGGTCTGTAAAGCATAGACGATGCTACCCTGACTGTCATTAGGCATCGGGATAAAATCCTTAGACTCATTGTTAGACCCTTGGCTGGCGCAGTGGGTCCTGGGTTCCTCATGGTGCAAGATAATGCCCGCCTCATCTGGCAAGAGTATGGAGGCGGTTGCTGGAGGATGAAGGAATTGAAACCATGGGGTCCACACTCTCCTGACCTAAATCCAAAAGAACATCTCTCGGACATCATGTTTAGGTCCATTTAACAGCACCAGGCTGCACCTCAGACTGTCCAGGAGCTCAGTGATGCTCTAGTCGAGATCTGGGAGGCGATACCCCATCTTCATCTCCTAAGGAACATGCCCCAATGTTGTCAGGCATGTATACTAACACATGGGGGCCAAACAAACTGAGTACCATTCTGAGTTGCTTCGAAATGCACTAGCCCGTCACATTAGTTTTTAGGTTTAAATTTCTCAGTGACTTGGGATTCTACCCTCTGTGAATTCTTTTTCCATTTTCATCAAATTATGTTGCATCCTTATGTTCCCAAAACATTCCCCATTATATATCAGTCTGGATATCGAGCATAATATTTTTGTAGTTTAGATTGTTTTCAGTGTTCCTTTTTAATTTTTTGAAGCAGTGTATTTGTTAGCAACACACAATAGTCGTTTCAGATGGGAAGCAGGTTGTAGACATCTGGAGCAGAAAGCTTTACATATGGATGAGACGCCTTTATTGAGGGTAGGACAAAATGCTTTTAGAATTTTTAAAAATGTTAATTTTATTAAGTTGGAAGAAACCTACTAATATGACGCTTATTATATGATAAATTGGCTTGCCACATTTGGATATTCTTTGCAGCAGATGGGCTGTAGAGGGAAAGGAATTTGATCATTTGTTTTTTTGTGAACACCGATCGGGTAACAGGAGTTCAATGGAAAAATTGACTTCCAAAACACAGGCTGTTGTGTAATTGATCAGATTTGGAGAGAACTGCTCTGAACAACCACATGATGTTCTATTTTTGGCTGTTTGATTTTCAATTCACATCTATTTACTGTTTCGTTTCCACAGCTGGAAGAGCTCAGCACTTCAATGTATCCTTTTTCCTGACTGAATGCTTGTTTATTAATGGCATCACCAGCACTGGAAAGTGTATTTTAATAATCTGTTTCCACTTCAAAGTGACTCTGTGTGAATCCTTAATGCATCCGCGCTCAGACAAAAGCTCCACTTGGCCGAGAATCAGGACCTGCCCAAGTCATCTGGTCCCTGACAGAGCGAGGTGCTCAGAACGCCGACAACGCACTCTTCTTCTCCAGACGTCACAAAAAATAAAAATAACGAAAAGACCAGGTTACCATGGCATTAAACCAGCTGCCTTAGAAACGGGAGCGGGAAGGTCCAAAGGAGGGGGGGGGGGGCATTTTTCTGTTCAGTCGATGGAGCTGAGAGGACATTCCAATGACTGGATGTAGCCGAGCATTAAATTAGAGCACAACCACACACAAAATAGTCTCATTCAAAGCACAAAAAAAGACCGGGAACTACTTTGAACCGGAATGTGAGGGAGAGAACTGTTTTCTCGGCACAAATACATTTTAAGTTACTTTTTAAAATAATTTCCAAATTAGTTTAAGCCTTTCTGTGACGAGAGAAGCACATTCCATGATAGCTGTGAATTTAGACTGACACTTGCATACCATTCAGTGCATGCTGCTTCTTATCGGATGGCCTCTGTACCAGTGTTTAACTGGAAAACATGTTTAACCCTTTAAATGGCAGCAGAGGTTTAAGGGAGTTTTGCTATCAGTATTAATTCCTCCTTCAGTTTCATATCTTTTTCTAAAGGTTAATTGCCAGAAAATGGATGCGATTTAATTTAATACAGCACAAAATGTTCGGTTCTATGTATATATTTGTATGGTAATCTTCTAAATGTGTTTTGCTGTATGTTTTCGTTATTTATTCTTTCATTTGTGTGAGTCCGACTTAATTACTACAAAAACTGTAACGCTAATCTTTGCTTTGTTTCATAAGAAAGCATTTCTCATCAAGCCGTTGTGGAAAGCATGTGCTGCAGCAGGCAGAGATCTCTGTACAGTGCTATTTTAAACTGGCAGCTACTTTCTTAGTCTGAAATGTAATGAACACTACGGATGCGTGTCAGTGAATTAGAATATCATCAAAACGTTCATTTGGAACAGCTGTTGTATGGGAAAAGTGAGATTTATTACACAGGATGATATGATTCAAGCATTTACTTTCATTATTTTAAGTGATTATGGCTGACGGCTATGAAAATGCAAAATTCAGTTTTCTGAAAATTGTTACATGAGACCAATAAAGATTATTTTTAATCCGCAAATGTGGGTCTAAGTCTGTCAATGTACTGTGCAGTGCATACACTCAATGATTTATCATGGTTCTTTTAGTATGAATTAATGCTGCATAGAGGCGATCAGCCTCTACTGAGGCAGCAAGTAAGCCAAGCTTTCTCTAATAGCGTGTTTCAGCTCATCTGCATTGTTGGGTCAGGTGTCTCTTCATCTTCCTCTTGACTACAGCGATATCATGGTTATTAAACCAGGTATTGGTACTTTTGGCAGTGTGGGTAGGTGCCAAGTGCTGCTGTAAAATGAAATAAGGTCCAGAAAGCTTGTAGGGATATCCCTGGTGCTTGTGTACATTTTGCTACCACACTTTTTCCTTCCACTTAACTTTCCGTTGGTATGCTTTCATACAGCATTCTGCCAAGTCAGCAATCTTCCTCATGATTGTACAGAGCATACCTTAACATTTTGGTAATATTCAAAGTTGATTTGTGTTTTCATTACCCATAAGCCATAATCATCAAAATAATAAAGACTTTTTTTCTTTCTGTATTGAATCTATACATTGAGTTTTAGCTTTTCAGTTGACTTACTGATATTTTTAATATTTATTACCAAGGACCTTTTATATTTTTTAATTTTCTTTAATTGAAAACTTGGACATGTGTTTTAAGTTGTTGTATTCCCGCTCTTACAATCTAATTACAGGGCAATGGGACTCCAAAGCAGTCAAGTGTTCAGTTTTCTTTCTGAGTGTACCTCTTTAAAGCCTTTGGGTATGAGACACCTCAGCGCAGTTACCCAGATCCTTCAATGTTTCTTACTCTGCATTTAAAAAGGAGTCATCATTAGTACATCACAAAACTCAATAGAAAAAAAACCAAGGAACCCTTGTGCGTCTCCAGCAACTTCACCCACAATGAAGACGATTTAACTTTAAACGTTGTAGTTTTTCTTGGATAGATTTAAACTCATCCAACCTAACTAACTGGAACTGAAACAGCTTTTACTACCTTGCTGAACTGAAACAAGAATGTTTTTTTTTTAACTCTTATGAGCCGCTTTGGAGACAGAAACTTTTTCTAAATGTTACACAATCCCTTAAAAAACAGTAAAGTTAGTATTAGGGAAATAAAACCATTTATTCATATATCTCTTTCCTTTAGTTCACAAATCAGTTAAATATAAATTAACATTCGAGTTAAAAGGCTACTTGAAGACTGGCACGATACGGAGACGGAAACGGAGCTGACTTCTTAGCGTTTCTCAGGCAATCACGACCTTGTTCTGGGTTTCTGTGTTTACACACCCTCTCCTACAGATTAAACAGGTTTAAATTTGTTTAGATGTTTTGGTCATGCAAACAAACAAAAATAGAGTACAAACTCAACACATTAATATGACTTTCAGACTGTTATACATTAGATAAATTATAACCATTGCTTTACACCATACTTAAACATTAAGCTAACACTGTGCAAATACACAACTGAGCTGTACAAAACTATTTTGTTCCTCTCTTTGTTCATCTCGTGTCACAAATCTTTAAATCATCTGCATGGCATTTCAAAAAATATCACATCACCTTTGATAAAACACTGAAAATATACACCTTTGGGGTCCCTGTCTTCCTAACCTTGTTTTTGTGCATTTCGGTTTTACATTCTGTGATAGTGTCTCTGATTGGTTAACAGTAAGTAATGGAGGAAAGCTTCGATGATCAGCTACTTTTCAAAGTGCAGAGAAAGCAGGTTGAGAACGAGCAGGACCTGATGTCAGCGTGTTAACATTTCTGTACCAGAGTAAATGTAACTGACAAAATAACTGGAACAACCTAAGATGTTAAGGACTTTTTTATATTGATATAAAAGTGCAGGCACTATAAGAAATGCAGAACATTTCTTTTTTCAAGTAAGATCAGTCTTGATGTTCTCTGTCAACGTTTGGACCTGTTCGGATCTTGCTTTTCCTTTATTTTAAGGTCTTAAGGAGCTCGTTTAAACCTTTCTGGACATTAGCAGGCTGGGTGGCAGCATACTCAATCAGGCTTGACTCCATCTGGGTGTGAAGGGCTAGGCACAGCTGGGCCGTAGCACTCCTAACGCTGCCGCCCCTGCCGTGAATGCTGCCGCTATGGGTGGAGGTACCCAGAAGGTGCCACAGTAAGGGCAAGACTTTCTGCTCTACCATCTGAGGCTTGCGGGGGTAGAGCTCTGTAACGAGGCCTGGGATCAGAAAATGTTTTGACAGTAAGATGTTGCATCCATACCCAGTTCATAATAATGGTGAAACTCAATAAATCAGAAAAGTTAATTTATTTCAGTAATTCAATTCAAACGGTGGACCCAAACAGTGCTCTGAAAAACTATTTTCCCCTTACAGATTTCTCTGCATTTTTGTCAAACTTAAATGCTTCAGATAATTATACAAATTCTAATCTCTGACAGGTTGAGTGAGTAAACCTAAGTAAATATGAAAAACTGCTTTTAAATGATTGTTTGAATGCCTCATGCTCTGATCTAAAGAGGCTCATGAACAGATGAGAAATAAAGAAACATCTTTCAGTCTGGAAAGTGTTACAAGCCCATTTCTTAGGCTCTGGGTCTCCAGTGAACCACACTGATGGCCATTATCCACAAATCATGGATAACATGAAGCAGTTGTAAAATCTTCCCAGGAGTGGCCAAAATTACTCCAAGAGCTCATTGACTCATCCAGGAGATCACAAAAGAACCTAGAACAACATCTAAAGCTCTGAAGACCTCACAATCCTAAAGGGTGGTGTTTATGATTCAATAAGAAAGAAACTGAAGAAAAATGACACCCATGGGAAAAAACCGGGGGTTATTCCCGCCTAATTCTTACAGACCATTTTTGTTTGGAATTTTTTTTTTAAAAATTTAAACTTTGAAAAAAATTTTTTTGATTACCGGTTTCAAAAATTTTACTTTGAAAAAAAAAAAAACGAAAAAATCATATGGGGGAAAATTTTTCATCCCTTTAAAAATCAAAATCACCCCCCCAGCTTTTTTTTAAACAATTTTTGAATTTTTAAAAAAAGGTTAGGTTTTTCACTTTTTTCCAAAAAGTTTAAATTAGAAAAACCTTAAAAAAAGAATTTTAAAAAAAAGGTACAAAAAGGGAAAAGAGGAAAATTAAAAGATCCAGAGAAAATCAAAAAAGGGGGAAAGAAAAACCCCCCAAAAAAAAAAAGGGAAAGGGGGAAAAAGGGAAGGAAAGGGGGAGAATAAAAAAAGAGAGGAAAGTGAAGAAAAAAAAAAAGGGGGGGGGGGGAGAAAGAAAAAAAGATAGAAAAAACAAAAAAAGGAAAATTTAGAAGGGGGGAAGAGAGAAACCAAAAAAAAAAGAAAAAAAGGGGGGAAAAAGGGGAAAAAAAGGGGGTAAGGGGGGGAAAAAAAAGAAAAAGGAAAAAAAAAAAAAAAAAAAAAAAAGATAAAAAGGAAAAAAAAAAAAAGAAAAAAAAAAAAGGGGGAAGGGAAAAAAAAGGGGGGAGTTGAGGTGATAAAAAATGGGCACCAAGAAACAAAAAAGAGAAGGAGAGGAGAGACCCAGGGAAAAAAGGAAGGGGACCCGGCTGGTTTAAAAATGCTCCCCTAAAAAAAACAAAGAAAAAACAACAGAAAAATTTGGGGAAAAAACAATGGCAATGACAAATACATGGTGTAAAATTTATACTAAGGAAATTATTGACACCAGGGGTTTGGGGGTTTTTCGCGCACTACTATGATCAATCCCTTTTGTTCCCCTCTCTAAACCTTAAACCCCCCAACCGGGGGTTTTTTTTTTTGCTCAAACTCGGTCTTATTTACAGCTTATTTGCTATTAGACCCCCAAAAAAAAACAACAAACCAACCAAAAGAACCCCCCAAAATTAAATTTAGTTCAGATCCATCTTCCAAGCTTGATATCGACAGTGCCTCGCAAAAGTAGTCATACCACTTGGATTACTCACATTGCAACACAAATAGGTTCTAGCCATAAGAAGCAAAAAGTCCTATTTAGTACAGTTTGCCACAAGCCATGTAGAGGACACAGCAAACCAGTTGAAGAAGGTGCTCAGGTCATATGAGACCAAAACTAAACGTTTTGGTCTACATCAAAAGTCTTAAAATTATCACTATCATGCTGAATATATAATGAATACACTGTCAGTCATGGTGGTGGGGATGCTTTTCTGCAGCAGGGATGGGGAAGCTGGACAGAGCTGACGGGAAGATGGATGGAGCTGAAGACCCGGCCATCCTGAAAAAAAACTGGGAGAGGCTTAAAAAGACTCGAGACTGAGGTGGAAGTTCACCTTCCAGCTGGATAACGATCCTAAACATTCAGAAGTATAAATCAAGTCCACAACTAAATAAAATTTAGAATCTGTAATAAAACTTCAAATATTATGTTCATGGACTCTTCATGCAATCTGACTGAACTGGAGCTAGTTAGCAAAAAAAGATTGATAACGATTGCAGCTAAAAGTTGTGCTGACTGACGGGGGGCTGAATGCAAATGTAAATTAGCTGATTTTTATTTGTGAAAAAAAACATCAGGTATGTATCCTTTTCTTTCTACCTTACAATTATGAACCACTTTGTACGGTTAAAGTATTTGGTTGTAATGTGACACTAGTGAAAAGGTTTGAGGAGTGTGAATGCTTTTGCTAGGCCTTGCATACCCACCTGTTGGTCTGGTTGTGCTGCTCTCCAGTGAGAGACGAAGCCCTGACTGTGCCGCTGCCTGGGAGAGAGCGTCTTCCTCTGGCCGACTGAGAATCCTGGGGCATCTCACCAAGACCCTAAAACCCCAGCAATCGTCGGGTTAGGTGAAGTCCACCGTAGCTAGTATGTCAGTAAACATATAAAATGTATACCTTTGTCCTGAGAGTCAAGATAGTGTCTCTGACAGCTTGCAGGTCTTTGGTGGGAATATATTTTTCCAGGTTCTTGTCAAAGTCAGGGTGGGATGACAGAGATAGCAGCATTCGACGACCAAAGTACCTGTGGGAGAAAGCAAAATAATATCACTTAAGATCTGTGTAACAAAACACCAAAGTTACATTTACACAAATTAATTCAAAATGTGACATGTTTAAACATAAAAATTTGGAATAACAATCTTTCTACGTACCTGGCCTCCTGGGAGGAGTCTTGTGCAAGCTTGGTGATGGCAGGTAAAATTCTTTCCGTGAGATCTTTACTTCCAGACAGGAGACGGGCAGCACCAACCTTCTCTAACAGATTAGCCAGATGCTTAGCGCTGCATTTCCTCACCACTGGGTTAAGGTGACTGTCAGCAAAAGAGAAAAACACATTGAGCAATCAAAAATTAGACGTGTAGATTTTGGGTGGATTCATTTATTTCCCCTGTCTTTGTGCTCACCTGATTCCTCCAGTGAGTAAAGCACCTATGCTGCGAGTCGGGGTGCAGTGCTGCACCATGCAGTCCAGCGCTGCATCAACATCCTGCCTGATGAAAGTGTTACTCTCCCCAGCCTTCTGCAGCAACGCTTTAACTGTTCCCTCAAGCTCTTGGTCCATTACTCTCTGCAGGTGTGTGTACAGGTCGCCCAGTGTACACACTGCCACCCTGGACACGCCTGAGCGCAGGTTCTTCACCTAATTGGTGGAGAACCAAGGTGGAAGAGTAAAGAGACAGAAAACTGGAAATAGTTTACTATCATCTCTGTCACAACAAGTTTAGGTTTTATTGTATCTTTTTAATCCTAGTAATTTATTCATTAAAAGATATGGTTAATAATTGCTCTTCTCAGACATTAAATTGTCTGATCAGATTGTTTTTTATCACCAACAGATGGCAGAAAAGCAGCAGCTAACAGTGATCTCTCACATACTGCTACAAAACTGATGAGTTTGTGGCCTGCAGTACTTTCAAATCAACAAAACAACTACATGGAAATACAGTCACAACACCATCAAATCGTGGGCAGGAAGCTCTACTTAAATACTCAGATACTGATACTAAGCAAGCAATGTAATCTAGTCGTTCACTTTCAAATTATTTACACCTTTTCACCTCTTATCTCATAATCGTCATTTTGATACTAAATTGCTCAGTGAGTTCATGTTTCTTGTCAGGTTTTAAATGTTTTTATATTATGATTCTAGTTTTTTTTTATTTGTTGCGACAATGAGCAGAGGACAAGAAACAGGAAACCTGAATTTATTTGACCACTTCTGTTAGCATTTAATGTTTCCATTTTAACCGGAAGACGACACAAAATGTTTGTTTTGTCAATTTCTAAATTACCTTGTTAATGCAGCACCCTGCGAAAGTAACCACACCCAAATCCCCATAAAATACACAAAAGTTTGTAGTTGTAATGCAAAAGGTTCAAAGCCCTGCAGCAATCTGCAGAGTATCTGGTGTCAACTAGTTCAGGTCAAACCCGTCTCAGTGCTTCTCATATCCAGATCTCAGCTTTCAAATAACCGTTTGCTCCGGTTCGCCTCTACACAGTAAATCCTGGCCTTTAGACCCAATGACAGCCTTTACCTCTTGGATGAGACACAGACAAACTTCATGAAGCCTGCCTTGAAGAGTGTCTGCATGGTTGTAAGCAAGAGAGCGCAGGAACATCAGACCCTCAATTTTCTTTTCCCTAAAAAAAAAGAATTGCCTTTTTTTTACATTATTCCTGATCAAAGTAATAAAAATATCTTGGAGTAATGTAAGTTGTTTCTCACCAGTCCTCTGAATTCAGGAGGTTAAAACTCTGTGTCAGCACCAGATCGGGCTTTGAAAAGGGACAGAGCTCCGAAGGTGCAGACAGATTTTTCTTGTGTCTCAAAGTGACATGGCAAAGCTCATCTAAAAAGGCACAAAGAAACAAAACACACAGACAGACCAATCTGAACTCATTTTACAACACCGTAAACATCAGGTTGGAGCATTTACCGTAGTTTTTTGACACTAATCACCAGGGATGTGGAACATCTAATGTACATTTTGCGTTGTTAAAGCACTGCTTGGTTTATAAGCAATGTTTCTGGATGTAGCTAAATAGAAACTGGTATCATGACAGATGAAGATAATGCAAAAAGCAACATATCAACGATCCCCAACGCCCAACGGTGACGTCCATGACAGCTTCGGGATTTTTTGATCCACTGACCTGAACTGTGGGACACCGAAGGTCGGGTTCTGCTGAGGCTAGGTGCCCTTCTAAGGCGGGACACATTTTTTGGGTTTGGAGGTAACGTAGGGGGGCTTGGATGATGGGGTGTGGTCAAGCACTTTACTGGACTTTGGGGTTCTGGTGCACTGATGGTGGATTCATCAGAGGGAAGATCTGACCTGGTGGATGTCAGCGTGCTGCTGTTCAAACGTAAATCTACAAAACATTGATGAAAATAATCAGCATCACAGAATGCTATAAAAACACTTTAAATACCCATACAAAGTTATTTAAACCCACTGAAAGGTTTTACATGTTTTCACCTAACAACAAACCTTAATACGTTTCATTGGAATTTTATGTAGATTAAAACATATTTAAGGGTTAAAATGGTCCAGTCAAAATCCAGAACTAAATCAAACTGAGAATCTTTGGCAAGACTTGAAAATTTTCCCTACAAAAGTCCAAAGATAACTGATACATACTGTATCTAATCAGACTTAGCTGAGGAAAGTTACTGTAACAGCGCTGAAAGGTGGCTTTACAAAGTATTTACTGAGGGGGGATGAACGTAAATCCAAGCCACACTTTTCAGATGCTTATTTGTGAATAACTTTGAAAATCATGCATAGTTTTCCTTGAACTTTAAAATGACGGTACCTTGTGTTGGTCATTATATAAAATCCCTACAAAATACAGAGAACGTTGGGGTTTTGAAGTAGTTATATCCAAAAATGTTAAATGGGTGTGAATACCCACGTCACTGTATTTGGTTGTAAGGAATTCTTACCTTTGATAACTGATTCTTTATTTCCTTCTATAGGTGAATCGGACAACATCTGTCTGACACGATGGCGAATCTTGTCTCTTGTTTCGTCCCCTCTATCCGACAGGTCCTCAAATTGATCCAGATTCTTCAGTCTCGTTTTATTCCGACCCCTCCTGACATTGCTAACCTTTTCCTGCACATTTTGTGGGTAGAAAAAACACACTCAATTAACCTTTGGTAACTGGCGCTTGGCAATAATTGATGCATTATGAATCAACAGTGAAAAAAGTGTGACTAACTTTGGCTTCATCAGCATGTGAGCTGTCATCATCATCTAGTTGACTGCTGTAGATGTCTGCTGAGGGATCAGTGGGAGGTTTGGCAGTCAGATCACCCTGCTCAAGTGACAAAGCAACTCCGGGATGGTTGGAGGACACTGTAGTGCCACACATGCCTTAAAAGCATTAGGGAAAAACATTAACATTGCTTCATAAAACACTGAGATTACAGATTTACAGCTGGAACGGTGGACATAACATCTTTTGGCTGTCTTAAAGGGGATGTTATGTCTTTACATTAACTAAATTTACAGATGTTTTCTTGCATTCAAAGTACTTTTTCTCAAAGAATAGGACAACAGAAGACATGACTAAAACTGAAGCTACAACTGTAATTTAAAAAAAATATTTAAAGATATGAAAAACCTGATTTAATTAGTGGGAAAATGTGTTGTGACCTGCTTAAAGCTTGAATGGTGTTTTTAGCTGCAGGTATCTTGATATTTTTAAGTTACAAAGAGTCAAGGATTTAGCTGAACTCTTAAGATTTTCCTGTCATTTCAATAGGGGAAACATTTTAGAAGAAGCTCAACATCTTTATGAAAATTAAAGATATAATTAGCAGAGGCCGTACCCAATAACTCTTACGATCTCAATATTTTGGTAGTTGAATGGCTGAAATGGCACAAATTATGCATAAGTAGTAACATGACAGAATAATAAAGAGAAACAGGATCACACAATGAAGCCAATAAAAACTCACTGGATCACTACACTAAATTAAACACTGACTTTTGGCTTTAACAGAAACTGACCTCTTCCTATTACTCCTTCAGGTATGTCTGCACCAGGTGAATACCTACAACTGCTGATGCCCTGGGAGCCTAAAAATCACAAGAAAAAGGTGTCACATTAAAAGAATATAATAAAATAGGTAAAATCAAGATATATCCAGAAAAAGAACAATTTCTGTTTATCACTGCTGGGTGACCTTTGGCAAGCTTCAAAGCTCTGACCGGTTCGCGGACAGCAGGTTTGACCAGCGGAGGAGACGGTGCCATTTTCTCTTCCTCAGTTTTCATTGTTCCGTTGCAATAATTAACCCTTTGCCCAACAACACCCACCTCAGATGACAGGTCATTTCTCCGGGACATTACTTGAAAAGACAGAAACTAAAGTCAGAAAAACGAACAGGTGAAAAAGGCAAAATATAAAACATCTCATGTGTTTTGTACCTTGAAGGCTACTGAAATCCATTGACACAGAGGACTGCAGTTTTGCAGAAGGCACTCTTGCAATGCGAGGTTTCATTACAGAAGAGGCAGAGCTTCTAGGACTGTTAAGAAACACAACAAGTTTATGCAGGGAAACTGCATTTAAGCTTTTAAACCAGTTTGAGACATTTGTTTTTGAATAAATAAATGGATAAATAAGGAAAACCTCAACGTTCAACCATGTGCAGTGCTGTGTAAAAGTATTTCCCCCCCGTACAAATTTCTTCTGTTTTTGCATTTTTGTCACACCTGCAATTTAATATCAAACTAATTTTTTTGCAATGAGTCTTTTACATCACAGTGATGTAAAGGTGGTTGTTGGTCGTTTTAATTCAGCCACATTGGAGGTTTTTCAAACATGAACAACTTGTGTATGGTGATGCCACAGGATCTCAATTGGATTTCAGTCCAGACTTTGTCTAGGCCACTCCAAAACCTTCCTTATTTTTTTAGCCAAAATCATGAACTAATAGCTGAGTAGTCTCCTTCAGGATTTTCCTGTAGATAGCAGAATTGCTGGATCCATCAGTTATGGCAAGTCATCCAGGTCCTTGTGGAGAAAAGCAGCCTCAGACCATAACACTGCCACCACTATGTTTCATTGGTGTATGATGTTCTTTCTCTGAAATGCTGTTAGCTTGATGGTTGATGTAACGGGGCGCGTACATTCCAAAGAGATCCACGTTTGTCCACAGAATATGTTCCCCAAAGACGTGGACATCATCAGGATTGTTGTTTTGGTAAATGTCAGATTGGCCTTTCCCACGGATACACTTTTGCCCAGTCTTTTTCCTATTGTTTACTGAGGCAACTAAGGCCTGCAGTGCTTTAGATATTGTTCCGGGTTCTTTTGTGACCTCCTGGATGAGTTGTTGACATCTTCGTGGGGAAATTTGGCGGTCTGCCCACTCCTGGGAAGGTTTACCACTGTTCCATGTCTTCTCCATTTATGGACAATGGCTCTCAGTGTTATTTACAGGAGCACTAAAGCTTTATAAATGGCTTTGGAACCTTTCCAGACTGAGATGTCCTAGGCTTCTTTTCTCATCTGTTCTTGCATTATTTTGGATCCGTGGATGATGCTTTGTTTTCTCAGGATCTTTTAGCCTACTTTATGTTGTCAGGCAGGTTCTATTTAAGGGTTGTCTTTATGGTAGCGGTCTGGCGGGGTTAAGGTCTGGGTGGCTAGTCAATTGAACTCAGTGCTCCAAAAACATGGTTAATCACAAGGGTACAGTTGGTTTTAACATAGGGCCAGGTTTGTGTTTGTATGACAGAAAATTAAAACAGAAGAAATCTTCATAGGAAAATATCCTTTTTACAGCACTATACTAAGCTTTATTCATAATACAAATAGTCAAAACAGACTAACTCGTCATTAAATATTAAATCAAAGCAGAATAAAATGGGTCTCCCTGACCTTGTTTTGATGCCATTGAAGCTGGAGTTGGCAGCTGAGCTCAGACTTGAGAGTCCACTCTCACTAGCTGAGCTGGTAAGCACTGGAGACGTTTGTAATGGTGAGTCCAGACCCAGATCTACCTGCACAGCTGAGTCAGGGCTCTCAGGATCTGGACTGCTGAGGCTCACTTTGGCCCTCTTCTTGGCAGCGCTGTTTCGCACTGAGCGCAGGGAGTTCATCATCTATCAGCAGCATACAAAATAAGACATAAATGCAGGGAACCAAGTAAACTACACATCATGGTCTACACAAAGACAGTTTTTCTGACCTCCAGCATGTCCAGAGGTTCATCTTCCTGAGGTTCTTGCCAGGCAGTAATGCTGTCAGGGTCCAAATTAGGGTTATTGTCTGGGTGCTGGCTGGCTGGAGTGTTTAATCTCTGGTCATCATGAGAATGGGCTTGCACTGGTGAGATGGAGAAGGTTGCCCTGGTGCTGCTCAGAGCTCGCCTGAATGATGAGGTGGAAGAGGAGCTCACGAGGGAAGCACGAAGAGGCCTTGGAGACTGCACACCGAAGAGGTCTCCTACGACAACAGAGAATAAGTTAAAATATAAAAAACAAAAAAAAAAACATTTTCCATTTCATAGACAAAAACTATTTGATTAACAACCCTTCACTGTGTCTTCTTTCTCTCTCCGTGGGCTTCTTCCTTGCTGCTGAGGGCTGTTCTCTTGTTTGTTGGGCCAGGTGTTGGACATGGAGAGGGAAGAGTCTGCGTGACGGCGGGCCAGTGTTGGAGTAAGCATGCCCCCGGTGCATGTAGCCAGGGGGTAGGAAGGCAGAAGAAATGAGCTGGCCGTGGAAGCATTCGAGGGGAGAGAGAAGGTTCGCTCAACACTGGGATTCCTCAACAGCATACGTCCTTTGGGTGCCACTATGAGATATTAGTTTCACAAATCAAACAAATTAAGAGTTTGATGTAAACTGATCAACTATCAGAGTGGTGTGGATTGTTGTTAGCAACTCACTGATGCAAATTTACATCTAAAGTGTTTATTTAATGAAACTGGGCTGCTATTGCTGGGAGACAGCCTAGAAAATTAATCCTTACCAACATCTGGGTCAGAGAAGTTGGTGTTTTTAAAGATATTAGTGTCCAGGTTCAGGCTACCACTTCTTCTGAGACCTGCAGGGGTTTCTCTCCTTCTGGGAGACAGGACTTTCTGTGGCTCAGCAGAACCTATCAAAAGCATATTTAACTTATTTTAGAAAAGGCAAACACAGATGCAAAAAAGGGCTTCAGTTTAAGAACAAGATTTGTAATATTAGGTGTATTTATATAATGCAAATGAGTTTAAAAACTAGGCGAGGGGTCAAGGGTACTTATTCAAGGATTCCGGTGATATGGCTCACCACAAAAAGAGGCGTGCCTTGTAAAAATTACGGAGACCAGGTTCGCCCCTGGTGGTCGAGCTTTGGCTGCTGAGGCTTGGCCAGAGTCAGCTAAGAAGCTACGGGAAGCCCCCTCTATGCGGGCCCACCACCTGAGTCGGAACGTTGGGATCTGGTACCATGCAAGTTGGGTGGCAGGCGAGCCCCTGGCTGAGTGCCTCAATTTTGGAGCTTTCTCTGGTCGGAGAAAGGGTAGCCTCTTTGCAACTTCAGGTTGTAAGAGGTAAGGTTCTGACTGTTGTCTGTGCTTATGAACTGAACAGCAGTTCAAATTACTCAGCCTTCTTGGAGTCTCTAGGTGGTGTCCTGGAATGGATGGCATCTGGAGATTCAGTGGTGCTCCTTAGGGACTTCAATGCCCATGTGGCTAATGAAGGTGTAACCTGGAGGGGTGTGATCAGGAAGAATGGCCTCCCCGATCTGAACCTGAGCGGTGTTTGTTGGAGTTCTGTGCAACTCAAGGTGGTTCATAAGTGTACTTGATAACCCTTGATACAAAAACGAGATCCTGCATGCAAGCAGCTGAAACAAGCCAGGGACACATCTAAAGGTTGCAGGACACTGGCCGTCGAGGACCAAAGTTTGAAACATCTGCTCTAGAGGTTGGCTTAGAGATGGGTGAGGGGCTCCATCATCCGCGGGGAGCTCAAAGTAAAGCCGCTGCTTCTCCGCATCGAAAAAGGAATCAGCTGAGATGGTTTGGGCATTTGATCAGGATGCCCCTTGGGCGCCTTCCTTCGGAGGTTTCCTTACACGTACCCAGACCCAGAACTCACACTGAAAGGACTATGTATCTCGTCTGGCCTGGGAGCACCTTGGGATTCCCCAGAAAAAGCTGGAGGATGTCGCTGGGGCGAGGGATGTCCGGGGTTCCATCCTGGACTTGTTGCCCCCGCGACCAAATTTCAGAAGAGCGCATGACAACTGATAGATGGAAATGCGATCAAACCTTATTTACTAAAAATCACCACTGATGCTGTTTAGTGGTGTACACAACAAGAAAACAAGTCAAAACAACACAGCATTAGAGGAAAATCAATCTATGGACAAGGATGACTTCAGAAAACTAAACTATTACTGCACTAAATGGTGCTGGTCCTTCGACCCATTTTCCATTTCATACTACTTCTGAAGTTTTGGTTGTATCATAACTTTTCGAGGTAAGAAGAGGGGCCATCTTCTGTGGGATGTTTCATACAGACCATGCATCAGTAAGTACAAACATGCCTGAGGGGTTTTTCATACCTTCTTTGATAACTGATAATTTAAGTATTTTAAATTATAACCCCTAACCCTAATAAAAGCGATACAGCATGGAAAATGTATAAATTAGCCAAAAATAAGTATGACACTCCTCAAACATACATGACGTATACTGATGATTAGTGTGACTGCAAGTATACTTAAGTCAAAATTTAATACACTTACTTAATACACTTAGACTCACTTTTGCAGAATAATGGGCACAAAAAGCACCACTTTTTATTTAATTTAAGGCTTTTTATGGCATTTTTGGACCATGCAGATATCCTGTTTAAATCACAGCCGCTATCCCTTCATTTCTACGAGTGACCCTGAAAAGGTATGGGGTTCAGAGCTAAGAATGAAGAGCAAAGGGTGAATAAAATAATATACTATTACTTGAAATTAATTATGAAGATGTGAGCATTTAAATTATTATTTAGTTTAATAATAAATGGAAGTAGGAAGGAACCAAATAACAAGGTGCAAGTATGAAAGGCAGGTTTGAAACAGTAAATGACAAATTGGCCCAGAGCCTATGGTGGTTCAGTCTCTTCTGGCATGACCGGAGACCAGTGTGACTCTCATCTACCAAGCAGCTTGGCACCATACTCATCCCAAAGCTTTTGATGACATATGTAACGGTGACTCCTTTCGAGTCAGTATGCTAATCCCAGTAAAAGCCTCTCTAAATTGACCGGAGCTGCAGTTGACCGTGATGACCAGTCTCGGTGCACTCAAGAGCAGAGAAACAGAGAAAAGAAAGTGTTGGCACTTACTGAAACTTGGTATGTAGGTCTCTGCCTTCTTGGAAAGAGAGCTGGAGCCCTCCTTTGCGACCTATGAATGTGCAGAAATCTCATTATTTTTAACAGCAGCTACAACACTAGATAGAGTTCTAGTAATTAACTTAAACAAGCCTCAAACATAACAAGGGCCTTAGTGTAATTCCAACCTCTAGACTGAACAAAGGAATCTACCAGGTACAGTATGTGGCTCAGGTAAGAGACATTACAATCTGTACAATCCATTTTTCCAGTCACTGAAAAGCACTGTTCTTTAAATAGGGTTGGAAAATTAACCCACAACTATCAGATATTCTTAGATTTTTAGGAATTTGTGAACAAATCTCCACCATGGCTAAAGTTATCCCCAGTGAATACAATCTCAAAAAAAAAAAAAACTCGTAGCAGAGCAACTATGCAATCAACTGCAGAGCTTTAAAAGAGGCATGTTTTACAAGCGTGACCCTGCGATATTACCAATTATGCTTCATAGCCCTGTCGATAAGTGTGCCGTGTGTTACAGGTGTTGCTTGGAAACTGCTACCAGTGTAAACAGAAGCTTTGACTAAATGAGTCTGAGCTGGAACATAGGTGTCAAAGCTAAATACGACATACCACAGCAAACACATCTTTAGAATAAAGTCACAGTGGCAAATTCAGTCTTGTTGTTAGCTCCTACAATATAATTATTATTACCTAGTTGAATCAAAAAAATGAGATTGAGATTGTCACATGGTTGCTCAAAAATAACAGTATCTGCTCACCGTCGGAGAAACAGTGTCAAAGTGCAACAAAATGAGTCATCAAATCTGAGCAGGTGTAGTGATTCTGCGATGCTCCGAGTGTTTATATCTACTTATTCCAAATTCCTTTCCAACAAATAGTTTTATGGACATAGAGGCAACATTGTGACTCATACCCAAAGAGGATCCACAAAATAGGATTCAGCCCTCCCTCGCTGCTGCTGCGCTCCATCCATGCTCCACCATGGCAAATAGGTGCTATATTTAGGATTTTTCTCCCCTCAAACTGTCTCTGAGGAAAGTGCAACCAATAAGACATCTATTGTTGCTCGATTGGATTCCTGTTTTCTGGTGTGAAGCTCAGAAAAATCTGAAGACGATATTTTCAAAAAGCTAGACCACTTTATGGCAAATTTATCATTATATGTTTTCCAGAACAAATACAAAATACACAAGAGGAAAAACCTCTGTTTAAACAAACTATTCACAGAGGCTATAAATGCTCATGAGCGTGGTATTAAAGACATTTTAGACTAAAATATATGCACACCCTTAAGATTTTGTGACCTCGCTGAAATAACCAGTTGTGTTTCATTTTTTTGATTTTGTGAAACTTTTATATACTATACAGATAATTTACAGATAGAGAGATATATTGAAACAATTGATCGTATACACAAGACCAAAAAAGAGGTCTTTAATACAGAAAAGATGTGTTATTGCCATGTAATGACCTACACTGTGATGGGAAAGACTGCTAACAGCGGTTCTTAGTTGACACCCTCCATGTGGATGGTAAGAAACAAGGAAGGGTGCTAAGGCAGGGGGGTGCTCAGAGTGCTGTATGGAAGCATGTTCATGAGTGGAAAGAAAAACTATGGCAGAAAACATGCACAGGCAACATGAATAAACTCAGTCTTTAGAGTATTGTAAAGAAACTCCTGTTCATGGGTTTGAGGGAGATTCACAGAGCTGCGACTTGAGTCAGTGCTTCAGGAGCCACTGAACACAGAGGTATTCAGGACATGGGCTACAACTGTCACGTTCCTTGTGTTAAACCACTCCTGAACCAGTGATGACATTAAAAAAAACCTTATATGGGTTAAGAAGAAAAAATGGACCATTGCTCAATGGTCCAAAGTTCTCCTTCCAGAAGAAAGTACATTTTCTATTTCATTTGGAAATGAAAGTTGCTCGATGATTTTGTGGAACCATATCATGTCCTGTTGTAGGTTCACTATGTTTTATCAAGTCCAAAGTCAGCACTGTGATCAACCAGGAAATTTTAAAACACCACATGCTTCCCTTTGTTGAAAAACTTTACGGAGGTGCTGATGTCAATTTTCAACAGGATTTGACACCTCTCCATGCAGCCCTAAGTACCAATATCCGGTTTGATGCCCATGGTATAACTGTGCTTTACTGGTGAGCAAAATGATCTGACCAAAACCCCGCAGAGAATCTCTGGGTTATTGACAAGAGAAAGATGAGAAACACCAGAGCCAACAATGCAGACGAGCTGGAGCCCAGCTTTCAAGCAACCTGGGCTTCTTTGCACCTCAGCAGAACCACAGCCTGATTGCCTCCATGCCACGACATGTTGATGCATTAATTCATGTAAAAGGAGCCTGACGAGTTATTGACTGCAAATATTGTACAGTACATAGACATAATAAGAAACTAAATTTGTTGTTTTCATTAGCTGTAACCCATAATCATTCAAACAGATCCTATTACTCGGTGTGTAATATATATGTGCCAGCATGTACTGAATTTGAAATAAAATATGATATGAAAAGGGCAAGGGGGAGCAGTGTAATGAAATTTGCCTATGTGCAAATGACTTGACTGGCCAGCTGTGTCTGATCTAAGCCAGATATGGGTTAACATCTGTTTAATACTTCAAATGGAGAAGGTCACTGTGGTCGTTATTATTACTCTTTTGTTCTACTTCTGACTTGCAACCAGCTTTAAGCTTTTATTTCATGCAGTTAAGATTTGATCAGATTTTATTTGCTGACATGCAAACTAGGAATGAACTGGTATTAAGGTTTTAAACAGTAACTTTCAAAATAATAACTATTCGAAGACAGTATAAAGTGATTTTTAATTAAATACAATACGAAAGTGCCAAACTGCCAAGAGTTTTTTCCAGCTAAAAGAAGTTTACCCCATTTGTTCCTGTGCACTGCTGATCAGCTGTCTGAAAGATGGCTCTTACAGTTAGACCTCACTTAACTGAAAGACAAGTTCAGCTGTCTGGAAGTAATCCTGGTAGTGAAAACATGGAAGCTAAAGGATTAGCACCCATCGCTCCTATTAAGGGAATGTTGTTTTGTGAAACTACTGTCGGCATCCTACAGGCACTATGTATGTTCAGCACCAGACTGCAGACTAGCTACCCGAGCAGAAAGCATAACTAATAAAAAACCTAATACTTACTATACTTGAGTATAGTAAGTGTACTATGCTGTATGGAGTACAACAAAAAAGGATGATATGTACAATAAGCACAATTAATTGAAAATTACCACTAAATACTATATTTAGTATTATTATTTGTAACTCTTTTGCTTTTTAAGTATCAGAATTACAAATAAATGTTATAGATATTAATATACTCGTAATTATCATTGTGTTTTATTGTTTGGCCAAAAACAGAGTAAAAAAGCTCTTCTATTCAAAAGCAAGGCAGTTAGATCATGATACATATTTTTGTCTTAAATTATTACCACACAGAGACAATCTCATACCAGCCCATACCTGATGAAACCAGACTATATTAGTGTCCCTGGGTAAGCTGGGTTGGCACAGCTGAAAATATAAAACAGGGGTTAAAGGACGACAGAGCTCACCTGTTCAGAGCACTTTCCGTTAGGCGTAGTGCATTGCTGCTGCTCATGATCAGTCGACGAGAAGCTGGACGACTCCCAGGGTAGCTTGTTCTTCCCTTTGCCCGCGCTGACAATCCTCCTCTGAAACGGTGGGTCATCGGTGAGGGAGCCTAAGCTGCCGTAGCCACACAATCGATCACTGTCCTGCTCTGTCCTGTAGCTTCTGGCACTGCTCGTCCGCGCTCCGTTTATCACCCAGTCCAGATCAGCCCCAGAAGCATACTGTCCCGTGGCCCACTGTCCGGGTTTGGGCACCACCAGACCATACTCTACAATCCCTTCTGATGTTAGCTTTGGAAGGATGCGTCTCGCTCGTCTCGCCTGCACAGCTGCCATTAGACCTTCTGCGTCCTCATTAAGCTCAATCATGTCCAGAGCTTTCATCAGCGGCTGCTTCTTTCCTGTTTCAAGGCAATGGTCAAAAACAGCAAACAACTCCAGGGCAGCGTGGCGGACCTTCTTCTTGCTGTCTGCCAAATATGGTGCAACCTCAAAGCAAAGCTTGGGAATGTTGAAATCTTTCCTAGGGTGAGTGAGCATAGCTGCCATGATGATGTTCAGGACATCTTCCCGAACCCTTGAGTTCTTGTGCTTCAAGTTGCCAATAACAAGATCCAATACTTGCTGTGGTGTCATGATTTTCATCAGCTGCTGAAACACATTAAAGTATTCATTCCTGGTGACGGCACGAGTGTCACCGAGCGCCTTTAGGGCAACGAAAACAATATGCTTCAAAAATTTGTCAACGCCTGTCTCTAGCTTCTGTATTAGCAGGTTTAAAACCTGTAAGGTGCCATATTGGACCTTAAAATTACTGTCATCTAGAAGCCGAGGAAGAAAATTGATAAACTCCTCAACATTCCCAGGTGGGACCAATTTAATGTCCACTTCTGAGAGGTTATGTTTAAGCTTTTCCACCCCATTTGTGCGATTCTGGTAATTCTTGGAGTCCAGAAGCTGGTCATGTATCTCCTGGGACATTAATCCAGGTATCATTATTGGCGGATTTATGAATGTGTCAAATTTGAGAATCCAAAAAGTAAAACACATTCCAGCGAGGACAATAATGCTCCTCCCTTTTACTTTGTGCTTTCATCTTGAGCACCTGATGGTGGAGAACTGAGGTCCTGTTGGTCAATCTATAAATGTAACACAGAGGATAAAAAAAATCAACATCGGAATGAAACAAAAAGGTTGACAAGAACCCCCAAGCAAATCAACACTTTGCAAAACACCACAAAATAACCCCAAGCTAGCGATGCACACTTATATCGGTCAACATTTAGCTTGATAGGGTGCTTGGATGCAATCATTGGTTGAATATTATATTTTAAGTACCATGCCAATAATATGTTTGGCTAGTTGGACTTTAACTAGCCTTGTTGTTCACATCAGATAGAATATTATTACTAGCTCAGAAACTAAAGCTCACAGGAAATGCTGAGGACGTTGTAGTGAAGGTAAAGAAGGAAAAAAGTCAGGAAAATGCCTGCTAATTGTAACTGATATCGTCGTCCCAATATTTAGCAAATAATACTGTTTTCCTGATATCATGCAGCCCTATTAAGAAGTATTTCTTTTTTTGTGTGTAAATTGACATTGAGGAAATCAAATGTGTAATGGTTTCCGACGTGAAGGTTTAACAAGCTAAAGGGAACTAATGAAATAGTTACTTTTATATGTTAAATGTCATTGATGTGATGGGTTATGGTAAATGGCTTTTCCTCCTCCATATGTCCTGTTGTGGCATTTCAGGCATGCCACATAGAGCAGATGGCTAATAATAAATAGATGAATGGGTTTTTAATCATGTGCATGAACAAATTTGTGTTTGTTAAAAGTTGGTGGGATGAAGGACTAAAATTCTTTAAACTTTTTCATCTAATTTGTTTCAGTTTTTTTATTACTTCCCATCAATGGGAAAATAAATGACTAAAACTAATCAATATTAGCAAGCCAAAACAAGTTATTTTATTATTTTTATTATTTAATTTGAATATAAATAATTTCTTTAAATTATTTTTGTAACCTGTCATGTTTTATCTTACACTATTTAATTTAATTGTTCCTCTAATATTACTTTAATATTTAACAAGAAAACCAAAATTTAAAAAAAGACATTTTGACATTCTCATCTGTAGCGGTTTGAGCAGTTTTATTACAAAAAATATATTTACAGTTAATAAAACAGATTGAGACAGTAATGCCTACCAAGGTCAAGGCTTAGCAGACTACAAAAAAATAGCAGAAAATGTATTTCTTTATATTGAATATCAATAGCTTTGAGGGTTGGGCAAAAAAAACTTGTGATCATTCAATTTGTTTGTGATAAAGGACTAAAACTCTTCAACTACTCTGTTTGCTTCTGCTTTTATGTATTTGCCAATAAAGGGGAAATAAATGACGGGATAAACCAAGTTTCTTAACCCTAATAAACAATTTATAATAACATTTAACATTAAAATGTATATCTTAAATATATTTTAATTATTATTGACTATAGCAATAATGTAGTATACATCTACACTTTATTTATCCTTTAATTGGATTTTTAATATGTAACGAGAAAAAAACGACATTTTAATTTAAAAAAGTGCTTTCGTTACTACTGTGTTTAGAGTTATTTTTAAAGACATACGATTTCTTATTAAATCAAGCAGTTTGGAAAAACTTTTTGTTTCGTCTGGTCAGTTTAGATGATCAGTTGGATAAACAGTCTGGTGCTTTCTATGTTATGTTCTCATGGTTTTTCAAAATCTGTTGTATAATTTTGAGGTTTTCTGAAATATGCTCATGTTTTAAGAAAAATTCGTTGTTTGTTGTTGGTTTAGCACCAGGGGAACATCCAGTAATATTAGCTTTAACAGATGGAAACAGGCTTTAACCAACAACCCAGAATATTACCCCATCAAGACATGCAGGATCCCAGTAAACAACCACTTGTGGCTTTCTCTCTCGGTAGCAACCGAGCACAGTGGATGAAACAGTCTTTATTTCCAATTGTACATAATTACACCAAGCTAGTTTAACATTTTGTACTAACAAATGCCTGTAGTGGAGCTCTAACCCGCTTTATACTAAGTAATACAGGTATTATTACATGCTACCGTTAACCAGGTTGATCAGTTAGCACCGAAGCAGAGGAGCTAACATGCTGTCCGCTAATTTTGACCGTTAGGTGCGGAGCGTCTGGACGAGCAAAGTTAGAAAGAAAACCGACCTTACATTTCTGCTGGCCCTCCGCCTCAACGTTAACCCAACGCAAAACTATCTATCTGTGGCTCCGACGTCCAGCCTCTTCATGTCATGCTGCAGCAGCCACAGTACTGTCAGTAAATGCGGACATTTCCTTCTTTAGCTGAAGCTGAAGAGTTGTTTGGAAGCTATGAAGGTATTCAGCCTTAAGGGAGCCCACACACACACACAATCACACACACAATCACGCAGACACACACCAACAAGGCAGCAAAATGGCGAATGCATGTCGCAAACTGAGTGCTTCCATGGAGACGCGAGTTGGAGTCCAAGCTCCTCCAGGCGGAAGCATCATCATCATCATCATCATCATCACAGAGCTGCAGAAGGATGAAGATCGAAAGGAGTGCGCTTCAGAAATGGAAATTAAACTTGACAGATAAAGAAACGACATATTGGAAAAATAACATGATAAATGGCCTCCGATTAAAGTTAAGCCTAAAATGCCTACGTTTTACTGTCAGTTAATTAACTGATCCAACTGCTAATTGACTAGCACGCTTTCTGCCACCCTGGTTGACGGTTTCAGTTCATTTTAATGTTTAGTTTTCATATTCAGGCATTGCAAAGGGTCAAATCAAATTCTGGCAGATTAAAAGGTCATCTGGGTGATAAAACACTTCCAAGTTATGCAACGACAAAACAAAACATTTTTTGATCAATTGTTATTTAAAATGTAAGTTTACTAATTCAAATAGTTGTAATTTTTTAGGTTATTTTAAGCCTCACACATTTTTACTGAAGCAGTGAGATTTTTGGAACCCTGTTCATTCAGTATAAATTGACTCTTTGTTTGTATGTGCATGTTTGTGATCTTATTACATCCACATTTAAAAATCTGTTATTTAAAAAAGAGTAAATATTTAACTGTTGGAGGAGAGTAATAAACAGATAAGAACATAAGTTTGTCATAGTTAAATATGTTATAAAAATGCATTTATATCCATAAAAGATAAACGTGTTGTACTAAACATACTAAACATACAGAAAATTATCATAAATGTAGAACTTTTAAAAGTATTTAATATATGCCAATTATATTTTGAAGTGCCAGAATAAAACCTTTAAATATATTTCTAAAATGCATTGAAAAATATACATAAAAAGTAGATGCACATGTGAGAATTGGATGTTTTGTTTCCATTTAATTTTAAGATATGAAAACTTATATTTGTTTTTGATATATCTATTTCAATGAGTCTTCCGTTTAGGTTTAGATCCAGTAATATCAAGACAGTAGTTTTCTCAAATAAAACTATGAACAATGCAGTCTCGGTCCTAAGATGTGGCTGTAATTTACAGTGTTAAAGTAAACATGTTTTTCACATTATATTGAAATAAAATCGAAATGTAACCTATCTTACATATTGTATTTTATGTCAAATTCGTGTCTGTTGTAGATGCTGTTTACAATCATTAAATATTATTGTAAGTATTTCAGAATAAAATCTAATAAATTTCGTGTGATTTTATTGTGAAAGGCAGCGGAAGTGGGTGTTCTCGTCCTGGTATCTCGTCATTGTTAAGAGCTCGTCTTTAG